>CAJQZP010000277.1:0-65238 GCA_907164705.1 Parnassius apollo
ACGCACACCAGCTCGTCCCCGTTGGTGTGGAATGCAGCGCGCAAAGCGGCGATGGGGACCGCCACCCGTCACGCACAGCCCAACACGGCGGAAGGTGGAGGACGGAGTGCAGAGTTGGCACGTGGAATGTTAGAGGGGGCATGAGAGATAAGACGAATGAGTTGATCGAAATAATGAAAGAAAGAGAATTAGATGTCGTGTGTATGTCGGAGACCAAACGGAAAGGCAGTGGTACTGAAGAGCTCCCTGGCGGGAAGTTAGCTATATGGTCCGGAGTCCCGGAAAGCGAGAACGCCTGCCAGGGAGTGGGGGTGCTGTTGTCGTCCCAGTTGGTCGATCTTATGACTGAATACAAGGTTGTGAACTCAAGACTTCTCTGGGTTCGCTTTAAACTGGGACTGACGAAGTTATTCCTTTTGGCTGTTTATGCGCCGGTAGCTTCGTCGTCCAGGGCTGAGCTGGAGGAGTTTTGGGAGAATGTAAGAGAAGTTCTAGATTTGGTTAAGGGAAACGAAAGAACTGTTGTATGTGGTGATTTGAATGGATGGGTAGGTATCGCTCGACCAGGGTACGATTCGGTGCTTGGAAGGTTTGGCGATAAAAGGGTTAATGATGCTGGCAAGCTTATACTGGCTGTATGCAAGGGAAAAGGGTCTTCTTGTGACAAACACTATGTTTAATGACAGGAAAATCCATATGTACACTAGAGAAAGAAAGAATGAGAGAAGTATGATTGATTTGTTCCTGGTGGATGACCGACTGCGAAAACAGGTGATGGATACACGAGTATTCAGGGTATCTAGTAATTACTAGATTTAGGGGTTTGTTCGCGGGTTGGCACTACCGGACGGCAGTAACAGAACCACAGTCGGTCTGTCGCATCCGAAGCTGGAGGCTTCAGGAAGTGGATACTGGGGACAAATATCACACGAGGGTAGCCGAAAAGCTTGACACCATCGATGGCAGGAAAGAATGTGTGGAGAGAACATGGCAGAATCTTAGGGATGGAATGGTAAGTGCAGCGGAAGAAGTATGTGGAACGACAAAAAGAGGTAGTAGTAAAAGAAGAGATGCATGGTGGAATGATGAAGTGAGAAAAGCTGTAAAAAAGAAGAAAAAAGCATGGTTAGACTACTTGGCCTCTAGTTACGATAAGCATATGAGAGAGAAGATGAAAGAAAGATATAAGCTGCAGAAAGTTCATGCGAAAACATTGATTGAGGAAGTACGTGAAAGGTGTAGAATAGAAGCGGACGAGAGGTTGTCGCACAACTTTAAGGAAAACTCCAAACTCTTCTGGAAAGAGGTCGGAAGGTCCCGGAGTGATGCGACAGCCTTAAGAATGAACAAAGTGCTTTCGGACGTGCGTGCGGACGTCATGCAGCGATGGAGTGAATTTTACAGAGAAATGTATGCGTGTCATGATCTTAGTGAAGGATCCGGGGGTGACGCCGTGACTGGCACGCCAGACAAGGACCTCGATGACACTGAGGTCATCAGCATGAAAGAGATTGAACGAGCGATTCGAAGTTTGAAATGTGGTAAAGCTGCGGGACTAGACAGAGTTACTGCTGAAATGGTCAAGAACAGTGGGCCTCGCGTCTGGGACAGCTTTCGTCTGCTGTGTAATTTGAGCTGGCGGACGGGAGATGGCCCGGATGATTGGCGATCCGCGGTCATTGTGCCTTTATATAAAGGTAAAGATTCACATTTTGACTGCGGGTGCTATCGGGCGATCAGCTTGCACAGTTTAGCAAGTAAAGTTTACTCGAAGGTTTTGACACGTAGGATGCAAGAGAAATCAGAAAGATTCTTATGGGAGGCACAATGCGGATTTAGACCTGGAAGAGCATGCACGGATCAAATGTTTTCTCTCCGCATGATCACGGAAAAGCTTATGAGTGTTAACCAGAAGATTTTCTGTTCTTTTGTGGATCTGGAGAAAGCATTTGATAAGGTTATAAGGAAGAAAATGTGGGAACTGTTGCCGGGATATGGTGTGGATGGTCGATTGTTAAGGGCTGTGCAGTCACTTTACTATGACTGTAAAGCCTTTGTGCGGGTAGGGCATGACCTGTCACCCATGTTTAGCGTCCAAGCGGGCGTAAAACAGGGTTGTGTCATGTTTTCCTGGCTGTTCATACTGTATCTCGACAGCTGTTTACAGAAGCTGGAAAATAGCTGTTTGGGTGTGAAATTGGGTGACATTAAAGTAAATTGTCAGCTGTATGCTGATGATGCAGTGCTTATTGCACCATCAGAAGCAGAAATGCAGGCTTTAGTCACGTGTATGAAAGAGGAATGTGAAATTAAAGGTCTCCGTTTGAATGCTAATAAAACTAAGGTTCTGGTATTTGAAAAGGACGAAGAGAGAACGAAATGTGAAATATGGGTAAATCAGGAATGTCTAGAACAGGTAAATGAAATTGTATACTTGGGGAGTGCTTTCAGCCGGGATGGAAGATGTGATTTAGATGTGAATAGGCGTGTCGCTGCCGGAAACAAAGTCAATGGTGCCCTGAATGCATTAGTCAAAAGGCAAGGCGTGGTAAAGAGTGCACGCCTTGCAATACATAACGCAGTGTTGGTACAGACTTTGTTATATGGCAGCGAAACCTGGGTATGCCAGAAGAAGCATAAAAGCAAGTTGAATGCGGTGGAGATGCGATCTCTTCGTAAAATGAGTGGCGTTACCATAGCCGGTCGAAAGCGAAACGAAGAGATTCGCAATATGGCAGGATTGAAAGATGACCTTATCACAAAAATTGATAGGGGCGTACTCCAATGGTGAAGAAAATATATAGAGCGAAAGTAAATATTAAAAGGTGTCCAGGTAGACCGAGACTAACTTTCGAAGACCATGTGAGCAAATTGCTCGAAGAGGGGAAGGTCAAGAGTACTCGGATACCTAGACGTGCATGTATGAAGAAGTTATATGAACCTGAAAGAAGCGAAAGAGGTATGTAAGGATCGTGACACTTGGCGATCTGTTCTCTCTGGCTACCCCGTTAGGGATTGTGCGTGAAGATAAGTAAGTAAGTATAATCTATACAATGCGCCGAGTTAACTCGGTAAAAATTTAATTTTGAACAAATTCACTCGATTCACTCGAGTGAAATAAACATGTTAGAGTTGCATCATTATGGTAAGAACAAAATGAAGTCTGTAGTTAAATATTGTTGATGGTCGCACAAACGTACAATTAATACGTGTTTGATTTTTATTTACAAGCATTACAAGACTAATGTTTAAGAGAATATGGATATTATCAATTATCATGAAATTCTTTCAGAACTCTTTTTATTTTTTGTGGTACAAACTATAGGTGTAAATTAATATAAGAGTTTATTAATTTACACCTATAGTTTGTGAAAATCTATTATTAACTTTGTTGGATTACCTAAAACAAAAACAGATAACAAACAGGTCTTAAAAATAAAAATCATTAAAAAACATTAGTTTGTTAAAAGTGACAAAGTATTAAGTTTATGTTATTACTAAAATATAAATTAAATAATAAATACAATAAATACACAAAATAAGTTATTATAATATTAAAAGAAAATTAGAATCTTTGGGTCGAAATAAAAACAGTAACCACAGTTAAAACTACATATTAATGAATTTTATGTTTGTAGAAGCTTTACATATAAATTATTTTTACCATAAGCACTGAAACGACATAGCGCATGGCGGAACACTCAACTAATTATACATCATTTCAAATTGCACTGCGTCAACAAGATGCTGTTGCGTTGCGGCCGCACTACGCTCACGTACTCATATATGAGTATTCTTTATTCAAAAGTATTAGATTGGATGTTGGAAGAAAACGTTTATAATATCTCACAACGCAAAGAGAAAAAGCTCATGACGATGAACTACTACATTATGAATGAAACTTTTTTTATAGAATTGAGGATAACGAACGAGCACACAGTCCACTTGTTTGTGAGCGATTGCCCATAAACACATTAATCATCAATGAAGAATCAAAATAATTGATTGAATTGTTGTCACCTTCGAGAGCTAAGCATGTCTCAGTAGAAAGTATTTCTAGTTCTTTAATATGAAATATTATTCTGTATTTCACGTTGGCATTCCGTGCGAGCATGGTGCTTCTTCGGTTGAGTCGTTGAGTGAGTTGAGCTGCAATACTCGCTGCAGCAAGGCATTACGATGCCGCATATTCAATGAATAGTTACAACATAACACATGTAAACTTGTCGTTTATGAAAATGTCACATTTTATATATTGTTTTTAAGCCTCTCGCTTTTTAAATATTTTTCATTATTCATAGTTTATAAAATGAAGAACTTATAGACGTTAGCATACATTTAATTGTTTTGATATATTTTTATAAGATTTTATTTTATTAAGATATTTGATATATTTTAAGAGACGTCAACTAATTTTTATTATTTAATTATTTCAAATTTAACTGCAACTGTTAATTTAAATTAAATTCCCCGCCTATACAGTGAAGTTGACGGCAAGAGTAAATTGTCAGTCCTTTTACCCCTACTTAGATTGTGGTGCAATAGCTGGCCGTAAGTTTGTAATCATACCGTAAGTCTCAGCGGTAAATTTTTCTTAAAATTATTGCTTAGCACAAACAAGAACCCCCCCCCCCCCCCTCCAGAACAAGCCTGTTTCCGAATAGGCGGAGACAGAGACAGAGACCACATCCACACCCTTCGCCAAATGATGTAGAAGGCCAAGCCAACCTGCCAGTTTGCATTGCGTGTGTGGAGTATGAAAAAGCTTTTGATTCCATCGAAATTAGACCAGTCCTACAATCACTTCAGTAGTATCAAATTGACCGATAGTATATCGAAATACAACTCAAGTGTTTGTACAGTAGGGCCACGATGGTTATTCGAAAACAAAGCGTGAGTATGAAACCCGTCCAACTGCAGAAAGGTGTAAGACACGGTGACGTTATACCCTTGAAATGCGTCACCGCTACATCGGAAGACGTTTTCAAGCTACTGGACTAACAAGGATATAGTATTAACATCAATAGCGAGTAAAGCACCCATCTTCAAAGAATCCAGAAATTCCGTAACGAAAAAACCTCACGCTCCCCACTCCGACGGGCACGGAGGTGTGGCGTTGAAAGCCGTGCATCGTCTAACGTCGTTTCAGTTCGGCAGACTTCGGCACTCGGCAGACTTCGGCACGGTGTTTGTGTGCGTGCGACTAGAATGCGTGTACACTAGCTGCTAACTCAATGATAAAAAATCCTGAATAACCTACATGTATTGTAAGATATTAAAAATATTTTAAACAATATTAACTTCTCATTTATTAATTAAGAGAAAAAAAATTGTTTTCTTATCGGTCACCACGCTCAAAAAGTGTAACTTGATTTAATATCAAAGACTTAACTGCATAAATAAAATAAATAAATAATTATAATTGCATAAGTTGATAAAAAATACTATGCAATAGCTTTACCGCGGCAGTCACCGAGTGCCACACGTATTTTTTTTTAGTAGTACGTAAAGTGGCTGTAAAATGGTACTCAAATTGGTCGCGAAACGGCTATAAAAATTGACCATTCCTAAAAATGACCGTAGTTCCGAAATATCTTTGGGTGGTGACATCAACAGAATCGATTCTATCTTGTCAGGATCGGGGTGGATTCCCTCTTTATTCATTACATAACCCAAATAATTAACTTTTTCTACAAAAAAATTCACATTTTTCCCTTTTTTAATTTAAGACCGTACTCTTTCAATTTATCTAGCACTTTACGTAAAGTATGTATATGGTTTTCGATAGTATCCGAAGCGATCAAAACTTCATCTAAAAATACTACAACCCCTTCGATATCTTTTAACAAGTTAACCATTATCTTTGAAAAATTCCTGGACTGGATGCTAAGCCGAAAACAAGTCTGTTGTACATAAACAAACCGCGATGGGTGTTAATTACTGTGTACTTTTTGGTATCGTCAAGCTCGATCTGATTGTATGCCTGTGATAAGTCTATTTTGTCAGTGTGTAAGTCGTCAATTTTAGGCACTGGGTACTTGTAGACAGATAAGACACGATTGAGGGTAACCTTGTAATCCGCGCATATTCGAATAGCTCCATCCGATTTATTGACAATAACGAGAGGAGTCGCCCAGTTCGAGCACTCGACGGGCTCAATGACGCCTGCGCGCAGCATGGCATCCAGCTCGGCGTCCACGCGCTCCCGCAGCGCGTAGGGCAGCGGCCACGCGCGGCAGAACACCGGGGCCGCGTCCGCGCGCACCGCCAGCCGAGCCCGCCCGCCCGTGAAGCGTCCCAGCCCGCCGTCGAACAACTCAGCATAACTGAAAAACAATTCATTTACGGCATGAGATACATTCATGGCTGATTCGTTTAACACGTTTACATTAAATTTTGGTACGCTGATATCAAGTTCTGACAACCACTGTCTGCCTAATAAAGTAGTAGTACCGTTATTGATAACATATAAGTCTAAAACTTTGCTAGACCGCCCATATGTCACATTAACCTCGCAGTAACCTAGTGGCTTTATTTTTGTTCCATCATAAAAGGTTAGTGCTAAATCACATGGTAATAATGGTAAATGATTATGTGTATCTTCATACGTGGTTTTACTAATACACGACAACGCCGAGCCAGTGTCTATTTCCATGTTTTAAGTTATGTCCACTCACTAATAAACACAAACTCACCGGCTTGTACCGTGACAGCGACATTGCATCACCGGTTCTTCCTCGGGTGCCTCGTGGTAGACACTCAATGCCGCCTCATCGTCTGCATTGACATAATTTGTTTTCTTTCCAAAGCCCTGCACATTCGCCGCGTTCCCGTTGTAGGCGCCCGGCGCCACCGACAGGTTATTTGTGAAACACACGCGTTGTAGGTGGTCCATCACGCCACACTTGCTGCATATGTAGGTTCTGAACTTGCACTCGCTGGCAACATGGTCAACACCTCCGCAAGCTCCGCATAGCGAACCGCGCACATCCGCGCGGCCTGCGCCGACGCCGCCGCCACCGCCTCACGCCACTGCGCTGTGCCGGGTATGGCGGGCTCGCTGGCCGACGCGCATGGCGTTCAGCCTCCCGTTTGCCCCGCCGCCGCCCTCGAAGTGCAGCTGACCCGCGGCCTGCGATGACGTCACCGCTGCGCCCGACTCCACGAGCGCCGCGTCCCGCTCCGCTGCCTCCAGCGATCCTGCTAAAATCACTGCCTTGTCATAGGACAATAATTTTTCTTCCGCTAATAATCTCTGCCGTATGACGTCACTTCGAAGTCCGCACACCAACTGATCCCGTAAATTGTCCTGTAGGACTGCACCTTTCCTTCATTGAGTTGGCAAGCATTTACTTTTTAAGACATTATACTTAAATATATCATTCGAATATAAATAAATTATGATCATAGATCCACCAATTTTGTTCTTATTTTTACAAACGTTACCTCCACACTAGGATTTTCTCCTGTATCGTGGGGGCAGTTTATTAATATAATTTTCACAAGGACAAATATTCAGACCTGCACCAATCACTTGTAGGCTATACAAATACTTGTTCCGTGCGGGCTTCGAACCCGCTGCCCTTAACGCTGTAACTCATTGCTAAGCCACGCCAGCCGTCAATTTTCATAATACTATTTGTGTTGTGAGTTGACGGTTTATTTTAGTAGAGGTATGTAAGTTTTGTTTTATGTGTATGTTTCTATCTTCATTACTATACTACTATATATTTCTATTTTCACACTGAAAATTCTGCGCTTCTGGCTGCTCATAAATATTTGAATTTCGAATGTTATATTTTTTAAATAAAAAAACTCATATATTGACTGAATTATTTTTGGTGAGAAATTATGTATCAATTGTTTTTTATCACTAGTTGAAGATCGTCATGCGTAGCAAAAAGGAGCGATTATATTCTTTGAGCGATTATATTTTTATAAATTCACTCTCTCCGCAAGGTTGCAGTACTCGTCTTTAAAATGCTTTTGAGCGAGAAGCACCTCAACTGAGCACCGTAATGGGCACGAACGGCAGAATTTGATTGTGGCCCCGTTATTCACCATGATAAAATTTGTGAAGGTCGATCCCTAATTGCCATCACTGAGGAAAATGTGGGTGGGTCAGGCGACTAATTGTTAATTGGGCATTGGTATGAGCCAAATAAAAAAACATCAATGTTTAAAAGTTAGAAAACTTTGTTGCCACCGGATTCTTGAATAACTCACGCCAAAACAAAAATGGCATTGCAATAATTAGTAAAGTTGAGATACTGCAACGCCAGACGCCACAGTGAAAAAACAGACTTTCCAAAAGAGGAAATAAATAATAAATAATTGAGCTTAAAAAAAGTCATGATACAAAATTTTAAAGATTGGAATTACAGTCGGGAGCTTTTTATTTTAAAATGTATATAAAGCAGCAGCTATGCCTCCATTCTTTAAGGTGAAATTAGGTGTTAATTAACGTAAAAATAAAGTTCATTATTTGTTAAGTGACTTTAGGTAAATAATTGTAATTACGTTTTAAACAATGTTCGTGTGTATATCTAGGATCAAAATGAAACTCATCAGACCGTGCATGACGTGCGACGTAAGGGATTTAATACTTGAAAGCGATGTTAAGTGACTTAGATGTTACGTCATATGCGGGGCATATTGGTACAAACCCTTCGATCAATGATATTATTGATCGAAGTACAAACCCTATTTCACACGTTCAGTAGCACATAAATTACCCATTAATGACGTTCGTGACCAATTTCCGTAACCATAGAAACCTAAGGGACTTAATTTAAGTGATCGCTTAACTTAGTTTAATGAGACCAAATTTGATTTTTATTCTTATTAACAAAAAAGGTTTCTACATATTAGATAAATATTCCGTGATTGTAGAGTGATGCTGCAGCTGTAACATCATGGTTGTAGCACGAATGGTCCACACAGAATACCAGCGTAACATAGCAGCTTAATGTTGCTGTGTTTCTTATAGTAATGTGCAGAGAACTGGAGACTTTTTTTGTAAACGGAGCATCCTATCTTAGTTCTCGGGGGAGACAACACATCTGCATTATTATTTGTAATCGAGGATAGATGTAGATGTTTACGGGCACGACATCAACCAGCATCCTTTTATCATAAGGTGGACTGTGTGCTCGTTTGTTACTCTTATTCTATAAAAATAATAATTAGTAAAATTTAATGCATATTACCGTATATAGATATCAGTCACATACATCCAGTCTCCCTGTACATTATATTCGAATACGTAGGAACTTAATTTAAAAAAATTCTTCAATTTCGTAGAATTATTTATAGTATAATTTAATTAAATAATAATAACTATATATGCTTAAAACTAGTAATACTAATAAATACTTATTCACAAGTAATATAAATTTGCAATCAAAAATAATACAAAACTTTGAGGGTTGGAACCTTTATGTCATCATCATCATTACAGCCCATTTCAAGTTTACTCTTTCAAAGCTTAATTAAGATCTTTAAAAATTGCAGATAATTAATGCATTTCTAGATATAGATTTAATTTACTAATCCCCAACCATACGACACATTTTAGTGTTTTAATTTTAAGTCGATAAGCTTAGAAGGAAAATTAAAATCATTACCTGTTACCAACTAAAATAACGAGTTCAGGCTTCTGAAAGACTCCTTCAACAGAGCAAATAATGTTCAAAAATCCATCATTTAGTCGATCTTGAATCATGTCGAATCTTATTTCAGGCACTGAAAAAGTTAGTTATTTAGTTTATTTTAATGTACAAATAACGATATATACTCATTTTATATAAAATTGTCATTGAGCCTCTTCCCAATACCTTAATAAATTCATTAGCAGTAAAATAATTTTCGTGGCCATAAGATCCCAGTCCAACAGAATTAGTCAGACCAAAGTTTGTGCACTCAAAGCCCAAGTGTGTGCACAGTACAGGTGCATTCACTATTCCCTCTCTCATATTCCGGTGGGACAGCAATCCGACAAGACTGGAGACAAATCAGGCGCAGGCTCAACTGCCCTACGTTATTTTCGAGGCGCGATAGTGAAAAATAGCCAACTTCCTGACTCCGGATTACTACTGAGAATTTCTTGATAACAACACATAATAACTGATTTTGAACGGACCCGGGATCCGAACCCCGGACCACAAAATCAGCAGTCGCGCTTATCACCAATATACCAACGAGGTAGCCAAAATGAAATAAATATATCATCATATGAATATGTTAAAATGAAATATTAAAAATAATAATAATAAAAAACTGTTTGTTCATTAGTATGACAGTTTAAATTACTTAAATTTAATGGACTGGTTAATGGCTGCAGTAGTTGCTGCTAAAATAGTGGTTCAATGATGTTGTGTTCCTTATGGTAAGTAACCACAACCGAAGACCATTTTCATTGGTAATTTAGCACTCCGGGTTGATATAATATTTTAAATCTCATTCAGGGATAGATGTAGGCCACAGCATTTACATATTGTTATTGTTAAAGTCTTGTGTTCGGTTAAATGCTATTATCTAATGCTATTTGGTTCAAAAGACGAATAAAATTAATTTAAAGTCAACGATTACGAAAAATATTTGTATGTATTTATAAATCATCGTGCCTAAAGCAGCCTTGTAAGTCAGTCGACTTTGTAGTGTACTCAGGCGACATCAAATTTAACGATTATGACTTAGACTTGGAATGATTCTGGTAGACTTTGATAGTCTGTTATGCAATTACGGGAAATAAATGTTTAATAATTCTTTTAAAAATATCTTTTAAAAAATTAGATTAAAACCAGATTATATCTATACTACCTAATAAAGTTAAAGGCATTCGATCGGGTCTGGCACAAAGCGCTTCTGTCAAAGCTACCTTTCTATGGGCTTCCCGAGAAATTGTGCGAATGGGTCACTAGTTTTCTTGCTAATCGGAGCATCAAGATCGTAGTAGACGGTGCATGCTCTGATAACAAGCCTATTAACGCTGGTATTCCACAACGCTGCGTGCTATCACCAAAGCTGTTTCTTCTGCATATCAATAATATGTTGCAAACTGATAACATTTATTACTATGCGGACGAAAGCACTGGTGATGCTTTTACACCGACCGTGTTAATATTTCTCAGGAATCATCGTCGAGTACCGGAACAAACTTGTGTCTGAAGTCAAGTCTTTTCTTAACAAAGTCTCAGATTAGGGGCGACTAAATCTAGTCCAATTCAATCCCCAGAAGACACAAGTTTGCGCGTTAACCGCTAAATATAACCCTTTTGTCGTATCTCCTCATTTTGAAAGCACTCCCCTTGCTGCTGCAGCTGGCATCAGAACCCTCGTCGTCGACATATCGAATTGTGTGCAGTTTCGTGGTCACTTGGACGGGAAGGCTAAATTGGCCTCTGCAAAGCTTGGCGTACTCAGCAGAGTGGGCACATCGCTTGCAACTTTACAAAGCGCAAGTTCAGCCTCACATGGAATACTGTTATCTCTGAGCCGGGGCACCCAGTGCCAGCTCCTTCCACTTGACCGCATCCAGCGCAGAGCGGTTCAAATTGTCGACGACCGAGTTATTTCTGATCGGCTCGATTTACTGGCGCTGCGGAGGGATGTAGTATCCCTTTGCGTTTTCTATCGTATCTACCATAGGGAGTGTTCTAAGGAATTTTTGGAGTAGTTTCACATCGCGTCAAAATTCCTGATACCATCCTTACCATCTGGATACTTGGCAGTCCACTACTGTACGTTTCACTAGGAGTTTTCTTCCTCGTACAACTTCTTTGTGGAATTGTTTACCACCGGCGACTTTTCCGGACCGATACGACTTAAGGACCTTCAAGAAAAGAGCTTACTCTTCATCATTACTACCTAAAAGTCCACTGCTGGACAAAGGACATCTCTTATAAGGAGATGTATTTTAAGACACACTTCTAAGGAGATGCCATAAAATACTTAGACTGGTCACCATCAGAAGCGTCAAAGGTGCGGCACGCGTGTTACTTCGATCGTCAATCTCTCTGTCAAGATCAGTAACGTAGCGTCTGCCAATACTTGTAATAAAATAATTAAAAATATGAAAGTATTTCGCTTTATACAAATTAACAAGTTATTTTGATTTCTCATCCATCATTACCTTGTGAGATTCATTTCACCTCACTTTTAAATTATTTTAAAATATTTATTTTAGATAAAAAAATCTTATTCTATTGAAAAGTGGATTCTCTATACATATGTGGCTGATGGTAGTTACTCGCTACAGCCTTATCTGCCACATAGTCGCCACTGACTCACTGTTTTATTCTAGTCATAATTGGATGTACCCAATGTAAGCAGCATCGTCGACGTCGTATAAGCGAGGTATTGTAGTAGCTCGATCAAAGCTTCCGTCCCGTTACACCGTAAGACTGCACTGTAGACAGTGTTAACAGAGTTATAAATTGTGGCGGCCACTTACCACTTGACGCGATCACCAAACACCGCTAAAAGCCAAATCATTTTTCCGTAACAACGCAAATGTTTCGAAAATTTTTTTCACTGGTACTAACTTTTGAATTTCTTCTATAAGCTTAAACTCCCACGATATCAACCAGCATGATGTAAAAATATAATAAATTTAAGGGAAGGAATATTTTTAAAATATTTTAACGATAAATGAAGATGTCAAACGTTTTGACAGGAAGTGATCACTTAATTTACCCTACAGATATATAAAACATTCATCAATAAAGAATAATTTATTAAGCTATTCAATCATTCAAAGATAGTATATTTGGGTCATTTGGAAACTTTTCCAAAACTGCTAAAATGTTCAATGGTCAAAGTTTTTGTATTAAATCTTTTCTAAAAAGCAGTATCTCTACTAAGATTCATGTTACTGAAACCAATTTCGAAACAAACTTTCAGTCCTCCTCAGACACTTACAACCTTCTTCAACCCTACTAGTACGTCTTCCGACGATGAAAACTGAAAACTTTTCAGCTGAATTTTTATTTAGTCCTTTGTCTAATATCTAAATCTATCTAATATTTAATCCTTTGAATTAATCACAGTCATACATATTTTTCATATAGTACACTAAGTCTTTATTCCCCCTATCCGTTTAAGTTTCATCCAAATACGAGGGTGGATTGAAAAGTACTCGGCCTAACACAGATCCATTCAATTCTAAAAAATCAAATCTACCCACATTATTTAGTTCAGTTCAGATTAGTTCATTGTGTGAAGTTCGAAACGTGTGCGATAATTAGTTGTGATTTTATAAATTTATTAACAAAGTAATCGGACATAATTTCCGCGAATGGAGCAAATCGAGCAGCGTGCCGTCATTAAGTACCTCCATAAGAAGGGGCTATCATCAAAAGCATCCATGATGACATGGTCAGTACATTAGGCGATTGTGCTCTGTCATATTTATCCGTCAAAAAATGGATAGCAGAATTTAAGCGTGGTAGAGAGAGTGTGAAAGATGAACCCCGCTCTGGAAGGCCTTCGACGTCAACTACTGACGAAAATATTAAAAAAGTACTTGATTTAATAATGGGAGACCGCAGATTAAAAATTAGAGAGATAGCCGAGATTATAGGCATCTCTTATGAACGAACTCAAAACATCATTGTCAACGAGTTGGGTTGCCACAAGGTGTCTGCGAGGTGGGTTCCGCGACTGCTTTCAGTTGAACAAAAAAAGGACGCGATTGACTATTTCACGCGACTGTTTGGAGTTATTTGAAGCCGATGCAGATGATTTTTTGAATCGTTTTGTTACTATGGGCGAAACATGGGTTCATTACTGTACACCGGAAACAAAACAACAATCAAAACAGTGGAGAAGACCTGGTTCACCACCCCCTAAAAAGGCTAAGTCGATTTTGTCGGCAAATAAGGTGATGGCTTCAGTATTCTGGGACTCGAAAGGTGTGATTATGATTGATTATCTTGAAAGGGGTCAGACTATAAACTCCGATTACTACTGCACCTTACTACGTCGTTTACGAGAGGAAATAAAAGAAAAACGTCGAGGAATGCTCAGAAGAAAAGTCCTGTTTCATCAAGATAACGCCCGTGTTCACACGTCAGTACAGTCAATGGCTGAAATTCACAACTGTGGCTTTGAACTGTTACCGCATCCGCCGTATTCACCTGATCTGGCACCATCAGACTTCTTTCTGTTCCCTAACTTAAAAAAGCACTTGGGAGGTCAAAGATTTTCGACAAACGACGAGGTCACAGCAGCTGTAGACGCATATTTTGACTCTAAGGAAGAATCATTGTTTTTCAACTGTCTAAATGCTTGGAAGGGGAGGTGGCAAAAGTGTATTGAACTTGATGGTGATTATGTAGAAAAATAAAAATATAACTGATTTAGTATGTGTTTATTTTCTTGGTTAGGCCGAGTACTTTTCAATCCACCCTCGTATCACGAGGCTCGGTGCGCCAGCGGTGGATAAAGTTAAAGTTACACGAAGTAATTTCCGTTTTGTCACATCTGACATAGCGCACTGTTGCATTAATAAACACCTCTATAATACAATCGCAAAATTACAAAAAACTGCATAATTACCAACCAAATGTAATTTGTGTCACAAATTTCAATGTTCCTTAATGTTTGTTGGTCAAATAAACGTTTCTTTCTTTCTTTTCTTTCTCAGTTCATGGGTCAACAGCTCTCAACAGCTCAACAGAACAAGAATACACCTCTTTATTTTAGGAACTTTTTTGCGCTACTTTTATTTCAATTCGCTCGGAAGACGGATCGGCGATCATAATATATGTTTTTTTTTTATAAAATTGAAACGATAAACCTACAGTCCACCTGACAGACCTGACCTCCAAATAACTTCAAATAAAGATGGCTACATATTGTGCGTAAAATGAAATGCCTCACAGCAGTTCACGAACAGCAATTTGGTAGGTCAGAAGTGGGTACCATGTGGATTCCTAGCCAGAAAAAAGTCCTAGCACCTATAACCGTTTCACACCTTGGTCGAAACGTGGCGGGTTTCACTAATCAGTCCAAATTGATGTATATACGTCCAGCTATGTTCTCGTAAGGATTGATTACGGGTGCGTTAAATTATAATGTTATTATGACTAGCGTTCAGTGTTTTATTATACCAAATAGAACTAGAAACCTAAATAAAATCTTATGTACTTCCCTCAGATAAGCACGGGCTTCCTCCTAGTTTTGGGTTATAATTGTTTAATAATATTATTTAATTTTTCAGCTGTCATAATATACATTTTCTTTTTAATCATTTGATAACAATCTTACAACATCTAAATTAGTATTTACGCTATAAACATAAGCTATACAGCTTTATTGTATACCGATAAGCCATTAACACTATACGTAATACCTACTTCTTTGGGTATAACTCTGTCCCATAGTACCAGAAGTCTAATGCCCCAATAGGAAACCCGCATGACTGAGGAATAAAAAAATTTCGAGATGATGTTGTGAAGTCCGGAAAAACGTATGAGGAAGCGCGAAGGATTAACAACTACTGCTCCTTTCTAACTGTACTTTACTTTAGTGACTAAAACAGCCATGTAAAAAGTTACAGCCCATATAAGTCCCATTGCTGGGCACAGGCCCCCCCCCCCCTCTTTTCTGAGAGGAGTTTAGGGCAACGAAATGTCCGCCTCGCTGCCCCAGTGTATGTTGATGAACTTCATATGTTTGTCTTTAAAATATTTTTTTCTTATTTCTCAGATATGTAATATTCGCTGCACTAAACATGAAAAAAAATTAATGAAGGATGATAACGAGCACAGAGGCGACCTGACAGTAAAAAGATGCTGTGGCGCATACACACCTACATCTATCTTCGATTAAGAATTAAACCTGAGGCGATGTCCCCTGAGGACTAAATATAATAATACCTCGTACCCGGCAAAAAGAGTCACCGGTTCTCTAGCCTTACCATACGTAACACAGCAGCATTGAATTGCTCTTTCATGTTAGTATTCCCAGAGCGTAATTTGTCCCTTAGTCGAGTTGACTTATTTCTGGTTCAACCCTAATATAGCTGTAGCATGAGCCATATAAAAAATAAATTATATACAAAAATACACTTACCAAAAATTGTCATACCTCGGCTAGAAACGTTGATACAACACACGTATAATTTCTCGTAAGTTCTGTCCCAGGTTGTAATATCCGCAAAGCTCTGTGTTGAGTATAAGGGTTGTGTGATACTTTATATGACAAATCTAACTGGAATTAGTGTAAGAGAAAATTGTAGCATTTTATAATTATGAAGAAATTAACATAATAAGAACTTCGTTACTCTGTTTGCACAATCCTCTATTATGCTGTGGAGTCGTTTTACTAAATTTGTTAAGCTAAAAACAGACCGACATCCAGATTCGGAATAATTACTAGTAGGCCATATACACTTGTTCTGTGCGGAATTCAAACCCAAGGAACAGCCAAGCGCTCAGGCACTGTGCTATTGAACCTCAAATGCTCAAAAATTTACGGCGTTTTTGTCATACTTATCATATTTTTCGAAAAAAAAAATTAAGTTGTAAAATATCCCGCAAATGGCGGTATATCGAAATATCCATCTTACCATTTATCCCCAAAATTATTTCACGTAAATTTACAAGTTAATTAGTACACAATAAATAAAAAATTTATTCATATTCATTAATTTATTCATTGCAGTCCACTTATTGTTCACTTGTGATTTTTTGCGTTAACGACTACTGAACATATGGCCATTTCCCACTGATTGTCTCACAGGCGTATTTGTAATGGTTGCCACGCTTTACAGGGTGATTGGGAAAAGCAGTTTTATTATATTATTATAGTCCGCCGGTTGAGCGGTAGGGCAGTAAAGGTGTGCTATCACTATGTGAAATTCTGACAAAAATTCAGAAAATGTCGTTTCATTGTTTCAATATTTTAATTCCTTTTCAATAAATTTTATAAAAAAAAAACAAACATTATTTCTTAATAAACCTAAAGCTTGAGGTTTCTGTGGACGTATTCATTGATGCCCACGCTGCGATCGGTCCATGTAAAACCATTTTACTGATAATCCTGTTACTTTGTTGTTATGTAATCGCAGTCCAGCGTCACCGCGTCTCTAGTTCCATATTGAATGACTTCGGGTACTCGTATGTTGACGGATTGTACACCTGTAAGCAAACACCCAATTGAAAAAAATCGGAATGGAAGATCATTTTTTTTAATTTACGTTTTTCTCAACATTAACCAACATATTAAAAAAACATAATATGTTGGTGTAGAAGAAAAAAAATGACACAACCTGGACTCAATTGATAGTAATTTATTAATACGTTTTATATTTACATTGTCGAGTAATACTCAACGCGTCACCTAACGGAAACGTCAGATTTACTTCTACTGGACCAGCTAGTATTTTATAATACGAAACCTACCAAAATCTTAGTAGGTTTTTAGATCGGCTAACGATTTTTACGACACGAGTATGATGGAATAGAAGAGTAGTTGCAAGGTCTATGGAAGTACATCAACTGTCACTAGCAGATCTATTTACGTGATATGAAGGGGTTAATGAGCAGTATAAAACTTTGAGGGTATTTGTGCCACATGCGCAGTACGCCGGTGTTCCTATTAAGATTTTAGTTCATTTTTGGATACAGACTAAACCTTTAACGTAATGTACCACGTTGTTGCTATTGCTTACTTTTTTATCGGAAAGAAAGAAATAGGGTATGATAGTTGCGAAGAAGCCTAATAGTATACTTATTTTACCATCACGCATTTTTGAAAAGAGGTGTGATATAGGTTAGATAAAATGTTAAAAGAAAGACAATTTATGGAAGGGATATATCTTCAATTTATGGAGCTTTTAATTTACTGTAATGAATAAATGAAAAAACAAAAAACATACGTATAATACTACAATTAAATTAGAATTCCTATATTGCATTTGCATTGGAAAAAAGGCTCTACAATACCAGTAGGTTATAACGACCGTTAAAAAGATTTAATTTTCGTTTATTAGTATTATATAAAAAGTAACCATTTTATCCATAACTAATAAAGTATAAGAGGAAATTGCGTCAATTTCTTAAACTGGTAGTGATAATATCATAAAAATTTATGTTCATGTTGAACAAAACTTTACTACAAAAGGTACAAGTACTGCAAATTAAATTAATACATTTTTATATCATTACGACATTTTACTTCGACAAAAACAATATACCAAGAAACGAAATGACAAAACATCAAACAATTATTCATCAATAACACATCTATATTACAATATATATAAAATCACACATAACATGATCCATTCAAATATAACATTCACCACAAAAGGAGAAACACTAACATACTCATCACGCCGCTCAAACTATATTGTATTACCAAATATTCGCACTAATTATGAAAAAAATTCCGTAACATTTGCGGGAGCACAGTTGTATAATAAACTCACTTCAATTATAAAACACGCTAGTTCGCTCAAAATTTTCAAAAAAAAAAATATTAGACCATTAAAAAACAAGACATTATATATAACTTGGACCACCGTCTTATGTTATCAATACTTGAAACATTGCTCTTACGCAGAAAAAAAAAAAAAAAAAAAAAAAAAAAAAAAATAAAATTAAAAAATAAAAAAAAAAAAAAAAAAAAAAAAAAAAAAGTTAAATTTTTCAAAATAAAAAAAAATTTAGAGGAAAAAAAAAAAAAAATGTTTAGAAAAAAAAAAAAAAAAGAGTTAACTTGAAACTTCTATTTAATTTTGATCTACCATAATTTATGTTTACTATCTTACTATATTGTTCTGTGTGATTCATTTTAAATTGTATGAATGTACTCATGTAAGTGACATTAGTCTTAATGAGTAAATAAAGATATTTAAACCGAAAATTTAATATTTCGAGATGAAAGCAGACTTATAAGGGCTTACACCAAATTATTCCACCTAATTATTTTAAGATAATTTAAAAGTCTACTTGCGTCTTCTGCAATCGTATCCCGATTTATCAATAACCCGAAAAATAATAATTTTTAGACCCGAAAATTTATGTTTAAGCGGACCGAACTATATTATCAGTTTCTAAACGACTTTGCATATAAAACGAGCTCGGTCCTGCTAACAAGGTGCTGGTCGCTCTTCGAGCTGAACATCTCGCCTTGTGGGTGATTATCCTTTTTTCGGACGGCCTATTTAGTCAAAAAAATTAGGACGGCGTTAAATGATATCAGAACAAAAAATTGCTAGGTAAACCGTTCACAAAATTATAGTGGTAACAATTTGCGTACGAAACAAGTTTTTGTATACTTATTCCACAAATGAAATAACAATTTCAAATAATTTATTGTACCTGTCATTAATTCTCACCACTTCTAGAGTTGATTGCTTGATATGCAGTATGTCCGTCCTTTGAAATCTTTAAATTGATAAGGTTTGAAAAATAAATAAATAAATTACTCTTTTAAGTTTAGGTTCTTTTAGGTTGCCTCCACGATATAAGAAAAATTGCTTGCGTAGAAGTATAGATTTGTAAAATAAAAATAAATATTTCTGTAACTATTAATACATCAAGAGCTGAAAGTCTATTTCATTAAATATAAATATATGACAGAGTGTCAACCACGTTATGGGTCACTATTGACGAGACCTTCAGAAATTCCCACAGTACAGCACCCACACACAGGACTGCCGCAGACTGATCATGATATTTTATTGATCACTTTCATTTTTTTTCATTTTTTTATAATGTTAAAGTTTTTTGAATATTTATTTAACAAAGCTTCTATAAGTATGTTCACATACAAGCAATATCAATAACTAAACTAACATAAAGTTAAAGCACACGTTCATGCTAGGATGCAACTGTAAACAACACGTAAGTCCCAGTCGTTCACGTTGTCACTGTTCTGACTGGTTATCCGGCGTCGGTTTGTACGCAATACGTCGACGGGAGTTGTATTCAAACGTTAAAATTTCTAACCAACAACTGTATGCTGATCTACGTATTTAAATTATCCACAGCTACATCAAAACTACATATCGTAAACACCGGCCCCTATGCAATGTCAATAAAAATATATAATAAAATACCAGAATGTATCAAAAGCACTAAAAGCCTTAAAAAGTTCAAAAAGGAAGTTAAATACTTACATATTTAACGAAAAGGTGTTATTACTTGTTGCAGGAGTTTTTTAAGGATTGAGTAGGAAATATAAGCTATGTGTAAAGATTCATTAATTGATAATTTTAATAAAAATTACCACAATGTAAATGTAATACTAATAATATTAATGATTGCCAACATTTGCAGTTCCCTTGCAGGGTTCTTGTTTTGAACTATTTTTTGTAATGATTACCAAATTTATACAAGAATAGCAAATAAATTGAATTGAATATTTTATGTAAGAGACACTGTTCGTTTATATATGTGTATATTTTTTATATATTATGTTAGTTGAATGCAGTACATAACAAATGAATTTAAAAAAATGACATTTGATAGTTATGTTCAACTGACCTACTAAAATATGCTTAGAGAAACATAATTTCTAAATTAATCTTACATTATTTAGTTACAAATTTAGTTTAATCTAATTAAATTTATTTATGTATTTTTTATATTTACACAAATGCTGCACATTTAATGAAACTAATTTTACAGATTTTCAACGTGTTTTATTAGTTTCATTTAAGTGTAATATCTGTCGAAACGAAAACATTTTGACACTGTTTGAGCGATCGCTATGAATATTACTACATATTATAACATGTATATATTTCTTCATGAAGAAGGTTTAATGCTATCTACTTTGTTGTTACTAACTACTAGACGGTGCTGGAATTCATCAACTTCTGTACTGCTCAATCGATCGGCAAAAATTACCTTTACTCCACGTCAATTTCATCAATAATAATAAAAAATAAAAATAAATAAATAAAACTGACGATTCATGTGACTGGTATGGTCTAATAGGAGATCTGTTACGGTCTTCCGGTGTTATGTTACGGAAACGATTCTCTTCCTAAAACATAGGTGCAAACAAAAATATCCATGAACACCACTTCACCAAAATATACAAAATTTAGTGTGTATCAATGCAAGCATAACACAAATAAATGTATCACCTCGAATACAATTTCCGCTTCCACATCATCACCGGGCTGTTCGCGACGTCCAGGTGGTATAGGAGAGTAAGCCTTAGGTGACGACGCGCGCGCGTCTTCCACCTAAACATACAAAAAGCATATATTAGTCTATTCCGCAAATCTTCT
This sequence comes from Parnassius apollo, assembly GCA_907164705.1. Lineage (NCBI taxonomy): Eukaryota > Metazoa > Arthropoda > Insecta > Lepidoptera > Papilionidae > Parnassius > Parnassius apollo. The sequence goes on from CAJQZP010000277.1 coordinate 21,254, forward strand.
CCTTAAAACATGCAATAGTGTGCTTGCTTGTTTAAACCATTAGAACCGAAATCACAAAAAACGCAATAAGTGTAATGTAAAGAGTAAATCAGACAAAGAAAATGAGATTACTGCAAATCAAAACGTACATAATACCAGTGTTAAACCAAGCATGAAAAACATAATACCAGAGGTATTAGTGGCGTATAAAAACATATTATTTAAGTTGACTGATATACTTACCTAATATTGTCATTATCGAGCGGGTTTAACAGATCACAGGGTCAGATGAATCAATACTTATCAATATATATGATCGGGTCCATAGAAATGAATAAATGACACATTTACTACTTTATTATTTATATTTGACAATTAATAATAATTTATGTCTATATAAACCCATCTAAAAATTTCAAATAATATAATTTTAATATTTTAAGTGTGGTCCTTCCCCGGTCGAGCCGACCCATTCGTGCTACAACTATACTACTAATATAGCTGCAGCATGGCCATATTAATACATATTGACCATATATTGACTGCATACATGACTGAGAAGAATTACGTCTCATGAAACTTTACTAACGGTATACTACGTGTACATTTATTCTGCACTTGATCATGGTCTTTTACTTTGGGGTAACTATACAGATGCTGTTAAGGCCTTTACAGTCCAAAAGAAATGTATTCGAGCTATGAATGGTTTGGTACCAGATTCATTGTGTAAACCGTATTTTAAAAATTACACATTTTGATGCTGCTATATATGTACATCTTAATTTTAGTATGTTTTGTTAAAAGTAATATACTTTTGTTCACAAAGTTAAGAGATACTGTACAGAGTAACTTGAGGCATACTGAAAGACTGACTCATAGTGTTATGCCAAGCACTTCTCTATAGGAAAAATTGTTCAGCTATGTGTATAAATATTTTCAATGCACAGCCTACAGAGTTTCAATCACTCCCAAAAGCATTTTTTCACAAGATTGTTAAACAATGGCTTAATGAGCAATGCTTCTACTCTGTTGAAGAATATTTAAAATTTATGATTAGGATTAGGCATCGATATTAAAATGAACTAAGTAATTACAATTATATTACTTTAATTAAATTAAATGAAATAAAATGATTATGATGAATTTGTAAATATATTATTTATTATATTAGTTGTGAAAATGTAATAAATATTTATATGTCAACATTATAACAAAACATGCTGGTATTAATTAATTTACCAACGTGTAATGTACCATGTTTTCTGCAAATAAATTATGATTATGATTATTATTTAAGTTGACTGATATAATTAATATCGTCATTATCGAACGGGTCTAACAGATCACCGAGTCAGACGAATCAATACTTATCAATATATATGAAGGGGTCCCTAGATATTAATGAATGACATATTTACTAGTTTATTATTTATATTTGACAATTCTTAATAATAATTAATGTCTATATAAACCCGTATAAAAATAATTTTAAAAGTAATTATTACTATAAAACAACCACAACACCACCAAAAAAAAAAAATTACCAACAAAAAAAAAGAAAAAAAAAAAAAAAAGAAAAAAAAAAAAAAGCAAAACGGATATATAATTAATGATAAGCGTGGTCCTTCCCCAGAATAGCCAATCCATTTGTGCTACAACTATACTATTAATATAGCTGCAGCATAGCTCTACCACATATAAAATATTTTACAATAATAATAATAACAAATTGTAAAACACATAAATGTGGATACTGACCTCATCATCATCTGGCTCAAACTCACTATCCTCCAACAGATCTTCATCATCATCAGCATAAAGCATGTGGATGAAGTCTGCGGGCGGATCATTGTTTGATCTTTAATTTGACATCTGTAATATGTTATAGAATAAATAAATAAAAACACCACACTGTATATCACATGGGTATTCATATCATAATACATGCTAACAAATTATTTCTCTTCTTTTGTAATATAAATAATGCTTATAAAATGGATAATTCATGTAAATATATAATAAAAACATTATCAACAGATCTGTAGAATTTTATTCCGGTACCCCATCATATGACATTAATCCGTGACCATGAAGTACGATATCACACTACACCACAGTAATAATAAATAATAATAATTTTCACACTAAACAATGTCATCATTATCATTTTCATTACAGCCCTTCACAAGTCCACTGCTGAACATAGGCCTTCCTCAAGTAATGCCACAAAGCACGGTCCTAAGCCACCTGCATCCATCGACTTCCTGCATGTCTTACCAGGATACCAGGTCGTCACCCCATCTAGTGGGGGATCGCCCTACACTACGCCAACAAAATACCACCTCTTTATCGATAAAAACTATTGACATATGACGTTACTATTCCAATCACTGCCGAATAATGGATTCAACGCCGTAGTTACATAAAATAAAGCTCAAAATGGCTTGCTGATTGTCGACTGTGGAGACTGCAATTTTATATGTTCCGTACAAGGAATTTGATGTAATTTTATTATGAATAAAAATCATTGTAAACTTCAATATAATACTTGTTTCTGTTTATTTATTATGTTATATTACTTGTTTTGGTGGTTTTACTTCATTACAAAAAGAATTTATTGTATTTTGATAACAAAAAAACATTAAAATTAGGCGTATGTCGGCAGCATGAAAATCACTATTATTTCTACATATGACTCGAAATTTTTTACGTAAAAAAGATAAATTATATTCACACAAAAAACTTTTATAACAATTTTATAATAAAACACTGTACTTACCTTAGAAAAAATCCAAAAAAACAAGGCAGCATTGCACAATAGCAACCACACCCAAATGGCGCAATCATAGATAAATAAATACCTATGTTGAAAGCTAGGCGCAATTTGAAAGCAGAATACCATAGAGGAAAGTAATACGTAAGAATACAAATGTCAAATCATAGAGTAACAAACTTTTTTATTAAACTAGAGAATAGAAAATTTCATGTTGAGCCTATAATGCCAAACTTCTTTATAGAAAAGTAGTCTCTAATTATAAGGCATTATGGGTTAAAGTGCTGTGGGTGTGTGTGGTCGGATCCGACCCCTTGGAATTTGGTGTGGTCGGATCCGACCGCGTGCATATAGAGAGGTTAAACAAATGATATTAAATTGTTGTTGGACAAGGAGTTCTCAGACTTTGGAAAAAAAAGAAAGAATCGAAATGGGATGATATTCAGAAAATGTAGGATATGCTTTTTTGAGTAAAGTAATGATTTGGGCGTTCTTTCGTTGGGAAGGAAAATAAGATGAGGATATGGAAAAATTAAAGATAAAGATTGTAATATATGTCAAAAAATCTAGCAAGGGAATGATCATTTTACGACTGACGTGATCACTTCCGACTGCGTCGGAATGGATCAAGAGTATGTGTTTCCTAACATCAAAATTGCCTAAACACAAATGGAGAAAAGTACAGGAGTGGGAAACGACGAAAGTTGAGTAAGTGTTGTCAATTTTGCCATATGGTCCAAGCAAGAAACTAAATAAATAATTTATGATAATAATAAATTATGATTAAGAATATTTAAATTGACGTTATTTGGAATAGGACATGAACGTGTTTCCCAACTCCAATGGATCTTAAAAAGTTGCAAACACGACATGGATCATCATTTTGTACTGATTTGTGGATGTGGCGGTGTCGTAAATCTATACACATCTTGTTACATTGATTCCGCAGGAGACATTTTTGCGTTATTCTTCCTGCCTATCAAACTTTTAAGATCTTCAGTCAACCACGAAGCTTGAGGATGACGTATTCGCACTGGACGAACAAGAGCATACTGAGCATGATAAAGTTGAACAAAAAGTGAATTAAACAAGTTTGTAAACGCTCAGCGTCTTTTTGTCCAATCCATTTCCTCAAAATTACGCTACAGAAATATCCTCAATTTGGCTTACTATAAAAAAAAAAAATAAATATATATATATATATATATATATATATATATATATATATTAGGAAAAAATGAGTTTTAGAGAGAGGAAGAATATTTAAATGTGCTACTTCTATGAGGGATTTACGGTCTTTTGTACAATTCTTAAAAATATAGGTAATGGGTACAGGCAGCGTCATATAATATATTATGTAGTTATTTTATATTATTATTAGATTATCTTAAAGATGTTGATGATGTCTTATTTTATGGATATTGAATTTATAAATGCGTATTATAACGCCGGTTCCGTTATGTACTGCACGTCGTGGTGTGTAGTAAGTATTCAATAAAAGTTGTATGGTTTGGGCGCTACTCATTTAATGTCTACGCCTTTTCTCCAAAATATAATAACTTTAAATAGTGTTTACAACTAACATTAAAAAAGCATTCCTTTTATATGAAACTATGAAAGAAATAATAAAAAAATTAAATAAAGCTAAGGCAACCTTATTCATTGACGTATTATGGGCGGCCACGTGGGCTCGACTGTTCTTGAAATGTCCAGTGTTCTAGGATACTGAGTTACCAACACATAATTCAAGGTTAGACACTTAAATAATTTTACTGTAAATCACTTCTAAATATTTAATTCTTCGATTAACAATACCAACTGTTGATCGAAGATTTAATTAAATAATCTACAGTTGAGGATATAACCTGTTAAATTCCACTTAGTTAATTGGATTGCGCAAATTTGGCTTCGGTTTCATGGGTTAACGCTTTACAGCGAGGCTTGACCCCTGAGTTAAGTCTTCCTTGTCAAATAACTCTAGACAGGACAACTCTTAGTTTCAACAAAAGAAAACTTGGTACTATATCATAATGAGCCGTGTTGACTATATCATAATGCACTACCCATACCGTCCCGTGGGTGACGCAAGAGGTGACAGAGATAAACAAACCAGTAGCAGCGTCTTCTTAATAACAACTAGAAAAAAACTGCGGTTGACAACGTGGTGACTATGGCAAATATTCTCCTTATGATTTGATCCCTGCCTTATGGGGAGGTCTAAGTTTAGCAATGAGCTTAGACAGTCCGCAATGATTGTGTGTAAAAAATCTATAACGCAATTTATGGGGAGATCTATGTTCCTCCTAGTCTGCCTCTAGACTGCCCCTCCTCTCTATGCCCCATATTTGCCACAACACGCTTGCAAGGTGGGTTGAACACAGAGGTTTTTTTTTATAATTGTTGCGTTCTTATCAGAAAGATGCTGCTTCACATCTCCTGTTTCAGTTGCCCTCTGTCACCCCTTACGACACGCAAGGGGTTGGTATGTGGTGGTACGCCGTGATAAGTATCTGATTAATGTTTTTTTCATAAAAGCAATGTACAATAAAATATAATCAAATACTATGCGTAAATTAAATACGGTTCAATAAATCAATAGCATAACCAAGTAATATATCGACAGTCGTCTATATACTCGTCAGTACCGGGAGGCTTTGCGTACAAGGCATCATCGGTTAAGCCGTTCTTATTTACTGATATTGATATAGGCTCCGCCGACATGACAATTACGTGTCAGATATATTTCACGGAAGTTGATATAGAATTGCTAGAAGTGCTAACTTTCATATGTAAAGTCTCTATTAAAACCATAATAAGAAGTAAGAGTAAAACGTAAACACACGTAACAAGTAAACACATTCAATTCGCAAGCATTCTCGAAGTATTGATTTGAAAATATATCCAGAACTTAATACCAAATATATGACCACTGTCGTATAACAGTTTCGAAGAAGTGTTTTGATTCTTACGGTTTTATATCCGCATACTTTCACAATTCAAGTCCGATAGGTATCACCTAATATAAAGATTTTTTTCTTCTTTACAAAAAGGTGACCAACGGGCGCACAGTTCACCTGATCTTAAGGGAAAGTAGATATAGTAGCCCAAAAACACCTACATATATTCTCGATTAAAACTTAAAGTGCAGATGGACTAAGTTAACTAAGGACACACCTGAGGGTTTACCTGACTGAGGAGAAATGCCTCTTTACCAGTAAAACGGGGTTTTGTCATTCTCTTATCTTACAAAACACAGTGGCATTCGGCTGCTATTATACGGTGATATTCTGTGATAGCTTACTCTTTTGTTGATTCAATTTATTTGGAGTGTAAGGGAAAATATATTAACTTTTACTTTTACTTCTATCGCTAAAGCAAGGCTTTAACATAGTATCTAATTGGCTTCTTAATAATCTCCTACGTTTAAACGCTGATAAAACACAATACATGTTATTTTTAATGAGAAATAATAACATACCAACTCACCTAAATATTTACGCTCATAATTGTAACTCGTATAATGACACTGCATGTGCATGTTCCGCTTTAACAAAAATAGACAATATGAAATACCTAGGTATCACCCTTGATACAAATTTAAATTTCCGCAAGCACATCGATTTACTTTGTGATAGAGTTCGTAAATTAATATATATTTTTAAATATCTGCGTAACATCGCTGACTTTAAATTGATAAGACAGGTTTATTTAGCTTTGTGTCAATCCATACTCACTTATGGCATTACTTCCTGGGGTGGAGCTTCTAAAACAATATTGCTCCCATTAGAACGTGCACAGAGAGCAGTTTTAAAGGTAGCCACTATCCGCCCATTCATGTTTCCTACACATCAACTTTAGTTGGCATGTAGTGTACTAACTGTCCGTCAGTTGTTTATCCTGAACATCATATTAAAACAGCATACCGAACTTCCATTTAACCTGTTAACCAAGCCTAGCTCACAGTAGTGATCGAATTTGATCAGAATTATGTAAACATGTCTACCTATGAAAAAACTATTTTTTCGTTAACAAAACCAAAGTTTTATTATTTTAGTTATATAAGTTTTACAAAACCAAAGACACTATGCAATAGATATTAATATCAAAGACAAAGATATGCTCTTTTATTTTAAACCATAACCTGGCAATGTTTCTTAGAAAAAAAAAAAAGAAATCACTCTGAACTTCCGGCGTTCCACGTGTCACTTTGTTGAAGGTGCTCCGTCTTTTTTATAGAATTTTATATTTGTGTCTGGACTAAAAACGAAAGTATTATACTTTTTTATATTCCTTGTAATATAGTAAACACGTAGATATGTAATTTGTGGTATAAAAAAGTGAAAAGTAAATTGCCAAAAGTACTTCAAATTCCGGAAACCCCTTTTTGGCAGGTGAGTTATAAATGTGTTATTTTTCAAATTCTCATTTGTTTTTAGTGTAAAATGTAAGTAAAAATAGTTTTCGTATATATTTCAAATAACATGACGTTGTATTTATTTCAAATTCACACAAACATATTTTAGAAATATTGTTCGAAATGTCATACAGATAAAATATTATTTTATTATTTTTTTTTTAATTTTTATAATATTTTAATATTTTGGTATGAGTAACGAATGGAAACACATAAAACATAAAAATATACATATTTCCAAACAATTTGATATAAATTTCTCCAAAAACAAAAGTGTAGAATTCAAATTAGTAGTAATTTTGTCACTAAAATTGAAGTATATGCTACTACTATGCTATACAGGGTAATTTACGTATTTTATTACAATTTCTAGCAACCAAAAATAATTTTATTCGATAGTTTATACATTCAACAAGAATTCCTGTAAGTTTTATCCATAAATATTGTCTCAAAGTGAAAATATAGCAAAATTTGCAATATAGCAAAAAATTTGCTAACTTACAAATTTTCCCGCCAAAAAGGTCCCGAGTGAACGGGAGTATAACATGGCGCGCGCTCGCTTGGCGAACAGGCTCAAAATCCATAGACAGGAGAAGAATGGACTTAGTTTGTGTTAACCCTCAAACCAAACACGCATTTGTGAACAAATTTTACATATTTTAGGACCCTTTCTATATAACAAGCTCAACAAGTCACTAAAGGTATATAGTCTAAGTTATAAGAACTGTAATATAAGTGTAAGGGAATTTCTAAATAAATTAAATTACGAAGACACAGAGAAGTTGTTAGAAATTCTAAAATAGTTTGTATTAATTGTAGGTAACAATTAATTGTTATTTAGTTATTTTATTTATTTATTATATAATATAGTTCAATTATTTAAATATCTAGTGTGCTACATTATTAAACCCATTGTGTAAGTGATGTCTGAAACACAGGTACTCAACCTAGTTCAGGCAGGTAGCTAATATTATAAACTTGACTTTTTATTTTTCGTTTGTATATTCTACATTATTAAGCTACACATATAATGATTTCTTATATTTACGCGAACACTATACATTAATTCAAAATTAAAAATAAAAGTAAATAAAAAGTAAAAATAAACGCGATAAAATCCGTAAAAGTAGTTTTAATCAAGCTACACATAGTTTTAATTTTATCATAGTATGTTATTTTTGTTAGACTTATTGTTACTTTATTTAATTGTAATCATATTTATTCCTGTATGTAAACATGTGTAATTGGAAATGAAATAAATATTTATTATTATTATTATTATTGTGGTATCTATATAATTTTCTCACCTGGTGAAAAGATAAATATACATAAATATCAATAAAATAAAATAAACACAAAAACTACATAAATAAATAAGATCCAACCAGATGGGAGCCCTCGGCAGGGGAGACCAAACGGCCGAGGGTTAGGGGGAAAGGGAAAGAAACCGGCGGACGATGCGGGCGGTATCGAGGAGCACCGCCTTCTGCATTTGAGCCCGGAGCGGTCCGTCACGGAGTCCCAGTCGCCTCAGATGACCCGAGAGGCTGACTGGGATTAGCCCATTCGCAGAGACGACTACAGGAATAATTTCGGCCGGCATACCACCCCAGATGTCGGTCACCTCGTGAGCCAGGTCCAGATATTTTGTTCCTTTCTCTGTTTCGGCTTTCACGAGGTTCTCGTCATACGGAATGGTAATGTCGACCAGAAATATCCTTGACTGTGCCCGGTCCATCAGCATAATATCAGGCTTATTCGCAAGAATAGTCCTGTCTGTGATGATGGCCCGGTCCCAGTAGAGCTTGGCGCGGTCATTTTCGAGCACGGCTTCCAGCAAGTACTTGTAATACGGCAATTTTCGGTCCACGAGACCGTATTTCAGAGCGAGCTCCTGGTGTAGAATTCCGGCTACTAGGTTGTGCCTGTGTAAGTACTCAGAGTTAGAAAGCGCCGAACAACCGGAGATGACATGCCTAAGTGACTCCCCGGGATGGCGACAAGCTCGACAGACGTCGACAGTGCCATCCTTTAGGATGTATCTCCGATAGTTGTTGGTCTTAATAATCTGATCCTGTATTGCACAGACAAAACCCTCGGTTTCCCCGAAGAGGTCACCGAAACGTAGCCAGTTGAGGCAGGCGGCTGTATCTACGTGAGGCTCATGTAGAGCCCTGTAGTACCTCCCGTGGAGCTCCTTCTCCTTCCATACGGTTTCCCGGTCGGAAATGCTCTGTACTGCCGGGTCTTGCCATTGCTCGTTGGCTAAGGATAGAGGGGTAAGTCCTTTATCACTAGAAATGACGTCATTATAGAATGGATCATCCGATCTCGCCAGGAAGTAATGACGGAGGCTGCACACTTCGCGATTATGCTCGTTCAGAAAGCCACGCCCACCGTGCTTTCGCGGCAAGTACAGCCTCATTACCGACGATATCGGATGATGCATCCTATGGGACGTCATTGTAGTGCGGACTTTTCTATCCAGGGCGTTAAGTTCAGTCTGACTCCACCTGAGTATGCCAAAGGTATACATGAGGACAGGCATGACCCAACCGTTATATGCGTGTGTCTTATTCACACCGGACAAAGGGCTGTTAAGCACTTCGGTCAAGCGTGCATAAAACACGTCGCAAACTGACTGTTTCATACCAGCCTCATCGATACCGATGTTCTGTGACATACCCAGGTATCGGTATATTTCAGCCTCGGAAAGGGCCCTTTAGTTGACGGGCATAGATAAGTCTACGCCCTCAGAGTTAGCAACCCTTCCCCTTTCAACATGGAGGACCGCACACTTATCCGTCCCCAGCTCCATTCTAATAGAATTGCTAAATTCACAAGTGATGTTTAGCAATTCCATAAGATGGGAGCGACTGGAGGCGAATAACTTTAGGTCATCCATATAGAAAAGGTGGGATACTTTTGCACCTCCTTTACGAAGCTGAAATCCCCTCCCGGAGCCCTCCAGTAAAGTACTGAGAGGGTTCAAAGAGAGGCAGAACCAGATTGGACTCAGACAGTCGCCCTGGAATATACCCCTTCTTACCCTTACGCGGCTTTCCGCAGCCGTCATCCGCTCGCCTAGATGACAGAGGATCGTACTCCACTGCCCCATACACTGCCCGAGGAAGTCTAGAACTGTACAGTCAATCTTGTACAGCTCGAGGATCCTCTTTAGCCATGTATGGGGCACCGAGTCAAATGCCTTTCTGTAATCTATCTAGGCGGCGGAGAAGTTCCGACGGTTGCGTTTCACCACTTTGCCAATGACCGCGTCAATGAGGAATGGTTCCTTGGTTCCACGACCGCCGCCCCGACATTCATTTTGAGCGCGCGACATCACCTGATTAGAGTCCAGGTGACGAGCGATTCTCGCGCTCAAAATGGATGTTAGTGTCTTGTATATGGTCGGTAGACACGTGATGGGGCGGTATTTGCTCGGGTCTGTGGCATCCTGATCTTTAGGAACCAAATGAGTGATTCCAGTAGTGAAGAGGCTTGGGAGCGACTTCTGGTTGAGAGCCTCTTGAAACTGTCGGGCGAGCACAGCGTGACACACCATGAACCCCTTCAGCCAGTAGTGATGCAGCCCGTTAAGCCCCGGACTTTTCCAGTTCGGGGCCCTACGGACCGCCTCAGCTACGTCATCCTGCGTTATGATGACGGGGTCCATGGGCGTAATACCCGCACACTGCCTCGCCACAACTTCCGTCCAAGGGCCCTCGTTGTGGTTTACAGGCTCTGACCACAGGCTGCGCCAGAATGCGACCGTGTCGGCCTGATTTGGTACTGGACCCGTTCCACTTACTATTGGTCGCTCCAATGATTTATAGAGCCTCTTCTGATCACTCTGGAAGAGACGATTCTGGTTGAACCGTGTCGATCTCTCGGTATATCGCCGAATCCGCTTTCCCCAAGCAGCGATTCTTCGCTTCAGGTCGTCTATGCGCTCCGTCAGTTTTTGCATTATATCCGGCTGGGACAAACTAACATTTGTCCCAGCAAACGCCATCCTGACGGTGCGCACAATCCTTGGCCTGGTATTGCCTGACCTGAAGCATATCAGTCTGCCGATGAGGGCCCTAGCCCTTGCGATACGTTCTTCAATTCTTATTCTCCAGGCTGGGATAGCACTACTTTGTCCAGCAGCGCGTCCAGCCGTGGAAAGTTTGACTATAATACGGCAGACTGCCAGTGCGGCGCCAAAAAGAATTGAGTCCGTCTCGCAAAGGTCCTGGCTGGCTTCCAAATAGGTAACCAGCATTGGGTTCAGAGCCCTCACGACAGCCCGATTCTGCTTGCTTAGGGCTAAGCGGGGAAGTCGCGGTCGATTTTCGAGAGGCGTACTGCGCGTTTCTACAATCGCCTCTTCCAATGTACTCCTCATTTGCTCTAGTTCCAGTTCTTGGGCGACTGTTCCATCATCGTCTGAATCAACCACAACTGGCGTGTTCGCGGCGGTATCTACATTTGCCGTTTGCTCAGCAAGTTGTGGCGCCGCATCCTCAGCCGCAGCATTTTCACCCGATGAAGGAACAGCCTCACGTCGTAGCCGTTCGAGTTCGGTAACATAAAATGTATTTGAGCGCAAGATATACCGAACTCGGTCTGCTAGGTTTTGCTCGGTGACGTTTACAGATGGCTCCAGCTCAGCAAAAAGTCGATGCATCCTTGCCCGATACGCAAAACCTCCAGTTTCTCACCCTTTCGCCCTAAAATACGCCCGCAATGCGTTGCTGTTCATCTGGGTTGTCCAACGCATGCGGCGTACTCCACCAGAGGCGGGTGCCGATTGCTGGGCCCGCGAAGACCCTGCCGACACCAAGCCAGCTGGTGGGGATGTTGGATGCGAGGGGCTGCTGGGTGGTCGTGCAGCACCTAGCGCTCGGCTGGCGGTTCGCATGCTGTCGCGTCCAGCGCCAGCTCCAGACGCGCCCTGGCGACCTCCAGGCAGCGGTCCTTTGCGCGTTCTATTTAATTCCATCATCCATTTTTAGGGCGTCATTTAGCGAGAGACGCCCAGACCCTGCGCCATTTCATGGTGAGGCCATGTGCACAAGCGGGCCTTTGCACCTTCAATTTTTGCCGAGGCACGGCACTAACACCTCTTGGCAAGGTGCTGACTGACTGCGCTGATGTAGCGGTTTTGTCACATAACCGTTACAACAGCGGGCGATGAGGTCGTCACTTCCCTACGCCTTTTTATTATATATTATTATTATTATTATCCCTTTTTCTATTATCCTATTATCATTTCCCTTTTATTATTATTATTATTATCCCTTTTATTACATTCCCTTGCTTTTCTACTCACATTTCTAACACGTCTAGGTTATCAATTTATACCACTTCCAGCTGCGGGTGACTGATATATAATACATTTTTTTCTTCTCCCATAGAGAGTATTTCTCAATTCGTAATTCATCACGCTTTGTGGGCGGATTGTCAATCGCATTTTCAAATGTTTCGCATGTTTCACACTTTGATTTGGGTATTTCACGCTTAACGTAAATGAGATGGTTATACCACAATCTTTGGAATGCCATAATATCTTTTGGATTATCCCATAGTTATCTTTTACGATACCCATGATGTGTAATAATGTGAGGGATCCTCTTACGCTGCCATTACACGTTAAGAAGTATATTTATTATTATAAAACGGTTTATCGCAATTAAAAATGAAATCTAATGCGAATATACTAATATTTTTCTAAGTATAATATCATATATGCAAGATGTACCTTCCTGGTTGATGGACGAAACCATAGATATAAGAAATAAGGAGATATGCTCAGTAGTTGAAAATGTATCGGAACCCGGTGTCTCCAGTTGGCCCCTACCACGCGCCAACTACTACATATGCACATCAGTAAAAGCAATAAATACACAATCGCGCACACACTCGCATTTTATAAATCAGAAAATACTACACAACCAATTATAAACCTTATCTCATCATACGCAGCGTGCATTTACCATGCACCGTACAAAACTTATTCACACAAAAACATCTGTCGCTATCATTCACTCACAAAAGCCGGCAGCGGCTGCTTCACGAAACTATCGTGTGAGTGAGAGTATCAGTAAAACACTTATCCATTGCGCTATTAGACCAGCTGATTCACAGGTCGATTTGTACTAAGCAAGCAATGGTTTTTGTTCCTAATGAAAACATTTGATTTGGTTTTTCATCGTGTTTCTAGTACCACGAAGTAATGTTTTAATAAATTGAATAAGAAAAACATTAATATTTTAGTACTTACGTGTGAAATGAGATGCCATCTTTCATGTAATTCAAGTTATTTTTGCAAACAATCACAGAACAACGCGGCATTTTGTCAAAAATCACGAGCAGTGAAGACGTCGCAAGTTGACATTCGACTAATTACCGAAACTGGCATCAGGCCGCTTTGTGGCCAGATGCGTTCGCAAGTGCCACGTCTCCTTGCCATATCTCCTGTTGTTTATATGATCTGAGGACGAAACTCTGGCGAATGAATGATGGCGAAAATTTTATCTACAAATGCTGAACCAAAATGTATATACTTCTCTTATAGAAGTAAGGGTTACTAAAGAACACACAGTCATCTTAATAAGGTAAGTGAAATATGTGGTTAATAGGCATTCATATAAGTTAAAACGTAGATGCGTTGTAATCTCTGAAGATTATGATGAAGTCTGGGTTGCATGGAAAGGGCTCTTCATCACTTGGTATTCAAAACATCGCACAACGTTATTTTCCTTTTATAGACCGGTATGCTGTGCAAGTGTGTCCTCCATTGCCATTATATACCTTCAAACGGAGACATTTTTACTGGAAACGAGAAATTCCATCTTTGTCCTGAATGCACCTGCATTTTAATCGAGGATAGGCTGTAGATGTATAGACAGCCCATAGGGGCTTAAGTACCCACTTACCATCAGATGGGCTGTGTGCTCGTCTGTCACCTTTATTCCAAAAAAAAATTAAAGTAACACATCAGTCACTTCCATACAAACTAACATCTCAGCTTCAATACTCGCGACACGACAACGAATTTCCCTGGAGCGCAATCCACAACAAGCCGCGACGAAGAATAACCAAGTGAACACAAAATGAATATTATCTTACAAATTCCCTTTTCTATATGAACCGAGCACCGTCACGCACTGTCACGGTGTAAGTATGCAAAAATATGGGAACGACTCCTTTACCTTTCATCTGTTAATGCAAAGTAAGAAAATGTGTATTCGTTTGAGAGTATTTTTATCGCTCACAATTTGCATTTGTTACGTAAAATAATGCTTGTGAATAATCCAGTCGTCTTTAGATGATCGCGATTGTTGTCATGAATAGAGAAATATTTCATTTTTTGTTCGGCTTGTAGTCAAAGTGAATAAAAAGTAATATAACTTTTGTTTGAAATTTAATATTTAGGATATTTAGTATGGCATTCTAAAATTAAAAAGAAAAACAAACAAACAAACACAAAAGCACAAACCCAAACCTGATCTATCTCGCAACTAAAACTATTTTTTTAGAGTATACGGGTGACGAACGAGCACACAGTCCAACTGATGGTAATTGTAAAATGGTAACTATGGTCCAAAATGCAGATGGTTTCCAATAATAAGGGTCTATTTATTGTTTACTACATTCACCAAACGAAACAGCAGGTTGGAGCTGCTGTGTCACGCTGGTACTCTTGGTATTCTGTGAGAGCGCAGTCCTGGTCCGGTCGAGCCAACTCATTCGTGCTGCAATCATAAGGTCTGTGCCTCACATAAGTAACATAATAAATCAATAGGTTATTTATAAGAATTAAATAATTTATCAAAATCATAAAAAATTATATAAAGCAATAGCTCCAAATAGGCCATCAAACTGTTTTCAGTTCTACGTAGAAGTGCACGCAACTAGGCGATATTTACAATGTTGTGGCCTGCCGACCTGCAGTTATTAGCTGCAACCACACTCACTCGTCTGTCGTTACGTTAGAACCAAAATGAAAACACAAACATGTTGAAAATATATTTGTCAATATATTTAGAATAATCAATTTCAGTACGAGGTACGAGTAGTGGTTTCACCTCTTTTTAACGCACGGGTATATATTGAAACTGGTGCTTGTTATCATCGAACTAAAAAGGGTTGTTTCACAAAATGTAGGGCTTAACGTATGTTAAAAAATAACAACTACGATGGTCGATACCACTTATACACTGCTGAACGTTATTTTATTCTAAAACAACTTCATACAATGAATCAATCAATTTAACGAACGTTAAAGATCGTAATGTGAAGTGGCGGTGTAAGAACATCCGTCACTCCAGATCGTCTCGTGGTGTCGTAAGCGGCGACAGAGAAACTGAAACACGAGATAGCCAGAAGAATCTTCCTGATAGCAATTAAAAAACTGTGGCATACATCTCGCCTGCCAAGTGTGGTAACTATCATTTGCGTGTAATAACATTGTCAGTAATTTAGGTGAATTATTCATGCAACAATTATTTATTGCAAGCGCCCCACGGTTTTCGTTTACATGTGTTTTAAACGAAAAACGCTTACAAGTATTTTCAAAGATATACAAAAGTACAATCACAAATATGTATGACTAGGTATCTGGATGTGTTGCTAAGAATCTGGGTAGGGCTATAGATCTCTATGGGGCTGGGAGATGTTATTTTATACTTTAAGGAACCCTACACTGAGCGTGTCGGGCCACGCTCAGTGTAGGGTTCCGTAGTTTCCCGTCTGTCACAATAAGTGTTCCCACTTATGAGTTTAAAGGTGGGTATCCATTATGTTCGCGCTCCAGCAGCGCTCCGCGCTCCTGCAACTGCTCCCGGTAGTGGGTACTGTTGTTTCCATTCAAGTTCAAAATGATTTTCCTAGAAAGTCCTTATAAAGTTCTACTTATCAGATTTTTTTCATATTTTCTAAACTTATGGTTCAAAAGTTAGAGAGGGGGGACACATTGTTTTTTACTTTTTGAGCGATTATTTCCGAAATTATTGACATTATCAAAAATGATTTTAGTAAACCCCTATTCATTTTTAAATACCTTTCCAACAATATATCACACGTTAGGGTTGAAATTAAAAAAAACCCCACTTTACATATAGGGGGCCACCCTAATAAAAGATTTTTTTCCAATTTTTATTTTGCCACTTTGTCGACGTGATTGATACACATGTTGGTACCAAATTTCAGCTTTCTAGTGCTAACGGTCACAAAGATTAAGCGAGGACGGACGGACGGACAGACAGACATGGCGAAACTATAAGGGTTCCTGGTTGACTACGGAACCCTAAAAAACGTGATCTATTAGTTTTTTATTTAAAAAGTTTTAATAAATGGGTACTAAAAGTAGCGATCATAATTGTAAATCTAGACCATTCTTGAATCAACTTATATAATCACACACACAGTTACATCAAAAGCCGTTTAGAATGACTTTAGTACATACACATGGCACAGAAGAATTTATATATAAAGATAACAGTCTATTACGTCTCACTATTGGTAATAGGTCTTCTAGAAAAAGAAGAAGAAAGGATAAGGTAGAGTCCGCCGCACTGCTTCAAAAACTTTTAGCGGTTTTCAATTTCTCCGAAATATTATGAAGGTTTCCTTACGTGCTTTTACTTTCATTCGCTGACAAGTATGTGGTAAATCTTTATTTTAATCATAAACTATATTTCAACTAATTTTTGATTATTTTATGGCATATATGGAATAAATACGCGTACCACACATACGATGAGGAGGCTTTCTCCATTCTCAATTATACTTTAATCACCAAATTTTCCCAATATCCTTTCATAGCCAAGCCTCTTCACCCCAACCCTTTTCCATTAAAATCTGCTAACATAACAATATTTGCATTTCCCTTACATTTCATTAACACTATCTCAACCATCTTCTAAAACTGCTCTCAGATATAAGTGGGTTTAGCTGATTATTTTATGGCATCTCTGGAATAAATACGCGTTATAAATCACATGCTAGTATTTATCTTACCCCAACTTTACCAACTCTTACAAGACAAAATGGGGGCAGGGAGATGAATTTAATACGATGATGCATATCTAAAGGTTACACAAGACATGTGAACGATATTGTTAACTGTAAACATTTCAAGGAAAACCGGAACACGTGGTACAAAACAAGGTAGTAACTTTATCCGGCAAACACTGTTATGTAACGTAACAGTGCATTGTTTACCTTAGTTAATCTGCACATGATACCGTTGCTATAATTTTCGATTATGTGTTGGATAACATGTATTTTTTTTTATTCTTTTATAAAATTTCACGAATTTATCTATTCTTCATTCTTGGACGATTGTGTAACAGACATGTGACGTGTGAATAATGATAATAATAATTGTTTAGGTATTTGCTTTAAGTACGCATTACACAGTTGTAATTATGGACTTATTATACTGGCGTAAGTAATAATAATAATTATTTCGATCGTACGCAGTATAGTACAGTAGCAGATTTGCAGTATGTGGGCGTAAAATTTAAATGACCATTCAAATAATAAATTATAAGAACGGAAGAAAAGAAACGTTTAAAATATTTTTATTTTGTAAACCTAATAATAATTTGAAATACTATTTTATTATTAGTATGTAATACTATTATATTATTTCAGTGTATATTTTACAACCATTCATAAACTTGTTAGTTCATTTTTTCTTTTTAATAAAAAGACATCTCACTAGCAAGTAACATAAGCGGTTTATGTTTTCAATCAATATTAAACTTCTCTCACGGTTCATTGGTCTGTGGCAGTGATTGGATTTCCTGCTCATTTCCACGCTTCGCGGGAAATCAACCTCGTCGTACTTGACGAGCCTGCACCTGAGACCGACTCGGTGTAAGTTTGGACGAAGTTTATTCAAACAAAAGTTTGTGAGCACAAAGTTATATCAAATTAAAGTACACAGTTATTCAATGTAGCTCTGAGCTTTAAAAAGGAATATTTA
This sequence comes from Parnassius apollo, assembly GCA_907164705.1. Lineage (NCBI taxonomy): Eukaryota > Metazoa > Arthropoda > Insecta > Lepidoptera > Papilionidae > Parnassius > Parnassius apollo. The sequence continues at coordinate 39,401 of CAJQZP010000277.1, forward strand.
CTATTAACTATACATTTATGACTGGTTGCAATATTAAAGGACAACTTTCTTTCTTTACGATCCGATCATTATATTTCTATAGGTCCGTTAAAGCATGTAAAACTGTTTCTCGTACTGTAACTTATGCTATAAGTAACATTTAATAAAAAGTATTCAATGCACTATCAACAATAAAATAATTTTACATTATGAAGTTGGTGCCAAGATGCAGTGTTTATGTCGCAGCCAATTAGCTTAACCCTATCCGCACCATAACCTACTGTCGCTGATATTACGAGACAGGTGCAATATTGTATTAGGGACGCATCGGCTGAATATCATCGAGGTCGCTAGTTGAAAAGCGCCGTTTATTAAAAAGGCTAGTCTATTAACTAAAAGGCTAATTAAGCTAGTTAACTGGCAACATAGAGAAGAATTAGGGCTTCCGCTTTAGAATATGAAACTATTTTATTTGTTTTCAGTTCTTTGAAGTCGGCTTTTACTTTTTGTTCAAAGATATTTTTTACTCCTTTGAGTGCACCAAGGTTATATTCCTTGTCCGAATATACCGTAATCTCGTTGTCGTTTAAATAGTTATATTAAAAATTTCATATTCTTAAAAATGAAAAAAAAAATTATAAAAATTAAAACTTTATTTTTTTAACTATTTTGCCACTATTGGTTGGGATATTTAAAAATATAAAAACAGCCCTGTATTCAAAAAGTTTCCTGGGTATGGCTCCTAAAATTTTAATAAACTCCCAAAAAACATCAAAGAAACTGATAATATAGACAAATTTAAAAAATTGCTTTCGAGTTTTTTAATATATAAAGTATACTACTCTATCAGCGAATACTTTGAAGATAAAATGAATGGTTTTTAGTAACTACAATAATTAATGGACAATTTATATTTATGTAATTGATAATTAAGATAATAATTAATGTTATTTCTAAACATACTAATTATAATTTAAATTGTTATTTTATTGAAAATTTATTTTTACATTGCCAGGTGATAGTGATAAACAAAAATTTGTAAGCCTTTGTAGACGAAACATACTGTTAATTATCATACCTTTTCCACCAAGTTTGTAACTTTTTACGTATGTTTTACAAATAAATTATTTGATTTGATTTGATATTTTTTCCAAATTTGTATGGGACCTCTCTTGAAGTATATCATATCGTAATTAATAAAAAATTATCAAAACTCGGTTCATGATTGACTAAGATATCGTGTGATATGCATTATAAAAAATACATATAGTCGAAATTTAAATCTACTCTTTTTTTTGTTGTCGGCTAAAAATGATAAACAATGCATGACATTAAGTTTAGAAACAAGTTTCCGAGAACAAATAAGTTGCTTTAGAACTGCTCTGCTTCTTCAATATATAAACCCGACATTTGACGAGACCTAAACGTATTTGTAAAACTTTTACATTAGGTAATGGTGGAAGAATACTTTATGTATTTTACGGTTTTTAGAAGGTGATTATGCCAATGTCAGAACATCTCTTGGCATTCCAACATAACTGCTTTGTGCATCAGATGACATTAAGCAGCGTCAAAAGAGGAAAGGATTTGGGGACTTACTACATTTATAAAGTTTTCGTTAAAGGATGCGACGTTTTCAAATCGCGAAGGCGGTTGGATCAATATTTGGATTGTTGGATTTGTTAAATTATTGGGTATTCATGATTTGATATAAAATAGTTTAGTTACATGCTGTTCCTTGGTGGAAGGCGTTTATGTTCGATGTATGTTTTTTTTATCCTTTGTAGCTTTGTTATTCTTTTCTAGTTACACTGCTGGCGCCGGAAGATTATGGAAAATTAAGTAATTTTTTTCGCCAGAGGCATACTTTTTTAAAATTTCTTTATAAAACTGAAGTGATAATCGAAACTGTAATTCATCTGATAGTAAGTGGCTACTGTAGTCCATGGACACCTCCTGACAACTTCAAACAAAGAACGCTATGATAAGTTGTCACCTCAGAACTAAGATGGAATGCCGCACGGACTGTTTGTTTTTTTAATTATTTTAAGCCAATGCTTGACAACGACTCCAGCAGCAACAGCAGCAGTAAGTGAAGTGCAGCTTTAGGTGGTAAATCGCACTGTTTTAACCTAACGAAATCCTATTCACTCTTGTCTCGAAGACACCCAGATTGTATTCGGACGGAAAGATAGACGTCGGCAAATTATTCCACTCCTTTGCTGTACGCATTAAATAAGTCGAAGCAACCGATTTGTTCTACAGCGTGTAATATCGACAACGATAGGGTGAAGACCCGCCTACCGCCTGCCGTCCGATAATGAAAAGGAGTGGGAGGAATTGAGGCGTGCAATTCCTGCGCACACTCACCGAAATGCATCATATAGAATACCGATAGGATGGTAACGTTCTGCACCTGTGCTCGAGGCTGACAAGGTTGGCTTCAATCAAATCAAAGTCACCAATGAGTCTCTTTGTACGTTTCTCCACTTAGTCTAACGCTGCCAGGTGTCATTTTGCAGCAATAGCCCACATGTGACAACAGTACTCCATGCACGACCAGACTGTTTTATATAAGGTAAGAAACTGCCTCGATGTGAAGCAACGCCACGCCCTTGCATATACGACAAGTTTTCTTACCACAGCTTTGGTTCTGGATTCAATGACCCGCCTATAGTTGAGGTTTGGAGAAAATTGAACCCCTAACAACTGAAGGTGGTCAGTGCACTTGAAGAATTTATTCCAGAAAGTAGAAACCAGGGTGAGCGGACTCCTTTAAGTGGTAAAAAGACACGCTTGTGTTTTGGAGGCGTCGAATCTCACGAGATTGGCATCGCCCCATTCTGAGACTGCCTGTAGTGTGAGATTCAGACGCTCAACCATAACACCTCTTTTGGACTGGATTGGTCCCGACTGGCCGGGACACTTGGTTGGTATTTCTCCGCAACTGTGTTATCATCTGCATACACATACATACCAGGCATAAACAGTTCATTAATGCTTACAAAAATCGATTACCAGCAGGAAGAGATCTGCGGATATAACGGACACCTAAGGAACACCGGCGTTAGTCGCCACGGGATCGAATGAGCAGCTATCGACGACGATCTAGAGAGACTGTTCACTCAGAAATTTCTTTACACATTCAATCAGAGCAGAGGATAAGCCGTACGCTGGAAACTTACCAAAAAGGATAGCGTGCCAAACTCTATCAAAGGACTTCGAAACATCAAGGGAAACAGTAAGTGCTTCCTCACTGTACTCGAGTGCCTCGCCACATAAATGTGTGGCATACGCTGAAAGATTCTCAGCTGACCGATTTCGGGAAACCCGTATTGCCAGTCACTAAGGTTATTCTGTTCAAGGTAGGCCATTAAACGGGCGTTCAATATACGCTCCATAATTTTGCAGAATATGGAGGTAATTGATGAAATTGGCCGGTAGTTGGCAGGGTCGGCATAGCTACCTTTTTTAGGCACAGACTTCACACACTGGTCAGCTTCTGAGATTGGGGCATGGAGTTCTAAATGAAAGGCGGAACAAGTGCGTCAATACAGGAGACAACTCAGGTGCACAGACCTTTAAAACTACAGCTGGTATACCATCAGGTCCACTAGCTTTGCTTACGGCTAGACATCGCAAGGTTGTAAGAACCTCCTTGTTGGTTAAGCGGACCTCTAACATAGAGGTTATATGAGTTATACGGATCTCTGACATGCAAGTAAAAAGAGAAGCAAATAAACCCGCTTTCTCTTTATGTTTTCGTGAGTGAGTTATTAATGAACCACAAGTCTGGTTTTACCAGCCCTAGCAGTGTTGACTGACAGTAGTTTGTCTCGACCGCTTTAGTGAGAGACTAAAAAACCCCACCGCTTGATGGTTTGACGGAGAGCTTTGTACCGATGTGTTTTATGCTATCGAACCTGGTTTGCCATAACGGCTTGGTTAAAGGCTCTCTTCTTAAATTAACTAACTAACATCTAGAGCTTTTCAGTCTTGAGCATCAACCTAGGATAAGTACGATATATGCGTGTGATCTTCACTAGATGGCGCTAGTGCCGGGTACATGACGTCAACTTAACAATACGCGGCGCGTAACAATACTACAAACGGAAATTGAAACTCGGCAGCAACATTTTTCTGATAGCAACTCAAAATAACAAAAATATTGATGTTGCCCATCCGTCAGCGAAGCGAGTCAACTGTAGCAAGTATCCTCTGCTATAAAGTAATCTATGGGACAAGGGATTATGTTCAGCAGTAGACTTTGGCAGGCTGTAATGATGATGATGATGATGATGATGGTGGTGATGATTACAAAAAATATTATAATATTAATCTCAAAATCGCGGCAACTCTTTACTAAAGAGTATATAATCACTTTCTCGTTACAGTGTTACGTAAATTAACTCTTAAAAAATTTAATTTATTAGTTATTTTTATTCTGTATTATCTGCATGCATAGTATATTTATTGTGTTATCTATTAAAATCGAATTTGTTATAAAATCTCATATATGATTGAAAAGGAACCAAGACGGGCGGAAACTTTCGGGCTCTGAAACAGAAGGCAGGAATCGAGGCTTCTCTCGATCCGGCCTCCTATAACGCCTACGCTGGGTTCGGGAACAACGTATGTGATCTCCGCAACGGAGTAACATACAAGGGCGATAACCTCTTCCTTTTCAGCGAGTAGGTTCAGACGGGGATTACGGGTCTTCCGAAGTCGTCCCGGTCCCAACGCCTTAATTCTTCAATGTGGACTGTATAATCTTGAGGGATGAATTTCTTGGGAATAAAACAGCAATTATCTTCAAACCGTTCCGTGAGAGAGTAATTACTTTTCCCTATCACTTCCCTACACTTTTTCTTTCTTCTTATTGACTGCTGGTCTTGCACTTTTCCCGAAGGATTTTCGTACTTATTTCCCGAACTTCCCCGAAGGATTCCCGAACGAATTGCAATAAAACTCATTTACTAAGCTACCCCAGAGCTATACGCGAAAGTGAGCCGCGCCATTCGCGCGCTTGCGCAACTCAATTACATGAATTTGTTCTATTACTCTCTCACGTTTTACTTAATTACTTTATTTGCATAAGTCATACATCAACATAATTTACCTGTATAGATAGCACAAAACAATATCTACACTACGATATACATTACATTTTCATATCACGAAAAACCTATTATTTATTTAACAAAACATGCCTATTTTACTCACAAGTTCAAAGTCGAAATTTCTTAAATATTTAACATAGAAAGTTAAGACAATGTTTTCCACTTGAAATTATACATATGTTAACTAATACAATAGTTTAGTTTACATTTTCTCTATTTATTTCACTATTAAAACACTTTTAAATTTCTTATACAAAACTATCATTATTTCACTTATACACAGGAATTTTCACGTAAAAATAACACAGAATTCACCTTTATAGCACGTACAATCAACCTGAAATGTTTTACAAGTCATTTTTACATAAATAGCTGAAATCACAAATATTTAAATTTTTACATATTTGGCTTCCAAATACGTGGCTAGCGTGCGTCTATGAACTCACACTATTTGAACAACTAACTTTTGCACGGCTCTCGGCTATTAGAAAAAATGAAAGTCTGATATACACCAATTTTAACAATATTGGGTGAATATATGCTTCTACACAATTTTCAAACTGTAGGAAACTATTTCTAATCAGATTCTTATCAGATATCATGTTTCTTATCAGATAACAATATAAGTGAATGTTCTCGTAAATAAATCATGGCAAATAGGCATTTGTTTTCGTACAAAACATATCAAACTTATATAAGACAATACTTATGCGATTAATTTCCGTTAATTCTATTTATGCACGGAGTGATCATCTCGACCGGGGGAACAAATCCGATCTCTAACTTCACTTCAATATTCCTTTGAATTTACATCATTTGAAAGATGATTTCAACCGGGGAAACAATCCGGTAACATAATTTATATCTTAAATTCCTTATGAATTTATTAAGCGATATTACTTAGGAAAACAAATAAACTAGTCCGGCCTGGGAGTCGAACCCAAGACCTTCATATCATTAATTCGATATTTCTTTAAGATTCAACTAAGCACTTTCTTATTAGAACATTGCTATTGGACAATTTGCCTTTTAGAAGCTATTCGTAATCGGTTGACTTAATAAACTGAAATATTCTTATAGGCGCGTCGCCAACAATCTCACCTCCGTGCGTCAGCACCATCATTTGGGAGGCGTCGCGGGTACCAACACTATTATTCTGGATGTAGGTCTCCTCAAGATACCTGTGTTAGTAATGACGTCAACCACTCTGGTGTGACCGTCTGGTCCCGGTAGCGTTCTACTAATTTTGCCTTTCGGCCACGTATTTCGTGGCAGCGAATGATCTATTATCAAAACAATATCACCTTCTTTAGGTTCCATGAACTTTCCGTTATTACCTGTTCGAGGTATTAAGGTAGGCATGTATTCTTTCAGCCATCTTGTCCAAAAATGGTCGGCTAACCTCTGTGCAGCTTTCCAATTAAGTTGACCCATCAGATGTTGCTCTAAAGATAATCCAGGTGGTCGATCACCACATGAGCGTCCCAGAAGAAAATGATGGGTGTCAAACCCTCTTCAGGACTATCCATACTGAATGTTACCAGAGGCCTGGAATTTACCGTATGCTCTGCTTCTAAAAGCAGCGTATGTAGAACCTCCTCCCGTGGGCTCCTTTCTTTGAGCGTAGCGGTCAACGCAATTTTAACCGATCTTACTAACCTCCCCCAAGCGCCACCCATGTGCGGTGCTCCCGGAGGTATAAATTTCCATTTATTATATTTTTTAAATGACTCATTTTTCATGCCCTCATGGCATTCTTCGTATGCTTTCAATAATTTTTTATTCGCAGCTTTGAAATTCGTCCCGTTATCGCTGTATATAACGGCTGGTTTTCCTCTTCTGGCGATAAATCGCCTCAATGCCATTATGAGCACCAGAGCAGTACATCTGGAATTAGCAGCCTCATTGACACCAGCGTCAATGAGGCTGCTAATTCCAGATGTACTGCTCTGGTGGTCAGACACGTGAATAAAACACCCCAAAGTTTTTCGTGTCGCCTTCCTATAGTCACACTCATAGGCCCGAAATAATCCACAGCTGAGCACGTAAAAGGTGGTTCATGATGAGCTATTCTCTCCAGAGGAATATTTCCTTGTGGCACGTTCTGCGGTTTTGACCTGTATGTCCTGAACCACTGACAGTGATGTGACATACCTCGTACTACATTACGCAAGTTCAAGACATAAAATTTCTGGTTCACCTCTTTCATCACCGTCTGGTGATTGGCATGTCCAAAATGATGATAAACTTCTCTAATCATTTTAACGATTTCGTGTTTACCGTCTAATACGACAGGTTTTCTACTTTCCTCAGTCAAATTAGACTTAAAAGGTAAACGTCCATTTAAACGGAGTAAGTTATCTTCTCCTATTTCCATAGATAATTTACTTAAGCGTGAACTTCTTTCAACGCTTTTGCCTGCTTTCAAGCATTTTATTTCCGAATGAAAACACTCGTCTTGAACGAATTTCCAAATTAACAATTCCGCTTTTCTCAAGAGCGCTATGTCCAACGCGCCATCGGGTCCTTTAACCGACTTTGCTAAAACTTTGTTGGAACACATAACCGACTTTTCGGCTGCGTCCTCGGGTCCTTTAACCGACTTTCTTAAACTCTTGAACTTTTCTACCGCTTGTAAGGTGCGTGTAGTTGCCCCAAGGAATTTCTTAAAGCTGCTAAATCGTCCGTAGTCGGGTAGACTTAACGGTTCTTGCTTTCTCAGCGCATTTACGCCTTTTGGCGATTTTTCTTCACCTGTTTCTAAGCTTTTTATGGTGTCCACTTGTTTGGGCCATAAATCAGGACTTTTCCTGAGGAATTCAGGTCCTTGAAACCAGCGATGACTTACATCAAAGGTGGAAGGAAAATTTCTATTCTTCACATATATAGCGATGCATGGTGATGATGCCGCTCCAAATATGGGTGACGTCATTCTATAGTCTTCCGGTGGCGCGTCACGATTGTGCCGCCATAAGAATCGAAGGCTATCCCTGTCTTCTTCCCGGATTTTCACTTGCAGGAACATTTCTTTAATGTCTGCCATCACTGCCACGCTTCCTTCTCTGAATCGTAGCAGAACTCCAAACAACAACTTCAATAAGTCCGGTCCGGTTAACAATGCATCATTCGGACAACGTCCGCCCGTCCTTGCGGCGGCGTCGAAAACTATTCTTATTTTCTTTTTTTGTGGATGAGTCACTGCGAAGTGTGGAAGATACCACGTACGTGGGGAAATGGAAATATGGTTCGCTTTATCTGCGTAACCGTTAACGATGAGATTTTCAATTTGCTTCTCATATTCTTTTTTTCAACTCGCTATTTTTATCGAGCTTCTTTTCGATATTAAACAGGCGACTTTCAACCTGCGCTCTATTCGACGGCATGCACTCATTGTCTGTGCGCCATAACAAAGCAGTCTCGTACCTATTATTAGGTATACGACGTACCGTTTTGCTCAAAATATTTAAAGCTCGTTCTTCTGGGTCGTTCGCGGGCTTTCGCGCAGACACTCCCAGAGATTCCAAACTAAAATAATCTTTGATTAACTTATCCATATCTTCCTCCTTCTTGGTGGAAATGTGGTTAACAATCTTGATTGGTTTAATACCACCCGATATGTGACCATGTAAAACCCATCCAAGTTTGGTGAGCGATGCTACAGTTAGGTTCTTACCTCCTGAAATTAATTCACGAGTAACTATGAGATGCCAATTGTCCTGGCCAATTAATATGGTAGGTCTGGACCTCTCATACATCAACTCATCCTTAATCGGTGTCAAATGAGAACACCGTTGTAATAATTCTCGGCTTAGTGACTGAGGAGAAAGGTTAAGTGACTTAATTGTTTGTACAGTTATCTCTTCTAAGTCATTCGAGTAAATGCCTTTTATCTTAACGTTTAAGCGATACAAACTGTCGTCGTTAATTCGCTTACCTCCCACGGCTTCGATACGTAATTCCTCTTTACGTCCGCGAGGCACTAACTTCTGAGCCATCCACTCCTCTATGAGTGTCATGGTCGATCCCTCATCCAGAAGAGCTGTTGTCTTGACCTTTCCTCTAGGTCCATACAACTCGACCGGTATAATCTTTAAGTATGCACATGCCAGTGCATTCACTGTATTAACGGTTGTAATCTGAGCCTCTTTACCCCCCTCGTCCCCTTGCGGCGAGGTATTTTCATTGGGGTATCGGTGTAGCATCTGACGATGTGACATTCTACATCCCTCTACACCACATTTTTTCGCTTTGCACTCTAACCTCCTATGGTTAGGTGACAAACATTGGAAACATACTTTCGCCTTTTTGACTGCGTCCCATTTCTCGCGAATATTCATGTCCTTAAACTTGTAACAACTCACTATAGAGTGCTCCTTGTTGCATATAACACACTTATGTGTTACCCGACTTACAGGCTTGTCCTGGGTTGTCATAACCACTTGTCGGTTGTGCCCTTTATTATTTCGGCGTTCTAGACGCTCGCTCGTATTACTTCGGCGCACATAGCGCTCGCTCTTGGCACGACTGCGTACACATCCCGTTGCAGTGTGTACAGTTTGCTTCCTGAATTCAGGACGCTTCCGTTTTTCAGGCGCATTTTCATTGCTTAAGGACGTTCCAAATTGTTCACTCAATAAATTTAAAAACTTGGCCATCTTCTGTAACTCTGGCTCCAAAGGATACTGAGCTCGATATTCAAACCATTTAAATTTAATCATAGTTCCGAGTTTCTCCACTATGCGGCTCACTAACTCCGGTGAGTATAAATACTGTGGTTGATTCAACGCTTGTATTGTGGCAACCACGTTCGTAATACGACTTGCAAAAGATCCTATATTCCGGCAATCTTCTGCCAATCTTGGCATACGCTTTACATTCTCGATTTCGGCTAGAATGAGCATCTCAACCCTACCGAATCTTCTTTCGAGAGCGTTCATTATTTCTTCCGGTTCACACAAAGTAAATAACAATGACTTAACCGCCTCCTTAGCGGTGCCCTTTAATGCCCTCCTAAGGCGTGCGACATTCTGCACCCCTGAAAATTGGCTTCTCGTGTCTTCAAACACCGTTTTGAAAATTATCCATTCACCCGGGTCTCCATCGAACACCGGTAATTCCTGGAGGAAATGAAGCTGGGAAGACTTATCTTTCCCCGCTATTTTTATTGCACTTACAATCGCTTCGGTCAATTCTGACAACTCACTCGCGTGTGTTTTCTGTGCATTTCCTTGGTTGCGCTCGATCTCCACCCCTTTGCGGCGTGATCCTTTACACGCTTCCTTATCAGTAATATCGGGTTGCGTCACACTAACCGGCGCGCTCATTATGGTCTGCTAAACCCAACTCATTACGAAAGGTTCCACCTGAGTATTCCGCTCTTCATTATCCTCACTCGAGTCGATCTCCTCTTCTCGGTTGAGTCGTGCCAACTCCAATTGAGACTTGGCTAAGGCAGCAGCTGCCTGTGCTCGTTCGAGCTCTGAGCGTTCGAATTTAATCCGCGCCTCTAATTCGGCTTTCAGCCTCGCCGATCGCGATGACCTACTACCTCTCTGTGACCCTTTGTCACTAGTGAGCCCGACTACTGTCCTTGACGATGCCGCTTCTTCGGTCCTTTGACCTACTTTTTCGACCACCGTTTCACTCCTGGATATAACGGATTGTTGTGCGGTGCTGGCCTGTGTACCACTGGTGTCCGTCCTGTTGCTTGTCTTTGCCATGGACGTCCCTGAGTCCCATGTGCATGTGGACGTGTCGGTGGTGTCTCCACTTGAAGGAGTTGCTCCATTTGACGCAGTAGCTGTGGTCGCTCCAGATGATTCCGCCTGTTTAGCTTTTCTTGAGAGCCCTGTCCTTGTCCTGCTCCCTTCGCTCCTCTCTGTCTGGTCTTGTGCCTTCTTCATCTTGCAGGAAGGTGATTGTTGGCCTACGGTCCCTAACTGTCCCTTACCTACAACCCTTCTACACCCCAACCTAACACCACTACCCCTCCTCCCCCGCTTATCTCCCAACCCTACAACCCTACTACCACCCTAACAGCCCTATCAGCCCTATCAACTGGCCTACCGAGGTGAGCCGTCCAGGGATGGAGTCTTGCAGGAATGGAATGGAGGAAAGGTTTAGGAACTGTCCCGCCAAGGAATATGACAAAACAGTCGAGCGGTAGTGCAAGCGCAGTCTCGCTCGAGAGAACTGCTCCACCCGAAGGTGTTGTGCCAGAGCCCGACCGTTTGGCACCGTTAGGTGGTCGGGATGTATGCTGTGCTCGCCGCCCAGTCGCCGGTGACGCCTCGTCCAAGGCGCCCTCCTCCGGCCGCGATGCAGTCAGGTGCCCACGCGCACCCTCGCCTGGCAGCAGCAGCGGTGGATGCTTCTTCTTGCACCCTCTGATGACCCGACAGGAAATGCAGGACACGGTCGTCCGACAGGAAATGCCAGACACGGTCGTCCGACAGGAAATGCCGAGCACGCTTGCCCGACAGGAAAAATGCCAAGCCCTGCTTGGCCACGATGAGCGCCTTCACAAGGCACCTGCGCCTGGCTGCGATACGTGCCCCATGCGAGCACACGCCCCAAGCCGCAATCCCGGTTTTCTTTCTTCCGGTAGTTCCAGGTCCAGTCCTTCTGCGCTGACGACCTGGTCTTCTGGCCTTTGGTCCTATTGCTTCCGCTCAAACCTCCGGCTTCCTTCGGTTGCTGATCTTCACTCGGCTCCGAAGGTCTTCTTTCTCCACAACCAGCAGTCCACAGCTGGTTCCTTGATCCAGCTGGCGGGGTTCGAGTGGTCCTTTTAATCGAAGGACCAATTGAAAGGGAACCAGCGAGGGGATTAAACGTTCGATTAAGAAACAGAAGGGAGGAATCGAGGCTTCTCTCTATCCGGCCTCCTATAACGCCTACGCTGGGTTCGGGAACAACGTATGTGATCTCCGCAACGGAGTAACACACAAGGGCGATAACCTCTTCCTTTTCAGCGAGTAGGTTCAGACGGGAATTACGGGTCTTCCGAAGTCATCCCGGTCCCAACGCCTTAATTCTTCAATGTGGACTGTATAATTTTGACGGATGAATTTCTTGGGAATAAAACAGCAATTATCTTCAAACCGTTCCGTGAGAGAGTAATTACTTTTCCCTATCACTTCCCTACACTTTTTCTTTCTTCTTATTGACTGCTGGTCTTGCACTTTTCCCGAAGGATTTTCGTACTTATTTCTCGAACTTCCCCGAAGGATTCCCGAACGAATTGCAATAAAACTCATTTCCTAAGCTACCCCAGAGCTATACGCGAAAGTGAGCCGCGCCATTCGCGCGCTTGCGTAACTCAATTACATGAATTTGTTCTATTACTCTCTCACGTTTTACTTAATTACTTTATTTGCATAAGTCATACATCAACATAATTTACCTGTATAGATAGCACAAAACAATATCTACACTACGATATATATTACATTTTCATATCACGAAAAACCTATTATTTATTCAACAAAACATGCCTATTTTACTCACAAGTTCAAAGTCGAAATTACTTAAATATTTAACATAGAAAGTTATAACAATGTTTTCCACTTTAAATTATACATATGTTAACTAATACAATAGTTTAATTTACATTTTCTCTATTTATTTCACTATTAAAACACTTTTAAATTTCTTATACAAAACTATCATCATTTCACTTATACACAGGAATTTTCACATAAAAATAACACAGAATTCACCTCTTTAGCACGTACAATCAAACTGAAATGTTTTACAAGTCATTTTTACATAAATAGCTGAAATCACAAATATTTAAATTTTTACATATTTGGCCTCCTAAGTACGTGGCTAGCGTGCGTCTATGAACTTACACTATTTGAACAACTAACTTTTGCACGGCTCTCGGCTATCAGAAAAAATGAAAGTCTGATATACACCAATTTTAACAATATTGGGTGAATAAATGCTTCTACACAATTTTCAAACTGTAGGAAACTATTTCTAATCAGATTCTTATCAGATATCATGTTTCTTATCAGATAACAATATAAGTGAATGTTCTCATAAATCAATCATGGCAAATAGGCATTTGTTTTCGTACAAAACATATCAAACTTATAAAAGACAATACTTATACGATTAATTTCCGTTAATTCTATTTATGCACAGAGTGATCATCTCGACCGGGGAACAAATCCGATCTCTAACTTCACTTCAATATTCCTTTGAATTTACATCATTTGAAAGATGATTTCAACCGGGGAAACAATCCGGTAACATAATTTGTATCTTAAATTCCTTATGAATTTATTAAGCGATATTACTTAGGAAAACAAATAAACTAGTCCGGCCTGGGAGTCGAACCCAAGACCTTCATATCATTAATTCGATATTTCTTTAAGATTAAACTAAGCATTTCTTATCAGAACCTTGCTATTGGACAATATGCCTTTGAGAAGTTATTCGTCATCGGTTGACTTAATAAACTGAAATATTCTAATAGGCGCGTCGCCAACAATGATGAAACTCAAATACATTGAAGCAGAAACGTGTGAAAAAATCGACTTTATAATATATAATACCGCACGAGCGCACTTGGCGTTGAACCATAGGCGAGCTTTACTGTAGGCTCGTCAGCAAAGGGGATGAAATACTCCATCGCTTGACATATCACATCGGTAATGGTATCCGTGCAGCTTGACGGATCTTCAGACGATAATCAGACCTGCTGTCAAGGATAAGATGCAAAAAAATGCCGCATCTCATCCCAATCTGGTGGCTTGTATCGCAAACTCACCGCACACCGTGGAAATTGTAGTTATGTGGAGTTTATAACGACGCAGATTTCAGCAGATAGTGGTCAGAAGTTCCTTAGGGTGAGGTGATCTAAACATTGTACCTGTCTGGATCGGTTGTCAGCAGAAAATCGAGGCAGTTGGCTGTGTGCCCATCCATATCAGGTACCCTAGTCACTTCTTGTACCAGCTGGGAGAGCCCCAGTGACAAGGCAAAATTCCACGCCTCTCTCCCAGTGTGGTCGGCTTTGTGGTATGGGAATAGCCAGTCCTGAAAACAGGCATCAAAGTCCCCCAATGCAAATAGCCTAGTTGTTTTCTGGTCACCGCTGTGCGATTGGTAGACACAAGAATAAATTATTTTATCCATACTTGTGTCTATCAATACCCAGATCGTAGAGAAAGTGGGGTCTTCAAGGTGACGGAAAGAATTATAGAACGAGGCATCTGGTTACAACAGGTGTCGTTGCGAACGTACGCAGACTCCGGCATGCTTATGGAAATTGTGCTTCAATGTATACCCAGGGTATCGAAGGTACGCCGCATCTAGAGGAAATCTGATCTGCGTCTCAGTCAAGAAGAGTAAGTGCGGCTTGTCAATATCAAGGTGGTAGTAGACTGCATTGAGATTACAGCGCAGGCCTCGGATGTTTGTGAGGTGAACTTTGACAGAGAGAGAGAGGGCAACCGCTGTACAAACTTACTCTTCTTTTTTATTTTTTTCATTATTGGTGGAGTGAATAGGTTGAGAGCATGTCAGTTGGATTAGGCGTAACGCGTATAACCTAGGGATCTAAGGTAGTATCTATCATGGAGATCGCGGGGACGCCTGAACCCCCTTAGAAATCGCCACCAGGCGCTCTTCTCCATTCGCCAACCGCCATGGTAGAGCCATCGCAAGATTTTTCGTGAGGTGGCGGGACAGCCTTTCGTGATTGTCTGGCTCATTAATTGGGCCTTCAAATATCTACGGTCAGCTAGCGGTGCAATTGTGCTTCACATCCCGCTTACTTCCATAACCAGGCACCTGACTCCAAGAAACGGCCGCGTCGCTACCGGTTCTTATGCGGAACACAACTTTCCAGACTCATTCTTTTAATGAAATGGGTTTCACCTAACATCATAGCGGAGCAGGACTTGCATAATATGGCAATATGTATTTGCTAGGTGGGTGGTAACCAAAGACTATATAACCATGGTTATATTCTCTATGGTGGTAACTAACCATCAGTCAGGCCTAGAGGACCAACCTACTACCAGTATGTAGTGATGCTCGTTTAGTACTACCCAGGGGATACGTGTGGAGATAAGGATTCAAGTGATTCCTACGGACGCGAGCAGCTTCATCCTCCAAATGTCATCATGTTATAATAGCGGCCTTCTATCTCTATACACTTCAGGCCGCTATACAACAGTGTGAGCACTGCTGTTTGGTGGCAGAAATAGGTGAGCGGGTGGTACCTACTCACAAGTATTTACATGTAAAAAAGGAATCCCACCATCTATTATCAGTTAGTTTATTGACGGGCGACACGCATAAATTAAGAACATCTCTTTTGTATTCAATAGGAAAAAATTATGTGCTTGAATTGTGGCCAACAATACGTACGAATAATAGACAATGGACATTCCGACAATTCATTTACTATTGCAGAGCATTTTTTGTTCATTTTGGAAGTGCTGAAAGTAGTAATTTCAAAATGATCTCACTAATAATTGAGATTTCTTTAATAAATTCTTACTATACGTGTTAAAAGATTGGTCACGCAATGAACGTTTATATATATAAAGGAACTGCCACTGACCAACTGACTCATCACGAGATCTCTAAAAATAACACACGCGATTTACTTGAAATTTAGTACATTTACACATTTTGCAATGTACACGCTCACTTAAAACAGATTTTACGATAGCCCCATAAAATTTTTTTTCTATCAGCTGTCTAGGTTCCGCAATGAAATATTATATTGTGTCCAGCAAAGCGAGCGGGTATCAGCTAGTTCTTAATAACCTCATTTGCATTTTGATTTTTAATTGAGGATAAATGTAGATGTCTATGAGCCACAGCATCCACTTATCATCAGGTGGACTGTGCTCGTTTGTTACCCAATGCTATAAAAAAAACCGTAACCGTACCGCAATAGTCTGTCAAAAGTCTACTGCTGAACACAGGCCTCTCCCACAGATTGCCTCATAGGGGGATATTTACGAGTACCATAGTCGCCACGCTTGGCATATATAAGTATTTTAACAAATGACTTTAGTGGAGTTGTAAATAGATCTAGGTACAAATTAGAATTAAATCACAATAATTGAAAATTATCACTTCGTTCGATTTTAAAACATTATACTTTTTTTACTTAAAACATTACACATATTTAAAACATTACACTTGTTTACTAGTGACAAAGTGGCCAGTATTTCATTGTAATATATTTATTGCATTTCCCTTTGGACTTACAAGGAGAAAAATCCAACTAGTAATAGAAAAATCATATCACCAAATATATTTTATGTTTCATTTTAATGCCCTGAGCCTTATCTTTTTACTATATAGCTATAGAGTCTTCTAATAACTGCTAAAGTCAAAGAGTATGTAATCACTATGTTTTAACGATAATAAAGACATAATAAAGCAGTCAATACTAAACAACTGTTTAATTCACATAACCATCTCCGAATGTATGACGTAAACGACGAGGAAAGAACTTTGAGAGTTGTCAAAAAGTTTATAAGGTTTTTACGTAATGCGTGAACACAACAGCGAATGCTTTGATAAAAAATAAATAATTGCAAAAGAAAAATGTACGTGATAAAAATGGGACAGACATATCGCTTTGCATTACGCACTCAAATCAAATGAAAAATATAAAATTATAATTCATTTATTAGATATTTATTTTAGTATTTTCAGTAAATATTCGCGGTTTAGTGGCGGAGATTCCGCTGCTTACTGCTCCATATCATGATACTGTTACGAGCTTAGGGTTCGTGACAATAAAAATTCCCGATAGAATTACCTAAATTAACACTTTAAATTCCTTTACACCAATTACAACTTAAAACACTCATAATTAATCACACTGATTCACTTTATTTCGCTCCGAAGCTTCGCTTGTCTCGCCAAATTCAATACTTCCCCGATTGCATCTTGCAGCGCCTATAAATACAAATTAGCACCGAAACATCCAGAATATTCAAGTAGACACGCGCAAGGGGTCGAGAGTTCGCTTAAGCTTACTAGCTTCTAGAAGCTGACACTCGAAGAACTATCTTCGTTTCGAGACTAGATGGCGCTGTCGGTTGAAAGATTAGTGATGTCATTTTCTGGACGGCTCCCCTCGCTCTCGTCCCTGACACTAGATGGCGTTAGTGCCGGGTACATGACGTCAACTTAGGCGCGTAACAATACTACAAACGGAAATTGAAACTCGGTAGCAACATTTTTCTGATAGCAACTCAAAATAACAAAAATATTGATGTTGCCCATCCGTCAGCGAAGTGAGTCAACTGTAGCAAGTATCCTCTGCTATAAAGCAATCTATAGGACAAAGGATTATGTTCAGCAGTAGACTTTGGCAGGCTGTAATGATGATGATGATGATGATGATGGTGATGATTACAAAAAATATTATAATATTAATCTCAAAATCGCGGCAACTCTATACTAAAGAGTATATAATCACTTGCTCGTTACAGTGTTACGTAAATTTACTCTTAAAAAATTTAATTTATTAGTTATTTTTATTCTGCATTATCTGCATGCATAGTATATTTATTGTGTTATCTATTACAATCGAATTTGTTATAAAATCTCATATATCATGAAACTCAAATACATTGAAGCAGAAACGTGTGAGAAAATCGACTTTATAATATATAATATGTAACCGTCACACCGTGAGCCGTGGTAGCTCAAATAGTTGGCGCTCGCTGTAAACTTCACAGTACGCGAGCAAACCGGGTTCGATACCCGCCCGTATCAATGAAATTGTTAATTGCAATTTTAATTGCTGATTAACCACGTGCTCGGCGATGAAGGAAAACATCGTGAGGAAACCTGCATGTCCGATAAATAAGAAAAAAAATTCGAAGACATGTGAAGTTCAACACGTATTGGGCAGCGTGAAGTGGGACGTATATAGGCTGTAACTTTACTTTACTTTTTTTTTACCGAAACCCCCCTTTAAAAAGTTGGAATAAATTCCTAACGCTTTTCAATATACAGGCTCTTAGGGTAATTTTGCATTCTTTCAAGATGAAGGTATGTCAAGCGTTATTGAATTATTGGTTGTAAGTAGCCACGTTTTATTTAACGCTTATCTTAAACATTCTGTTGCAATATTCCATTAGGGATTTTCCAACCTGGCGACAGTATTTAGAAATAAAACTGGAGGTATTCAATCGCGCAAACATAAGTGAGGTCTAAGTAAAATGCCGTTGAGGGTGAGATACCGAAAATAGATATGATATTTCCTAGGAAATCGTTTTTCGAGGTCACTGGGCACGATTTTAACAGAGTTATCCACAGAGAGATGGGTGGCATATTCTAGAATGTTCTAATTTATTCAGCCCCAGTCTATCGCCATAGCAGGCACCTTAAAGAGACGCGCGTTGGTCATGTTCGTATTATTGTATATATGTTAGTCACTAGAGCCTCGTACAATAGTTATTTGTAAAAATCATGTACAATATAAATCGAAATGAATCGCTCCTATACCTTATACTCGTACGAAAGGTGATTTAAGACTTATAATAACGAGTACCAATGTAAAACAACGGTTATTCATAACCCTCTCTAATATGAGGGAAGTCATGTGTTCAGCGATGGGACGTAAATAGGCTGTAATTTTATTAAACTTTTATAAAACCTGCAGCACAAAGACATAACAAAATTATACGTAAGTTTCATATTGATTGTATTGTATAACCACATAAGTCTTCCACACCGAATCGGTTAAATAGATATAAAAAGATTGCATATCATTATCATCATTACAGCCCTTTACAAGTCCACTGCTGAACATAGGCCTCCCCCAAGAGCCACATGCATCCATCGACTTCCTGCATGTCGTACCAGGTCGTCACTCCATCTAGTGGGGGTTCGCCCTACACTTCGCCTACTGGTACGAGGCTACCACTCGAGAACCTTTTTTCCCCAACGGTTGTCGGTTCTTCGAGCTATATGGCCGGCCGGGTACAACTTATTTTTCATGTTTTGAGGTATACCTGACGAGAAGATGCGTCGTAATATCCCGAACGCTGCCCAGCCGAGTTGAATCTGTCGATTGACCTCTCGGTCGAAGTTGGACTTACCTAGTCGGACTATTTGTCCCAGGTTCATCGTCAGGCTTAGTGCTCCCAACAACTACCGGCATAGGTGTGACATGGACATTAAACATGATCTTTGTTTTGTCCATGTTCTTAAGACCTATCCGTTGGGAGGCACTATTGAGGTCATAGTGCTCAAGTCCTCCAGCGATTCTGCCATAAGAAGAATTTCGTCGGCAAATTGAAGGTGAGTGATGTACTTGCCATTGATGTTCATTCCGTATCCTTTCCAGTCCAGTAGCTTGAAAAAATCTTCCAATGCAGCGGTGAAGAGTTTCGGGGATATAACGTCACACTGTCTTACACCTCTCTGCAGTTGGATAGGTACTTTGATTCTGTACTCGGATAGCCATCGTAGCCCTACTGTACAAACACTTCAGCACTTTGATATACCGACAGTCAACTTGGCACCGCTGAAGAGACTGTAGCACCGCCCAAATTTCGACGGAATCAAAGGCTTTCTCATAGTTCACATACGCCAGGCAAAATGGCAGATTTTACTCATCGGTCTTCTGTACAAGGTTGCCGAAGGGTATGTATGTAGTCTATGGTACTAAAGCCATTTTAGAAACCGGCTTGTTCGGGAGGCTGGAAGTCGTCGACTCTGCGTGCGAGACGATTTGTAATGACTCGAAAACAGCACGTAGACGCGGCTCAGAAGGGATATCGGTCTGTAGTTCTTCAAGAGAGCGTTGTCACCTTTCTTGAAGAACAAGACCATCGCACATCTGCTCCACGCCTCGGGAGTGTGCCTCCATGAAGAATGGAATTAAAGAGCTTCTGAAGGAAGTCCCGGTTAAAGTACCGGTTTTCCACTCGCTTTCAGAAGCTTCGCTGTAAATCCATCCTCGCACGGGGACTTGCCGTTTTTAAGGTGCTGGAGAGCCATTCTAATCTCGATCAGACTGACGTCCGGGATATCATCGGAATAGTGTCGGATAAGACTTGCTCTTGGATCGTATCCTCGTACCGGTAGCTGTACACATCATCTGTATCTGTACACTTGCGTGTGGCTCCAATGATGATGTGTACAGCTGCCCATAGAACACAGACAAAATCCTTCACATTAGGTTAATCTCATTTATGGCGTACCGCATGATGGTATTCTTTCTCATACCCTTTATTTGCTGCTGACCTAATGATTGCAACTGCGACATAACAATCTGTTTGAAAATATTTTTAATATACAATAATTTTAATACATGAAGTAGCATATTTATTCTACGTAAATAAATGTACCTGTGTGAAACAAAGCAGTTATTTAGGACAAATTTGTTGAAACCTTTCCAGACGCTGGGCTAAATAACACAGTCAACAAACATTACAGCGACCGCGTGATTGCTCTCATAAGAGTGATAAGCAAAGTAACTTAGACAATCTGTTCACTACATAATTTTAATGATTCTTTTTTTAGGTCTTTTGTTGCATGAAATTCACAATAATGTTAAATATGTGTAAAGTAAAATAAAAAGAAGTTTAGTAGTTAGCAGCCTTTATACGTCGCACCGCTGGCATAAGCCTTCTCAGGGTTTTAGGGCAAGGAAGTGATTTGTCTTCGAAATATTTATTTATTTCTCAGACATGCAGGTTTTCTTAGGATGTTTTACTTTAGCGCTGAATACGTGGTAACTCTGTACTTAAAATTGCAATTTGCGATTTCATTGGTACCGGCGTGGATCGAACCCGGGTTACTTGCGTACTGTGAAACAGCGAGCGCTAAGCCCCTGAGCTATCACGGCTCTCTAAGCCCCTAGCTCTGAATAAAACGTGTAAATATAATTTATAAATCGTTATTGTTTCATATCTATTATTACTTATTTTTGTTATAACGACACAAGTTCAGATTACATATATAGTAGTCCATCATATCAACGACTTTTTATTCAAACATTCAATGGTACAAAGTACAAACTGTTTCGAATATTAAATTCATGCTTATTTTGCAAATGCATTTTTAAACGTATAATGTAACCATCCCATCAAATTTTAAATCAATTTTCAACGTATCTGCATTTTGATTTGTAATCGAGTATAGATGTAGATGTCTATGGGCCACGGCTACCGCTTACCATCAGGTGGACTGTCTGCTCCTTGTTAACCTTATCCTATAAAAATATGCCGAATACAAATCTCATAGACTAGTTTTAATACTAATATGAGGATACTTAGGTAAGCACAGTGCGCAATGCACATCTGCAAACGATGCATTTCGTCTTAATCTTCAGGGGTGGCAACGCATCTGCATTTTGTATCTAAATCGAGGATAGGATGTCTATGGGCCACAGCATCTACTTAGCATGAGGGGTGTTTTGTGCTCGTTTGTCGCCAATATTTTATAAAAAAAAGTTACATTAATGCAGGTTGTTACATCACAGGGGACAATCATGAATGCGTAGAACGCATTTGATACTTTAAGTGAACAGTAATAATTTTTTACCATTATTAGGACATTCTGCTAGGATCTAGATTAACAATAGGATATTCTTCTGTATCGTGGGGGCAGTTTTATGCATTATATGTATGGCAGTTTCATCCACAAATTACACCAGGACTCTCATCCAGACCCTGAACAATTATTTTTAAAACATACTAATACAACAGTTCAATGCGGAATCGAATTCGCGGCGTCATCAAATTTGTTATGAAATAACATGAGTGACAGAGCTGGAAAAACACGCCTTAAGCCGTATTTCATCTTCAATATTCGCTAACGAGCATGTATGTATGCGTAGTTAATATACGGATGAGAAATAATCGTGAGAGGCGTGTCAGAATCGTGTTAAATGGAAGACAGTAGTATCTGGATATCCCTCAGGATAACAGGCGCGGGAATCGGGACATAAAACTGCCAATATCACATGACTTGTGCTTGCCTAATTAATTGAAAAAATATTTCAATTAATTAGGCAAGCACAAGTTACATGAAGGCTGCCATCACGCACTGCAACGTGTGGACTAAATTCTCCATCACCCTTTCAGAGATGAGAGACCTGTGCCCAACTGTGGATAGTATTTAGGTAGTCAATTTATAACTCTCTCTATTAACACAATAGGAAAAATTAGAAGTGAGCTTCGTGTTAAGTGCTAAAGTAACGCAACAGAGATAAGGCTTCTATTTTCAATTAGCTTGCTCACGAGTGTGCTTTAGTAGCGCAAAGTAGAAAAGACGCTTACTGTTTATGTTATGAGGGGAAGTTATATTTTTTTGTGGTGACCAGCGACAAGCAGTTCACATGCTTTTTCATACGTTTGGTATGCATTCGCACACCAAACGTATGATTATATACACACGTAGCGTCGATACACGCCACTGACGCACTTTTTACTGAAGTACATTTTGAGTGTAAGTACTGTAAATAGCCAACGTTGTAGCCGTGTCACTCACTCATCGCGTAGCAGTAGCGCGATTAATCCTTCTGTTTTAAATATATATCACTCACACTCAGAATTAATCAATCATTTTACATTTAAATTCGTACCTTTCTCTTTAGAAATAAGATATGTAAAGATCTGTAAACTCACCTCTGAGTCAGTTGAATCATCTCAAAATATTTTACGCTGTTATTTTGTAACGTGACTGTCTTATAGTGGTAGTAGACGGCCTACATTACTGTTATTGATATGATGACCACCATGTATCGGAAGCGTTGAGATCTTAGGAGTTTCCCTGAGTCACCTACTACGACACCCACGGAAGGAAGTGGGGTGATTATAATGAATTCTCTCACATAACAATCTTTGTTACGACCTCACGTTGAAATTAGTTAATAGTGACTTTTAGAACAAATGACACATTTTAGGTAAGAAAATTATCTATACTCTTTCACTACAACCTATCTAAAGTTCTCTACTGAACATTGCCTATCTACACACGGGATATGGCAATAGTTTTCACGCCTGTCGGGTGGGTGAGCAACCGCAGTTTTTTTATTTTTTTTAGTCATCTCTTACGACACCAAAGGGGCATTATTACTTTACTAGGCCGAATTCTGCTCACGGCGGCCAGTCACAGCAGCTGTTTGTATGTTTCGTACGGTGAGTGTAGAGAAACGGAGACCCTTTTTACTGGAAAAGAGGCATTCTACATTAGTCCTCAGGAGTGGCAAAGTATCAGTAATTTGATTCTTAAGCGAGGATAGGTGTAGATGTCTATGGAGACACTATGGAGACAAACGAGCACACAGTACACCAGATGGTGAATTGATGCCACGGCATCAATTCACCATCTGGTGTACTGTGTGCTCGTTTGTCAACCCTATTCTATAAAAAACCCTTATGATCAGCAATCGCGTTTACAACCAATATACCGACGTGGTAGTCATCATCAAATATTCAAGCATCACATAAGATAAATAAGCACTTTCTCATGAGCTGATGGCCTATTCCCAGCACCGCGGCTTACATGGGCTATACTACTGCCTCGTTAGTTCAGTGGGTGTAAACACGACTGCTGATCATGTGTCTTGTTTTTGAATCAAAAACTTCGCAGTAGCAGCTCGGAGTTTGGAAGTTAGCAGTGTGCAGCGTTAGCAGTTAGCACGCGTTCGTCCTGCACATAATTTCTGTCCGGTCGAGTCAGACTACCGCCCAATCGACTATGAGAGTGAAGGATTAGGAAGTGCACCTACGCTTACGCACACACTCGTGCACTATAATCCTGTGCTGTGCAGATGTCTATTTACCGTCGAGAGTTTTATGAGAGTGCATAACTTACTGCGGAATACAAGATTCCTCATAAACACGCCACTTATTTTTCACAGATCATGGTTTCGTCTAGCGTCTTGTGCTACTTTTGTCTAAGAGAGATTATTATGACTAACACATAAGTAATGTAGGATGTGAAATGATAATAATTTCGTATTTAAAATGAAGAGAACTGAATATATTTATAACGATGGATTTTCTTTAATTTTTTGTAAATATTACTGAAGCCTCTATAAAATAAACCCGTATTAAAGCTTTAAATAAGGTAAAAGCACCTTATTTCAGGGGGGTTCTAATCTTGGCACCACATTCTGAAGTATTTAGAAAAACTGAGTGTACGAGCGATTTACAAGGTTCCTTTTTCCTGCAAGATCTCTTATTCAATTGATATTATAACTTCAAAACAGTCATATCATCAAAGATAGTAATATAGTTTTACGTTAGCAGCTGGTCCGAATCCACGCTTCATACATTTTCGACTTTGTAACATTAAAATAGTGAGTGTTTGATTATTTTGGTACTTGAACTCTTTTTTTATTTTTCATGTTTGTTTTTGTGATTAGGCCCTTTCCGAGTAAGATTTGACAACGTAAAACGACAATGGATATTAAGATCTATTTCCGAGGTATAGCTTTGAGTTTCATTAAATAATTATAGCATGTCAAATGTAATTTATTTATGTAATTTGTTAATTCATTCTATGAAAAAGCTAAGAAGGAATACTTAAATTCATATACAATTCGGTGTATTTTTAGCAAGTTTTTGAATATATTTACGAAGATTTTATATTTAAGTATATTTATATATATATATATATATATATATATATATATATATATATATATATACATAAATTTTGAGACTCGGAATTACGAAACGAGATTTTGGTACGAAACTCTTGGGCTCTCTATGGGCACCTTATTCCACGGCATAACGCGGTACACGCAAAATATAGAGTGTTCACAATTTTACGCATCTTGTTGTGAACATCATTTTACACAATATAGTGCTTTAGAGATAACCAAATATTGTTTGTCACAGAATTCTTCGGTTCACAGAACAAAATTCTCTGTCTTAAAAAATCTGGCACAATGAGCCTCTCTGGGTTCGTACAAAATGGAACGAAACAATGCCTACTAGAATTTGGTGTATGCTTATAATCATCTGCCAGGCTTATCGAAGGTTCCAAGTGTTCCAGACTGCACTTCCCTGCCTTCAGCAATTCGCGCATATTGTTGCGTCTGTGCCCAGCAATCAACACATAAGACGGCATGTTCTGGTAACTGAAACATAAAATATTTAAGTAAAGGTAACTTGTTCTGAACAACATGTTTAAAAACTAAAACTATACAAATGAACCATTGACCAATAACGGCGATAGTCTTAGTGAATTAATATATGACATATCTTAGTAGGTATATTAATATATCAGGATATGCATCGTCTTAGTAGTTAAGACTTCAGTCGTCTTTTCGATGAAATTAGAATTGCGTTCCGGACTGGCATGCACTTCTTACTTTTCTTTGCGTTCTATGTGTGGTTTAAGCAATTATATACCATATATTTACTTTAATAAAAACATAGAGGAAAACCTGCACACTTAAGAATTCTCAATACAGATCTTAAAAGTGTGTGTAGCTTGTCAAGCTTAAACCATTCACTTCCTGAGAAGAACCCAGCCCAGTGTGGACAGGCAAAGGTCTAATAATGTACGATGAAAATATGAACCAATGTTAATACACACAAACAAATTGCTTAACTCAAAACTGTTCAAGTAAAAAATTATTAGAAGGTTTGTATAAAATATAAAAAACACCATATTTAATTACCACAAGGGATAAATCTTTGTGCCACTATATCCCTTTTAGGAATATCATCTAGAATTCGAACGTGCCTTTAAAATAAAGACATTTTACATCACACA
>CAJQZP010000278.1:0-24249 GCA_907164705.1 Parnassius apollo
TACCCCTTTCTTTTAATGATCCGTTCATTAATGAGAGAACCTCGTCGCCGGTTTTCCTCCCGGAGATTCTTCGCACCCCTGCCCCATTAAAAGGGGGGCCGGGAACTCGGGGCCATTTCTTTAATTCGATTCCTCATGGTGCGAAATGGGGTGGTATATTTAATGCCTCTACCACGGCGTGGAGCCGAGTCTGTGGTATCGGTTTGTCGCTCATTTAGCACCACCCGGGGGACACGTGTAGGGTGGGCCTAGGAACAGGTGGTCAAAGCCTACGGACGCGAGCGACTTATCCCCCAATTTCCACAAATTTTCCTTCGGTTGTGTTAAAGCCAATTATATCGATTATTATCTTGGATGACAAATAAATGCATTTTCTATCTTGCCTTATACTGATAAAGTATAATTAAAATCGTTAACCACCTGAGCCCCGGTAGCTCAGACGGTTAACGCTCGCTGTAAATATAACAGAACGCGAGTAACCCGGGTTCGATCCCCTGCCGGCACCAATGAAATTTTTAATTGTAATTTTAAGTGCTGATTTACCACGAAAACTAAAAACCTCTCAGAAATAACAGGAGGCTTGTGCCCAGCCGTGGGACTTATATAGGCTGTAACTTTACTTTACTTTTATATCGTTAACAACCTATCAAGTGCATGTGTTTTACTTCAACACCTAGAGTTCCAACTGTAATATAAATATACACAAACATAGTAACGAAGATTACTGTAATTTACAAAAACTTATAGGTTCTTAGATTACAAAATCCAACGTTATGGATGAAACGATATTTGTGATCTGAGATTTACGGTCACAAAGCAGGTAATTCAACCAAAAACATATAAGAAGAAATTATTTTGAATTTTTAAAACAAGCCAATGTATATAATGTTTATATATATATTCATATAAAAGTTGTCCTGAGTGACTGACTACACGTAGAAATCTGAAATTTGCACATATATGGTGCCTTTTATGACGCAAGAATCTACTAAGGGATTTTGGAAAGTTCACCTTTTGAGAGGGCCAAATAAGATGTTACAGTTTGTAGGAAACTTCTCATTTTACATCGCGATTGACTCGAATCTTACTAAAAGTATTCTGTGAAAAAAATTAATGTACACGTAATTTGTGATTTTTCAAAACAACCACGGTGGCCAGAGGCTGTTTAAATTTATATGGAGAAAAATAAAAACAACTTTTGTATTAAAATAATAAAATATCATCATTAATTCCGAAAAACGAGAAAATTTTTATATGATATATTGAGCTCTCAGTATTATGCGATCTCATAATAAGAGATGGGCCGAATATCCGTTTCATATTCGATATTCGGCAGCTTTACAGAATTTACGGCTAAATCATCGAACATTCGTTTAAGGGGTGTGTCCACTTTGAGGCACTTTAGATTTATTTGCAATTATAGCAAATAGAAAGCTTGATAAAATATTTCTGGAACCAAACAAATAAAAATTTCATAACATAAGTACATTTCACTTTATTTTGGTCGTCAGTTTGTCTAAAATAAGTCCAATAGTAGATCACCTGCCACTTATTTTTATCATATAATTATCAATTTTCACTTAGAATAACACAACGAAATACTTTTTGCCAGCAAAATATTCTCAGTACTAGATGATGTAATAACATCTCTGGTGTAGCAGGGGAACGAGGGGCAGGTTTTGGCACTAATCCCTCGCGCTTCGGCAACAAGTTTCGACATAAATTTGTTAGCTATCAAGGTGATCCTGCCGAATAATGTTGGACCGAATATTCGGTTCGGTAAAAGTTTTACCGAACTTTCGGCCGAATATTCGTATTCGGTAAAATCCATATTCGGCCCATCTCCAATAATAAGAGTGGGTCATGTCATGCTCGTGACTGTCTGGACGTTAAAGCTTGAACACAGATAACACCGCGGGGCGACAAACTAGTGTAATCTTATCTCTAACATAAGAAAAATAATTATTGTTTGTTCGTTTTTTATGCACTGACATACCGTTTATCAGATTGCGTTAATAAACTTTGTCAACATCCTGCTTGCACTTCTGCGAAGGTTAAAAGCATAGTTCGATCCAACAGGTGACACTGTTGTAGAATTCAGATATCACTCGTCACTTGTACGAAGCCGGGGCAGATCGCTACTATGTAATAAAAAATTCGAAATTATTTCACCAGAAATATCCAAGTAAAAAAAAATTCTACACTCGTGCCAACTTGCAATTGCAAGCAGCAATAATCACCAATCACTGGAAAAATGTCCAAGCCTATAATACCTATGTAGAAAACCTACAACGAACAAACTCCGTGGTTCCGTTTCGAGTTTTAAGTATGGATTTCTAAAAATATAAACATGTATCAACGGGTCAATTCATAATTAGCGTTGAATATTTTGTTTAGTGGTACTAAACATAAAATTGAGCATATATATATATATATATATATATATATATATATATATATATATATATATATATATATATATATATATATGTTCTTTAATATTAGAAACCCCTATTATAACAGGTTTTAAGCCTATGAGTGAACATAAATTATCACTTTTGTAAATACTCGTAATATGATATATATATATATATATATATATATATGTTCTTTTAACACTTTCTCCCCATACTAGGTTTTTCTCGTGTATCGTGGAGGCAGTTTACATACATAAATTACACAAGTACAAACATCCAGATCCGGAACAATTACTTATAGGCCATAGAAATAATTGTTCCGTGCGGGATTCGAACCCGCGGCTCTCAGCGCTATGACTTATTGCTAAGCTTCTGCGCCACGGAGCCGTCGGAAATATAAAATATGTGTCTCTAACAAAATTAACTATGTTCAATAAAATTACCTCGACGTATCGGATGGCCTTGTACTCTTTGCTTCAACATATGTTTTATTTTATTAAAATCTTCCTTCAGAGACTCCACGGCCCTTTCCATCACATGAACAGGAGAGGAATTCACCGATCTTATAACTTCAGAAAGATACTTGAGAATTATATTTGTTTTGTTATGGAAAAGCGAATTTAGATGTGTTAGTTTTCATTAGATCGTTAGAATCCTTTTCAAATAGTGTTATCTCGATATCATTTTGTCCACAAACTTTTCAACAGCTATTTCATTTCTCGAAGAGAGTGTTGTAAGTGTGGGTACGTAATTATTCTTTTCTTTGTGGTTAGTAAATTCCTCGTTACTTGAATAACCTCTATCCACGTCTTCCTTATGAATTCTGGAATGATCCATCGCGGCAGTAGAAAGCGACAATATGGTGAGCGCCATTAATAATTTCTTCTTCATCATTTCCCTGGCGATTACTGTAGAGTCGCTCGTCGACATTGACAAAGTGGCCGATACCGGTCGCGTGCCCAATTTGTAGTAGCTTTTATTTTAATAACATTCTAGAACCAAAGTACTTCATTGTTAACAAGACAATATCCTGTTTAATGTTCCAAGTAAAAAACATGCGACGTGCTTATTTAAAAAAAGATAGTTCATGTTATAGGTACTTCGTGTTTTATTGTTTGTATGATGATGACGAACAATTTTAACCCTTAACACCACAGGTGGGTGATCTAGCCAACATATTTTCGTAAATATTTAAATTGTTTTAAACGTAACGTGCTAGAGGGTCCAAGTATTCCCAGTGCCTTCCAAGGACTCGCGGGTAGGGGACGTGCCTTCCCTACTAGCACGCTTAGTTCAAGAGGTACGAGTCTATACGGGACTAAGGCGTAGTTACGTAAGTATTATTTTTTTTCCATTTCCTTACTTATATTTTGTTTCTTTTTTCTACTAAATCTAAAATCTATGCTATAATATATAAAAGTATATGTATATCTAAAATAATTTTTTATCCATAGTACGTATTGTGGATAAAAATTTGAATCCCCAGTAGATAGAAAATGTGTTGAATGACTTCGGATCGGAGGAAAACCAAATTAAGGATATTTTTTCCTGAAGCATTATCGGATTATCGGATTTTAGTGACGCGGAGTATGAAGTCAGTAATCATGACACTTAAAGTAAAGAAGAAACGAAGAGTGGCTCAGAAAACGAAGAAGTAGAAAATTAGGAACAAGAAGACCGAAAAACTTATGCATTTTATGGAATAAATTGATATTAACGGTCGAAAATACCACGGGTCAACATCGGCTCCTGCTCGAGCCAAAAACGAAATGTCTTAATTTGATGCTTGCTTTTTTCTATTTTCTTAAGATGTGATTGACTTGATTTTAGAATACCAATGAAAAGATCACACATTACTCAGAAAATTATACATCCGACTTAGCTTATACTTACTAAACGAGTGCTCCAAATGTATGAATAACGTATATTGTATTTATTCTGTAGACGTAAAAATATATACAAAATGTCAGGGAAACTGATAATTATAAGTTATAAGCATCATTTTGAATGTAAAGATCGAGACCGAAATTAGGTTCCTACATTTGACTAAACTTTTGATACTTGCAAAGTGTTAAGGCATTCCCCTTGTGATTTTAGATGTTTTAGTATTTTCTTAGATCTTTATACCTGTTTTATAGTGTATAAGATTATTATTAGATATATTAAATTAGAAAAACAATTTTTTTTTGTTTTTTGATTCGAAATTTTATTGCATATTTGATCTCTAATATCAAATTTAAAAATATAACGTGTTTTTGTATCCTTTTTTTGTTGGATACTCGAAGAGGTAATTTTAAGCCTTATATTTTAAATTAATATTCTTATTACATTCATAAAATGCTTTTAATTTATTTCGTAAAAAGAAATCCTACCTTATAATCAAAATAGTACTGATATACGGTTTATGTTCAAGGGGAACATAGGTCCCCAGGTGTGTAGATGTGTGGCTAAAAATAGCGTGTTGTGCTAAGGGTTGTACGAGTGATTATATCTAAAACTTGATTTTACAAAGATATTAACAGTACAGTAACAATACCTGATAGTTGGTGATCAAGTCTGTGGAACATACCAAGGGTCTGTGTCCTTAGTCTAGCACTATTAATTCGTCTAATATAATAAATAAGCCTAAAAATTGTAGTAATACGTACCATTATCGTCATTATTACACAAGTCTATTGCTGAAAATAGCTCTCCCACATAATATTGGGAATACCACAAAGCATGAGTAAGATGCATGGACCAAATATGGCTTTTTATATATTTTTTATAGAAGGGTGACAAACACACAAGCACACTGTCCATATGATGGTAAGGGGTTGATGTGGCCCATAGACATGTACGTCTATCCTCGATTACGAATCAAAATGCAAATGCGTTGCCACCGTGAAGACTAAGGTGGAATGCCTCTTTCCAGTAAAAAGGGTCTCCGGTTCTCTACACTCACCATACGAAACACAGCAGCATTAATCTGCTATTTCACGCTGGTATCTGTGAGAGCGTGGTCCTTCCCCGGTCGAGCCGACCCATTCGTGCTACAACTATACATCTAATATAACTGCAGCGTGGTTCTACCACGTAAATAATTTTTTTTAATTTCTCTAAGGCGAATGCAGATTCGTTTATTTGTTATTGTTATTGCATCTATAATATATACAATAGTAGCTTATCTAGCCACTATTTTTAATACAAGCGTTGAATCTGGTGTGTTTCCTGATTTAATAAAGGGGGCCATCTATAAATTAAAAGTTAAAAAGTAAAGTTACAGCCGATATACGTCCCACTGCTGGGCGCAGGCCTCCCCTCATTTCGAAGAGAGGGTTTTAGGGCAAGGAAGTGTCTGCCGCTCTGCCCCAATGCGTGTTGGCGAACTTCACATGTCTTCGAAACATTTTTTCTTATTCCTCAGACATGCAGGTTTCCTCACGGTGTTTTAAGCACTTATCAATTTCGTTGACACCGGCGGGGATCGAACCAGGGTTACTTGCGTTCTGTTATATTTACAGTGAGCGTTAACCATCTGAGCTACCACGGCTCTATCTGAGCTACCACGGCTCTATATCTATAAATTACGTCACACTAATTTTATGGCTTTTAACTGATGTAACGTCACATATTTTTCAATTTTATATTTCAGAAATAACCTTTCAAAAATAACCTTTAATAAAATCAAAATAAAGTCTAATATTTTAAGTAATGGACAAAACGATAAACAGTTGGATAGAGGGCGTGCACTCACCAACTGAGTAATATTTTTGTTTTTGGTTTACATATAAACGCATTTTTGTATTTTACATTTTAACATGTGACATTGGGCAAGGGGCAACAATAACATGTGACAAGGGGCAACATTAACATGTGACAAGGGGCAACAAAATCTGGCATTTTGTTGCCCCCCCCCCCCTCTTAATATGTAGTGTAATTTATGGACGGTCCCAAACATATCAAAATCATACCTTTATTGAAATCTGGTAGTACATTAGACCCCGACAATTTTAGACCAATTTCTGAACTACGAACATTCAGTAAAATTTTTGAAACAAATATTTTAGATCAGATGGTAAGTTTTTTTAATTGCGTCGTAAAAATCAGTTTAGATTTACAAGGGGTCATCCGACCACTGACGCCGGTGTTGAGTTCATTAAACATATTTTTTATGTATGGGAGAATTCAGAGGATGCTTTGGGTACATTTTGTAAACTTTAAAAGGTCTTCGACGTTTTCACCATGAGACATTAATCTGGAAGCTAAAGTACTGTGGTGGCAAGAGCACAGCGCTTAAACTTATTATTTCATAGTGTAGTAATAGAATGCAGTAAGTTATTATAAATAGTAACAGCCTTTCCGGGTCATCTGTACTGTTGGGTGTTCCTCAAAGCTCAACTCTTGGCCCATTCCTATTTCTACTGTATGTTAATGACTTGTTTTCCCCTGTGGGGATAATCATTATTAAACTCAAACGTCAATCATTTAAATGTGATGAAGTGAATAATGCTATATCAAAATTAGTGCATTGGTTTAACGTTAATAATCTACATTTAAACCGTAATAAAACTAAATGTATTGAATGTACAACACCAAATGTTAAAAACCTGAACACCAATGTGTTTTTAAAATAGGAAAAAACTGAGCCCTAATGAATCCACTGTTTTACTTGACATTACTTTCAAGGCAAAGATTCAGTGGGGCCCCCATGTATATCCAAACTAGACTAAGCTCTGTAGCTTAAGCTGTAGAAAAGATTAAGGTCTCACTAGTGTGGAGACAGCTAAATTATGGAATTTTGCTATGGAGAAATGTAGCTGATTTAGAAACTATCTTTGTTTTGTAGAGGAACCTAAAACTTAGTCTTTTACAGAATATTTTAAAGAAACTCAAGCTAGTGATACCAGTTTCTCGACTCCACAGAGTCAGTAGACTACAAAGTTCCAGAAAATATACTACGTCTTTCTTTTACCAAGTTTAAATATTTTATTAAACAAAAACTGTATAAAAAGGTTATTATAATATAAATGAATACATGGTTGATAATAACCCCTGGAAATGAGATGGTCGCTTCCAAGCTGTTTCTTAAATTAAATTTTGTAAATAATTTCTCCATATAACCTTTTTTATTGTAAAATTTACTTAAAAATTGTGCTGGCATTTGGAGATCTACATGTATATAGTAATTGGAGATCATGTGTAACTATTCGAATCCTACCCCTGCGCAACGTAAAAAATATTGGTTTCACTAATTCTTACCTTGTTAATTTATTTGTTAACACTTTCTTGTACTTTTTTAGTAGGGACATAATGTGTGTATGGACTTATCGTATGGACTTTCTAGGACGTGTGCAGTCGGTCAATATCACTGGAGTAGCAAGTTGTAGCGAATACGAACGAAGGAGTTGGCTCGGCCGGGGAATGACCACGCAAGTCATTCCATCTTAGTCCTCAGGGGTGACGTCGCATCTTGATTTTTAATCGAGGAAAAATGTACGCAAGGCAAAGCATTTTGATTCTTAATCGAGGATAAATGTAAATGTCCACTTACCATCAAGTGGACTGTGCTTGTTTGTCGCCCTTATTCTATAAAAAAAAACGTAAACATAATAAGTGATTATGTAAATCCGCCGCCAAGCAGTGCAATTGCACCATTGACTTATATATTACTAGCGTACTTAAATGTATCATAATATTTGCCTGATTGCCTGAGTTTAGGTTTTTTTATTTTGATTAAAAAGTTATTTCTATTTTCAACCGACTTCAAAAAAGGAGGAAGTTCTCAATTCGACTGTATTTTTTTTGTATGTGTGTCATCTCAGAACTTTTCTCCAGGTGAACCGATTTTGAAGATTCTTTTTTATTTGTTGTTTCTTATGCGGTCTCATAAAATTTGATCAAAATATGCTGCCGGGCTAGCATGGGCAGGGGATCCCCCGATTATATCCACTGACGAGGGATAAAATTGTCTTATCCCTATGCCAAAGCTATATATATATATATATATATATATATATATATATATATATATATATATATATATATATATATATATATTAGTAGTTTTTGAGTTATCCATAACTGTATGTAAATTCATTTGACTTCGAATACATTGATGATGGTTTCATTTCATTTATTTTGAATTCGGTTGTATACATTTTTTTATATTATCTCTTGTCAGGAACAGTAATTTACCTACGTATAGAACGTTATTTTTTCTCGAAGTTTAAATAGCTTTTTCATACTGGGCGTATAATATTTACGTCCATACTTTTATGCAAACATTTCAATTCCGAAGAAGCTGTTAGGAACTCCTTTAAAGAGTGCAGCAGACTTTTAAAGAAAGGACAAACTGCTAGTAAAATGACAAATATGTGCATATGATAATAGTTTATGCCAATATTTAAGCTCTGTTACAATATTGTTTTATTTCAATTTTCCCTTCCAAAACAAAATTGAACTACTTTAGACAATTAGAAGTAATAAACATAACTAAGCTTTATTAGATCTTGGTGAAGAATGGAGATGAGATGCTATTAATGCTGTTTATTATGTTATAACTATGAATGTGGCTAACAAGACACATCTATACAAATAGTCACTCTGATGATGAACTGCTTATCTGTTCTAGCCTCGCTCACCTTTCAAAACGTAACAAGACAGTGATAGAATATTCATGAAAGGAGCCCGTCCACCTGGTGAAAATTCCTATATCCAAAAACAATATTAATATTATTATTCAATAACCCACGCCGCGTAAGGAAAACAAGGCCGCGTCAAGGAACCCATTATTTTTTATCTTTCCGTGGGAGTCGTAAGAGGCCACTAAGAGAAATGAAACAGGAGATGAGAGCAGCAGCACATTCCTAATAACAACTTTAAAAAAACAGCGGATGAATCTTGGCTACTATGTAAAATATCCCCCATATGAGGAAACGTATGAAAAGCGCTTACTCGTTTCTAAAAGGCCGGCAACGCACCTGCAATTTTTCTGGTGTTGCAGCTGTTGATGTTCGTTTGCCTACTCTTCTATTAAAAAAATGGCGAATATCAATCCATCTGTGGGGAATTTCGTGGAGGAACCCCGTGCTTAGAAATGAACTTTTGATAGGCTGTTATTAATGAATGTAATTAAATAAAAGATTCCATGATCATAATGACATAACCTTTGTATATTCCACTTTAAATGAACGAGAAAATATGTTACGTTATTCAATAACTATTTTTCAATATAATAGTATTCTACGATGTATTTTATACAATATGCATTCTTCCATATCGGATGCCACAGAATTTTGTTTGCACTTTATTGACTTTCACAAGAAGCAAAAGAAGAAAAATTTCAATGATGTCATTATCGTCCATTGTAATGGACGATAATGACATCATTGAAATTTTGAGTACCCAAAGCTTTAATATAATACAGACTCCTTCTCGATTTCATTAACTAGTTTTTATACGCAGAAGATCTATGATGTATTCAGACTTCATTCAGACATTCAGACATCAAGAATGAGTCTGGCAAGGATCGTGCCCTCAATAAATGCCAGAGCAAAATAGCAGCATTAGGAGAACCTAAGGATCCTATTTACTGATTACTGGGCAATTACATCTTATCGAAATTTGGGCGGTGCTACAGTCCCTTCAGCGGTGCCAAGTTGACTGTCGGTATATCGAAGTGCTGAAGTGTTTGTACAATAGGGCTACGATGGCTATCCGAGTACAGAACCAGAGTTCGAAACCTATCCAACTTCAGAGAGGTGTAAGACAGGGTGACGTTATATCCCAGAAACTGAAACAGAACCAGAAACTTTTTATTCAATGTAGATCATAACAATACTTATTGAAAGTAAAACCTCTGTTCTGGGAAAAACCAGCAAGAAACCCAGCGGGACTATTTTTTTTCCAATAATAGCTTACAATAATGTTTACAATAAACAACACAAGACAAATTAGAAATAGCTTGGTAGCGATCACCCTTCCCAGGGGTTATTATCATCCATATATTCCTTAATATTATAATAACCCTTTTTATACAAACTTGGTTTAATAACATTTTTGAACTTCGTGTATGACAAATTTTGTATATTTTCTGGGATTTTGTTGTAAAAGCGTATACATCGCCCCAAGAATGAATTACTGACTCGGTGGAGTCGAGTAACTGGTACTACTAGCTTGTGTCTGTTCCTAGTATTTACAGAATAAATATCACTTATTTTCGGAAAACTACTTTTATTTTTGTTTACGTACATTACATTTTCATAAATGTATTAAGATGCCAGAGTTAATATATTAATTTCCTTAAATTTTTGTCTCAGTGACTCTTTTGGTTTTAAATTATATATTGCTCTAATGGTTCTGTAAAATAAATATAATTTCAGTATAAGTTGCGTGTCCCCATAGCAAAATACCATACGACATAATGCTATAGAAATAACTAAAGTAAACTATTCTAGCTGTTTCAACACTGGTAAGAGTTCTAATCTTTTTCACACCATATGCTGCAGAACTAAGTCTGCTAGCTAGTTTTGATATATGGGGGAACCATTGAAGCTTTGCGTCCAGTGTGATTCCAAGAAAAATGGTGGTATCAACAAGACTCAATTGCCCCCCATTTAAAATTACATTAGTATTGACATGTTTAACATTAGGAGTTACGAATTTCATACATTTAGTTTTAGTTTCATTCAAATGCAAATTATTAACATTAAACCAATTGACTAACTTAGCTATAGCATTATTTACTTCGTCGTAATTTAATAACTGTCGTTTTAATTTGAAAATTAATGAAGTATCATCAGCAAATAATAATATATCATGGTTATCCCCTGCTATGTAAGGTAAGTCATTAATATATACTAGAAATAGAAAAGGGCCGAGAATTGAGCCCTGAGGTACGCACATTTGTACAATCGACCCGGAAGAATTCATACTATTAATGACAACTTTTTGCGTTCTGTCACTTAAATATGAAATAATTAATTTAAGAGCATCGCTTCTTACACCGTAGTGTTGAAGTTTCCTGATTAATGTTTCATGGTGAACACAATCGAAGGCTTTGGGTATGTCACAGAATAAACCCAAAGCATCCTATGAATTCTCCCATGCATCAAATATATATTTAATCAGCTCAACACCAGCATCAGTTGTCGAGCGACCCCTTGTGAAACCAAATTGATTTTTATGAAGTAAATTATTTACATAAAAAAATTAACATTTGATCAAGAATAATTTTTTCAAAAATTTTATTAAGTGTTGTCAGTACAGAAATAGGTCTAAAATTAGCGGGGTCTAATGTACTACCAGATTTAAATAAAGGTATTACTTTACTGTGCTTCATTAAATCAGGAAACACACCAGATTCAATAATAGTATTAGAAATAATAGATAGTTGAGGTGCGATCGCATCTATTACAGACGCAATAACTTTAACAGAAATCCCCCACAGATCGGCGGTTCTCTTAATATCAATAGTCTTAAAATATTTTACAATATCTTTTGATGACACTTTATGAAATGTAAAATTCTTTGTACACACATTTACATTTTGTTTAAGTAATGATTCGGCGACGGCAAGAGAAGAATTCAGTGACTTAGTGGTTAAGATCGGAATATCAGTAAAATATTTCTCAAAAACCATCAGGACGTTCCTGATCTGATTTAGTTTATTTATTGTTAAAACTTAACTGGTAGTTTGAATTGCGAGAGTTGACCTTACCAGTTTCACTATTAATTATACTGCATGTCATTTTAATTTTATTAGAAGCAGTCTTTATTTTGTTGCTCAAATACAATGACTTGGCTAAGGAGCACACTCTTTTAAATATTTTGGAATATTTTTTTACATATTCCCTAAATTTGACGCTAGGATTATATGACCTTTCATTGTAAAGTTCATATAACCTTTGTCTACTCTTATGGACTCTGTCACCCATTCATTAAATGCTTTGTGATTGTTCAAGGAGAATGTTTTAGAAGTAAAAGTATTATTAAATTCATTGCAAATAAGCTTAAATAATGTTCCATACAAAAAAATTTGGATTATTTTGGTATGAAAGTAATGGAAGTTTTTTTTATTATGTTACTTCTAAACTTCTCCAAGCGATGTGCATTTATTGTAACAAACACTACTTTTTTATCTATTTGATTTTTGTGAACATAAGGCAATGAAACTAATTGTCCACAGTGATCAGAGCTCAATTTTTGAATTATACATTTATTGAACGGCTTAACATTTGTAAATATGTTATCTATACATGTTGCACTAGATTCAGCAATACGTGTTGGCTCCGAAAATAAATTAAAAAGACCGAGATTTAAACATGATCTAAATTTAATATTGTTGGAGGAAGCTTCTAGGAGATTGATATTAGTCTCCACATATTACAACAGATTTATTCTGTTTATTAAGCTTAGCGAAAACTTCCTCCATAATTTCTTCGAAAGTATCATATTGTTGCATGAATAAGTCAACTAGCGCCATCTAGTGTCAGGAACGAGAGCGAGGAGAGCATTGAGAAAATGACATCACAAATCACTCAACTAACAGCGCCTAGTCGAAACTCGAACGCTCGGTACCTTCCGCGTGTTTACTTGAACGTTCTGGATATTTCTTTGCTAATTTAAATATATAGGCGCTGCAAGATGCGATGGAGGCAGTGTTGATTTGGGCGAAACAAGCGAAGCTTCGGAGTGGAATTAAGTGAATTAGTGTGTTTAAATTATTAGTGTTTTAACTTTAATTGTGTAAAGTAAATTAAAGTGTTAATTTAGGTAATTTTATCGGCAATTTTTATTGTCACGAACCTCAAGCTCGTAACAATTGGTGTCAGAAGTGGGATAAAATCATGCCGATTTTACCTAAGGAGGAAACGGAGGGTGTCCGTACCCGAAGTCAACGCCAGCAGGAGACGGACCAACGAAGATTTGGTGGTGCGACGCCGCAGACGTCGGAGGGCCAGCCGCCAGCTGCAGGCCCGTCAGTAGCTCCTACATCTGCAGCACCTGACTTAGGTGCTCTGATGGTGATGCTGCAGGAGCAGGCTCGCCGACAGGAGGAACAGGTCCGTCGTTTGGAAGAGCAGCTGCGGGGCGGACAGGGGGAACAGGCTCGTCGGTTCGAAGAGCAGCTGAAGCGCGGACAGGAGGAACAGGCCAGTCAGTTGAAAGAGCAGCAGGAGGAACAGGCCCGCCGACACGAGGAACAGGCCCGCCGACAGGAAGAACAGATGCTCCTCATGAAGGACCTTCACGCTACCTTCGGGAAGGAGATAAAGGAGGTGAAGGATAGGGTTGCTCACCATGACAACCGCCTGTCGGAAGCTGAAAACCGAATCGACCAAGTAAACAATCGGGTTGACAACGTAATGGCTGACATGAAGAAATCACTGGACGAACTCAAACTTGGAGATGGAGCTACAGCTCCCGTAGTAGCTACAACACCTTCGCTACGTGGGTTCAAGGTGCCACCGTTCGACGGTATCTCTTCCTGGTCAGCCTACAAAATCCAGTTCGAGGCTGTTATGAAGGCGAACGGCTGGAATAAAAGTCAGGCCATGACTGCTCTCATACTAGGCCTGCGCGACCAGGCCTTAACAGTTCTGGAAACTCTCGGTGAGGAAGTGACTTATGAGCAACTCCTTGAGGCATTGGAGGCGAGATATGGCGACGCTCACCTGGAACACGTCTTTCGTGCGCAGCTTAAAGATCGTGTGCAGCGCATCAACGAAAACCTGCAGCAGTGGGCTCTAGAGGTGGAGAAGCTGGTGCGAAAAGCATACCGGTCTGTACCTGCGCTCATTGAAGGGAACCTGGTGCAGACATTCATCGACGGCATCCGCGACCTGGAAGTCAGAGCTGCTGTGAGGCTCGGGCACCACGAGACGCTTAAGGACGCCTTGGCCCATGCACTGGAAGTGGAAGCCGTGCGGCAGGATCATCGTTCCCATCGCGTCAGGGAGGTTGCAGCAGCTACAGTTCGCTACCGCAACAATGGATACAGCCCAAGGTGCTATGGCTGTGGGGAAAAGGGCCATCTTCGATCCAGCTGCCCTAAGCGAACCCTAAAAAGGGAAAGTGAACGATATCAGGAGGGTAGTGCAGCTAACGGCACTGCCTGGCGGCGACAGGATCGTCGTTCACCTCACGCTAGGGAGGTTGCAGCAGTTACGGTTCGCGACCACAATAGAAGATACAGCCCTAGGTGCTATGGCTGTGGGGAAAGTGGCCATCTTCGGTCCAGCTGCCCGAAGCACACCCTACGAAGGGAAGGTGAATGGTCTCAGAAAGGAAGTGCGGCTAACAGCACCGCCCAGCAGCAGCAGGAATACGACTTTACTATCAGACACTGCAGCGGGAAATCTCACGGCAACGCAGATGCATTGTCAAGAAGACCTTGTCCTGAAGATTGCAACCATTGTAGTAGGCAAGAGAGTAAGGAGGTGGTATCCGTGAGGATGCTCAGGACAGACCACCTCAGCAACGGGTGGAAGGACAACCTACGACATGCACAGCAGGAAGATCCGGACATCAAGCCGATTCTGGGATGGATGAAGGCCCGTGCTACCAAGCCTAAGTGGAGGGACGTCTCAGCGATGAGTTCAACCACGAAAAGCTATTGGGCCCAATGGGACAGCTTGCTGATTCAGGATGGAGTTCTGTGCCGTAAATGGGAAAATGTTCGGGGAGACAGCTGTCATTTACAAATGGTTGTCCCTAAAGCTAAAGTACCGGATGTTCTACAGCTGTACCATAATGATTATTCAGGAGGCCATCTGGGAGTTAAACGAACTCTACTGAAGATCCGA
Organism: Parnassius apollo; assembly: GCA_907164705.1. Lineage (NCBI taxonomy): Eukaryota > Metazoa > Arthropoda > Insecta > Lepidoptera > Papilionidae > Parnassius > Parnassius apollo. The sequence goes on from CAJQZP010000278.1 coordinate 15,206, forward strand.
GAACGGTTTTACTGGGTCCACTGTCGAAACGATGTCGAGGACTGGTGTCGCAAATGTACAAGTTGTGCGGCTGTAAAGGGACCTCAGACTCGTAGTAGAGGTGCATTGAAGTTGTACAATGTGGGTGCACCATGGGAGAGAATAGCCATTGACGTGGCGGGGCCGTTTCCGGAGAGTGAAAGCGGTAACAAGTATTTCATGGTTGTGATGGATTATTTCACTAAGTGGCCAGAAGTCTTCGCCATTCCAAATCAAGAAGCTTCAATAGTTGCAGATAAACTAGTTCATGAAGTCTTCTGTCGTTTTGGAGTACCTTTAGAGATTCACAGCGATCAAGGAAGGAATTTTGAGTCTCAAATATTCCAGGAAACTTGCCGAGTTATGGGTACTCATAAAACAAGAACGACTTCTTATCACCCGCAATCTGATGGAATGGTGGAACGATTTAATCAGACATTGGAGAGGTACCTAGCAAAAAGTTGTAGACAATCGGCAACGAGATTGGGACAAGCACATACAACCGTTTTTGTTGTCATATCGAAGTTCTGTTCACGAAAGTACAGCAGTGACACCAGCTTTCGCAAACTTTGGAAGAGAATTACGGCTGCCTGCAGACCTGATCACCGGGATACCACCCGATGCTCCACGCAGTATAACCGATTATGCAAATGACTTGCGAAAAAAAATGAATGACGTTTATGAGCACGTCAGACAATCGGGCCAGCAAATGTCTGAAAAGATGAAAACCCGGTATGACCGCAAAATGAACAATAAAGGGTTCAACGAAGGTTCATTAGTGTGATTGCACAATCCAGTCCGCAGCAAAGGGAAATCTCCTAAGCTTCAAGCTAAAGGGACGGCCCGTACCGGATTGTAACCAGGATCAACGATGTGACCTACCGGATACAGAAAGGCGCAAGAGGGACTCCTAAGATCATCCATGTGGATCGCTTGGCGCGTTATTATGGGACCGATAATGCTCGGGACGAGCATGTCTTAGGAGGGGGCAGTGTTGCATGAATAAGTCAACTAGCGCCATCTAGTGTCAGGAACGAGAGCGAGGGGAGCATTGAGAAAATGACATCACAAATCACTCAACTGACAGCGCCTAGTCGAAACTCGAACGCTCGGTACCTTCCGCGTGTTTACTTGAACATTCTGGATATTTCTTTGCTAATTTAAATATATAGGCGCTGCAAGATGCGATGGAGGCAGTGTTGATTTGGGCGAAACAAGCGAAGCTTCGAGTGGAATTAAGTGAATTAGTGTGTTTAAATTATTAGTGTTTTAACTTTAATTGTGTAAAGTAAATTAAAGTGTTAATTTAGGTAATTTTATCGGCAATTTTTATTGTCACGAACCTCAAGCTCGTAACAATATAAAGAACATGGAGGTCTGTAAACTCTTACAACAATGAGGTGCTCAAATTATACACATGCCCTTTCTACAGTTCGCTCAACAGAGAGGCTCACAATATCTTTACGTTCTTTAAATGATAATAATTTACTAGCTAAAATTAAGGGGCCACCTCTTAAAACCGTTTCTCAATTGAAAGAACTGACCACCTGGTGATTACTGAAGTTAAACATTAAATTATGAGCTTTTAACCAATGTTCAGTAATACATATAATATGAATATTGTTGCTATTTAAGAACGATTCAGTTTCTAGTTCTTTGACTATCATGCCTTGTATATTCTGATGCACCAGGTGTAAACAATTTTTATTATCATTTTGTGGAGTTATACAATTGCAACTATTCAGGATTTGTAAGCTACATTCTAAATTATTTACATTATTATAACTGCTAGAGATTACCTCTATTGTCTCATTTTCTAATTTAAATTACTTGGAACGCATTCCAAATCACATGTCAAATCATTATGCTGCTCAATAGGAGCAGATGTCTGGGTAGCCAAGTCCTTGGCTGAGTTAATATATAAATAATAAGATAGCACATTTGCTATTTGTCTTAAATTATATTTGGATAGGTAATACCTATCTGTAGTCAAAAATTTCTTAATTAAATTATTAATGTCTATTAAATTAATTCTATTGGTATAATTGTTACAATTAAATGTCAAATTTAAATTATTATTACATGATAAATTATTCATTAATACATTTAAATCATATCTTATTAAGCTATTGCATAGCTTCTATCGGCGGGCCTTGAGCGCGGGGACCGAATCCAGAAATTCTGTAACGAAAAAAAACCTCACGCTCCCCACTCCGACGGGCACGGAGGTGTGGTGTTGAAAGCCGTGCATCGTCTAACGTCGTTTCACTTTCAGTTCAGCAGACTTCGGCACTCGGCAGACTTCGGCACGGAGTTTGTGTGCGTGCGACTAGACTTATGCGTGTACACTAGCTGCTAACTCAATGATAAAAATTCCTGAATAATCCTCATTTATTCAATAAGAGAAAAAAAATTTTTTCTTGTCGATCACCACGCTCAAAAAGTGTAACTTGATTTAATATCAAAGACTTAACTGCATAAATAAAATAAATAAATAATTATAATTGCATAAGTTGATAAAAAATGCTATGCAATAGCTTTACCGCGGCAGTCACCGAGTGCCACACGTATTTTTTTATTCTCCTGTGGCCAACGCTATATGTAAGGCAATGTAAACAAGATTATTTTGTGTACATTTAAAGTATTGAGGTAATCAATATATTTTAATAATTGATTTTTGTTTACATTGCCTCTTCTCCCAACAAGAATTATTAATGTGCTATTAGGACAATACTTACTAGTTAAAACTTTATTCATTATATGACTAAAGGATGCTCCAGGCATACAATAATTATCTACTAATCAGTTGTCCTTTTAAATTGTTATTTAACATCATGCCCAAATTTTTTTATGTCATCACAATACATAAGTTTATGTTTTTTAATATTTAAACTACTTTTTAAGTTTTTATTCTTTGTTATGGCACCGTCATAGAGTGTTGGTGAACTAAGACAGTTACTATTTACACATATTGTCCCCGATGAACATGGTATGGAGCGTTGATTCTCACTCTGATCTTTTATTAAGGAGTCAAAGCGCTCCTCATTGTATTTACATGACTTTACCAGATCATTCATGGCCCATATGTGTTCTTTAATCTCAACCTGAGCCGATGCATATTTATTGGAGATAATTTGTAAGGAGTTTTTAAGCAACAAAACTTCTGAATTGAGACACTCTGTTTCAGTCTCATAACAGTTTTTCATATTTTCCACCTCAATTGAATATAATTTAAGTTTATTAATTAATGATCATGCTTTCACTTACATATATTTCTATAATTTTTTGTATTAATTTTAGTTTTAATTAACTTTTGTATTTTCCTAACATATTTATTAATTTTTATGTATTTCTTTAACTTTCTTCTACTGCATGTAATCCTTTCTACTGTTCTTGATGTGACAACATCATCGCCAGTCACCAGATTGTTGTGGAGGGTTGCAATGTTTTTGAAGATTTAACATGAGCTCATTGAACAGACTTTGAGTTTGGAACACTTTCAATTCATCTGAATATTGTTTTAATTGCACAATCTGCTCATTAGCCTCACTTAACTGCAACTGCAATGCAGAAATTAATGTAAGGGATTCCTCATATTCCTTGCTGCATCGGTCAAACTCATCGACTGTTCCCTGAAGCTGATCTCTTTCTTTTAAAACATTTGTGTAGTCTTTATGCAACTTAACCATATCACTTTTTAGTTGACTATTTTTTGGCAATTATATTTTTTATTTCCTTTTCGTTGTCATCCCTTTCTTTAAGCAACAGCTCACACTGCTCCTTTAACGCCTTAAGTTCTAGAAGCGCCATTTGAAGTTGGTTCTCCATTTGGCGCGTTTTGGCGTTGCGTGTATTCATTTTACTATTATGTGTAAATAGCAAAAGAAAACAAAGAAAGAAAACCGAAGAAACAGAGTAAGCTAATATCTAGATCTATGGGTCTACTTACAGATCTCAAATTAAATTATCAGGTAAACAATTCAAATTGAAATCCGAAACAGCACCAATTTAAAAGGTAAATCTTAAAATATAAAAGGGATAACAAGAATTACAATAACTTACAGAAAGTTCAAACAATGTTCGTTACAGCTGTCACTTTTAGTTGAACCACAAAACACTATTTAATTAAAATATGACTACTCTTCCCCTACTCTTCCCCGCCGCATTGGAAGACGTTTTCAAGCTTCTTTACTGTAAAGGATTCTGTATTAACATCAATGGCGAGTACATCATTCACCACGATATAGTCCTTATGGCAGAATCGCTGGAGGACCTGAGCACTATGCTCAATGACCTCAATAGTGTCTCCCAACGGATAGCTCTTAAGATAAACATGGACAAAACAAAGATCATGTTTAATGCCCATGTCACACCTATGCCGGTAGTTGTTGGTAGCACTTAGCTCGAAGTTGTTGACGAGTACGTTTACCTGGGACAAATAGTCCGACTAGGTAAGTCCAATTTTGGGCGCGAGATCAATCGATGGATTCAACTCAGCTGGGCGGCGTTCGGGAAATTACGACACATCTTCTCGTCAGGTATACCTCAAAACATGAAAACTAGATTATACAACCAGTGCATATTGCCAGTGATAACTTATAGATTTGAGACATGGTCCTTCACTGCTGGCCCTATGAGGACGCTTCGGAATTTCTCTGGGTGATAAATTTAAAAATGAGGATATCCACAGTAGAACCAAAATACCGACATAGCCCAACGAATTAGTAAGCTGAAGTGGCAATGGGCCAGCCATATAACTCGAAGAACCAACAACTGATGGGGAAAAAATTTCTCGAGTGGTAGCCTCGTACCGGTAGGCGTAGTGTAGGGCTACACCCCCACAAGATGGAGAGACGACCTGATAAAACATGCAGGAAGGCGATGGATTCAGGTGGCTCAGGACCGTGCTTTGTGACATTCCTCCCTGGTTACAGGGCATAGAAACGAGCACAGCTTAGTGCCATCATTCCTGTTAATTGTTACTATCAATGTCCGATTGGAAAAATGGCTGTCGAACCATCGAACATCGGGCATTTCAAACCCATAGTTACTAATTTTAGATAACTATAATCAAATATTTAAGACATCCAATGTCCGGGAAAATCAAGCAAGACCAGTAACGTGTCTTGTCTGATGTACTACGTGATTTTCTGAACGCGGATAGAAAAACAGGTTATAATACTACTACATTCTAATAAAGCTAAAAGCTGCATACATACGATTTACTCCAGTACTTTTCATAGATAAGGTAGAATATTAATTGGCCGTAAGTTCTTTACATCCGACACATTTTTTTGGTAGAGCCTTAACTATGGCTCTTTTTTCAGTCGTCGGGAAAGGTAGATGTGCGAAGTGACGCTTTTATAATACTGTAATAACTTTGAGTGTACGCGGAAACGTCAGTAGCAACATTTCAAAGGAAATTCTATTTGATTTTAATGAATGTATGACTTCTGAAACTGGTTTCATCAGTGGGCTTTAACTTAAGAGACACGTTTCCAAAACCTTGAAATTTGTAATAAATAAGATTCGACATTGGTGTTACATTTTTTCGGGTACCGTAAAAAAATGAGAATTCAGTTAGTGCGGACTATAAAGCTCTCAATGATTGCAGTAACACTGTGTTTGCCGGCTAAATTAGAATAAAGTTTCAGGTTCTTCCAGAGAGCTTTAGAATTATACAGGTAACGGTTTGTATATTGATTGAAATACGCGCTTTTTATTTTGTTATGCTGTAATTACCTAACTCTTCAGCTCCCTGTATCCTGTTTTACTTTTATCCGACGTATTTGAAAACTATGTATGTATCGATATCCTTCTTAGCTATCTGGTGAAAATCTTCAGAGAAAGTTAGCATAGCAAGCAAGCATAGGGATATATTCCACAACGATGGTGAATTGTCAAAGTTCTATTTATACTTAAGGCTGGTAAAAAGGACTACGCTTTACCAAAGTCTTTTAGACCCATAAGCCTATCTTCCTTTCTTCTTAAAACATTGGAAAACGTTATAGATAGATACATAAGGGATGTAGTTCTAGCTTCAAGGCCCATACAATAAAACCAGCATGCTTACCACAGGAGGCAAATCTACGGAACCAGCCCTGATCAGTGTCATTGAAAGGATCGAAAAAGCACTGGAGGATAAAGAAATGGCTCTTTGTGCCTTTCTAGATATTGGAAGCGCCTTCGAACGTAGCCCCACATCACTGCTGATCGGGGGCCTGAAATCCAAAAATGTTGACCAGATGGGTTAAGTCGATGCTCTCAAACAGAAAGGCACAAATAGCGCTGTTTCAAACTTCGATTGAGGTCGCAACTACAAGAGGCTGCCCACAAGGAGGTGTTTTGTCACCACTTCTTTGGACTCTTGCGGTTTACCAACTATTTTACAAGATGGCAGACCTACGCATTGACACACTTGGTTACGCTGATGACCTTCTGTTCATTGCGAGGGAGTTTTTTCCAAAGTACTTCATCGGCAATCATACAAAGAACCATAAATAACTGTTGAAGGAATAACAGTTTATCAGTTAATGCTGATAAAACTGTTATAATACCCTTTACCAAAAAGAGACGGTTGGACAAATTAGTCACACCAAAACTCAATGGTAAGGAAGTACCGTTATCCACTGAAGTTAAGTACTTGGGCGTAACAATCGACTAAAAACTAACGTGAAACTCTCACCTTAGCAACGTATGACATAAGGCAGTAATTACTTTAGGTACGTGCAGTCTTTTGGTCAGGAACAACTGGGCCTTGCAGCCATAGTCCATGCTCGACTCAATTAAGGAAACATCGGTCTTATACGTCCATCACACACTAGGAACTAGACCTCCAGAGAAAACTGGCTGTATGGTCAGATTATCTGTGAGGTCGGTAGCCTCATATGGTATACCGATGGGTCTAAACTGGGGAACGCCCCAAATTAAAACTTAATATGAAATAGGGTAGATTCACCTCTATTTTCCAGGCAGAATTTTTCGCCATACTTCAGTGTGCGGAAATCAATCTACAAAAACATTACCTACGTTAACTATATAATTTATCCAAACTCTAATAGTCAAGCTGCACTACTAACGCTGAGGTCGAACTTAGTGAACTCGAAGCTAGTTGGAGACTGCGTAAACCGTTTAAACGCCCTGGGATGTAATAACAGGGTCATCTTAAGATAGGTTCCGGGTCACGCCGGTATTGTAAGAAAGCTATGTATTAATACTTATGGTTTAGACCCTGTCCATTATTAAACAGCTCCCGGTTTAAGGTGGGATGCAATAGTGAAATATACAAAAATAGAATAGGAACTACTAACAGATTATGAGCAAATTGCGTATATTAAATCAAGTATCAGTGGCGGTGTATCTCAATGTAGTAAGCGTTAAGCTAGAACTAATAACAAATACAGTCTGCGGTAAGACTATGGAGAATATTGAAAAAAGAGTTAACGTAAAATTAGTTACACACTGGGAAAACCAGGGTAAAGCTTTAGGCGCTCAAGATCTAATGGCTAAACCACAATTTCATAGTCTTATATTTTCGGAAGACCTAGTTGCGGTTCAGTTGCGAAAAACTAAGTTAATATCTAACAAACCAATTTATTTAGGGTTTTGTATCATAGATATTTCAAAAACATTCATGTATGATTTTCATTATAACTACCTATATGATTAAAAAGTTTAGTAAAATTAAATTATTGTATACAGATACGGATAGTTTCATATATCATATATTTACAGATGATTTCTACACTTATATAAAACTTGACCTTTACTCATACTTTGATACCTCAGATTTTATGATACAAATAATACATTTTAATATCCAAAATTAAATAAAAAGAAATTAGGTTTTTTCAAAGATGAAAATAATAGTAAAGTCCAAGCAAAGCTATAACTAAAGTACGTAAAAAGCTTGATTGGGAAAAATGGACCCCATACTAGAAGAAATTAACAGAATTTATTATGATCCATCTAATCCTGCTGGTTTTGGTAGTATTGATAAATTATCATTAAGGGTAACATGGATAAAAAGTAAGTAAAGGAATGGATATAATTACAAGAAACATACACATTACATAAACCCATTCGAAAAAAATCCCGCGTAATAGGTACATTCTATCAAGTATTAATGAACTGTGGCAAGCTGATAGATGAACATATTATCAATATAATGATGGTGTCAACTACATACTTTGTGTTATTGATGTATTTAGTAAATATGCCTTAATTATACAAGTGGATCAAAATCTGAAGAATACACAACTTCAGCATTTTATGATTCGCAAAAGAAAATATGTAAACCTTTTAAAATTCACAATTTATGCTCTATTTTTACAGCTGAATGTTATGCAATCTACTTAGCTATATTGTACATACAAAACATTGCGAATTCACAGTTTCTAATTGTAACTGATTCAAAAAGTGTTATATTAGCTAGAAACTAACAAAATGGATTACAAGCCAAATTACGTTTACACAATATAATAATTTTACTAAACAAGCTTAATAAAGTAAAGAAGAATGTTACCTTTATGTGGGTCCCTTCACACTCTGGGATAACTAGGAACGAGGTAGCAGTCTTTGCTACTAGAGATGTCTCCTCATCATCGTGTTCAGACCACTCCTCAATGATGGAAATACCATTTACAGATACATATGCCTTGTTTAGCAAGAACTTGAAATCCTTGTGGAAGTCATACTGGGAAGAAATAAGTAAGTCCAAAGGAATTTGGTATTATGAAATACAAAAAAGTCCGCCAGCCACTCCTTGGTACAACAAAAAAGGGATTAATAATAAAAAAATTCATTACGACTGTAAACCGAATGAGAATTGGACATAGCAGAGTAGCCGCCCACCTGCATCGTCTGGCAATGAAAGAAAATGCAAATTGTGAATATTGTGGTGACACGAATAGAGACCTAAAACGTCTGGTTTTTCAATGTTATCAATTTGGTTTGAATAGATTACTCCTCATTAATTCCATTCAAGATATTAACAATGATAAAGTCCTGATACTCTTCAAAATCTA
>CAJQZP010000279.1:0-18802 GCA_907164705.1 Parnassius apollo
AAGACCGCGTCACTATTTTTATTTTTTTACAAATGTAAATTAAGACTTTTATGAATGTTTAATGTTCGAAATAATAAAGATAAGTTATCTCTACTGCCAGGAATGTATAAAAACATTGTAAGGTATGTTTTACCACACATATTAAAGAAATTTGTAAATTTCCTTTAGAAAAGGTCATTCTGCGCTCTGATTGGTCGACGGGAATCATTAGTGCCGTGTGCAAATTCATTAGTGCCATGTGCAAATTTTATTATTGCTGATTGGTCACAGCTGCCTATAAAAAAGAGGCGTTTTTTGTGGTAAAACATTCCAAATCCGGCAATGTAAGAATAAAGCATCAAGAAAATAAATAAGAAGAAACTGAAGAAGTGTAATTTATTGCTCATCTAACTGCTACTGCATGCTCTCCAGTTAACATCCCACCAGCGTAACCCGCTCCATTACTAACATTCTCACACACGAACATCAACAGACAGTGTCACCACAGATTAAACAAATTATTTCAATAATAAAAAGTCTAACCTCTCTAAAGGTAAAATGACTTCTGACGCAGACAATCCACTTCTCAAACACGTGAAGCTTGGAAGGGTAAACAGGATGCCATAGATTTTTTCGTGATTTATCGAAGGTTTTCTATTGGGTTAATCATGATACAGTGACTATTAAAACAAATTAGGGGTTCATAGTGTCTCAATTAATTAAGTAAACCTCATAAAACCATACCGACTAGTTACAAAATGTAGTAATAAGTAGTGCTAAATGCTCTGGAGCACCCTTAATTATGGCTTTTCCCCAAGGTTGATTATATTTATAGATTGAATTCGATTGATGCAAAAAAGAGGAGATTCTTAATTTGACTGCATGTTTTTGCATCAATGGTTACCAGTTTTTAAATGTTTACTTTCGAAGCGTAGGCAACGTAGGAGATAAAGCTTTCAATGTAACTATTCGACGACAGACGTTTTAGTTGTCACCTTGAGCTTGTGACATTCCATAGTCCACTCAGTAGAGTAAAAAAAAACTTTTATTAAAAAGTAGTTAGTTTTTAAAAAGTATTTTAAATAACCAAGGCACGTGTAAAAAGCAAAAAAATAGGTTTAAGATTTATTACATTTTCTTAATTTATGAATATGTTACAGCTAAAAGTATTTCGTAAGGGTCAATTAGAATGAGTATATAGAGACTGAATTTGGACTTTAAATGACAATTTACTCATACATTCTTTAAAATAATCAAACGCGGTAACGTAAAGATGAAAACACTGGTGTCTTCCTCTAAAATTTACTTTTATAAGTTAAAATATTTAATAGTAATATTTTTATAATCTCTACATAGCTATTGCATTAACGCTTAGGTGGAATGTTGCAAAATTATAATACTTATCAAAATATGTGGTATGGTCATTATTTGGGTTATTATTTTAAATGATAACAAATAATTATTATTTATAGGAATATAATAATACTGCTTTTAAATAAAAAATAAAGCTTTATCAAATATGATCAAAATTTAATGCAAAATATGTGATTAGATGTGTTATTGTGAAATATAGCCTGTCCTAAGCTAATAATCTAATATTTAAAAATTTACAGAAAAACAAGGCTTTGGAGATAACAAAAACCAAAACTTGGTTCAAGGCAAGAAAAAATATAATGTTCCGATAACGCTCTAACAAACAATGCTTAATTTACTTTAAGTATCGTTATTTATATGTTTTATACATATTTGTTGTTATATACGATTTTTTTTCTCCATCCAACCTAGTACTATTTTTATTTTAACTTCTAGACTAACTCAGAGTCGATATCGATAATAATCAGCAACACAACACTATAAACAACAAAAATTTTTAATTTTATTTTTCTCTTTGACAAATATGTCTCCTGACCTGTGACTATTTGTGACTGATAGTTACAAAATAGATTTGTAATTAGTAAACGATATGTTATCGTTCTTCTCTAAACTGTCTTTAAACAACACTCAGAAGTCCCCTGTAGAATTAGCTAAACCTGCTTTTATGGACAAAAGTGCAAGCTTGCAAGAGCTCGGGTACAAAGACGACAATGAGTTGAGAGAGACAATATATGGTCAGTTATTAATATTGTGTGCTTTTTGAATGGTTTTGTTGTGTTTTCTAACTAGGGTTGTGGTGTTTTTAGACTTTTTGAGGACAATACGGGATCCGGAAAAACCTAGTACATTGGAGGACTTAAAGGTCGTTTATGAGGAAGGCATCTTCGTGAAGGAACCTACAGCAGACAAAGTTCCTGTACTTAGAGTAGAGTATAATCCAACGGTGCCGCATTGTTCACTAGCTACACTTATTGGCCTTTGTATAAGGATCAAAATTCTTCGTTCCTTGCATCATCCTATTAAACTCGATGTCTTTATTAAGAAAGGAGCGCATACTACCGAAGATGAAAGTAAGTGTATTAAATTTATATGTATATTTTCGCCGTAAATAATCCCTGCCCTAAATCTAATGAGCGTTGTATGAGGCGTCAGGCCAAAATGAAACAAAAAATGATCAGCAACACCTTCGCAATAACATCTCAAAAAATAATATAACTGGTTGTCTAACCATCTACCAAGCATGTCAACTTTAACATTGGGCTTTTGACATGCTGTAATGATGATGATGACTAATTTTTACTATATAAGATGAGATACATGCATTTTAATTTGTTTTAATTGCACTTTTGTGGCAGGGCTATGCTGTAGCTGTATTATGGTTATAGTGCATAAGTCCTCTTGACTAGGAAAGGATCATAATCTCACAGAATACCATCTTAAAATTGGAGCTTAATGCTGCTGTGTTTTAATTGAAAATAGATATATCTATAGCATCCACTTACCTTTAGGTGGTCTATGTGCTTGTTTGTCACCCTTATTCTATAAAAAAAGCTTTAGTTTAATCTTTGTTTCCACAATGCTTATTGCTAATTAGAAAGGCCTTGTAGAAGAGATTTATTTGTATTAGTTGCATTTTAAAAAAAGTGAAGGTGCAATGTGGTACACATTGCAGGCTTTTTGCAGCTTTTGTAATTCTATAACCTTGTTCAATTGCTAAAAGTCTTATAGAATCTTATTAATTATTGTTGTACAAACCTTTGGAACAATACCTTGTTTCATATAAGAATTGAAATTTGCCCCCCATTTTATACACATGAAGGAAAACTAGAGGAAGTGTGTAATGTGATATGCACCTGATTGTAAGTGGATGCTGCAGCCTCTGAACTCCAGAAACAATGAACACTGCAGATGTATTGTCACCTCTGGGAATTGAGATAGAATATCTCATAGCCTTTTATTATTCTGGTTCTCTATACTCTTCAGAATGGAATATGGTAGTGCACACTATTATGCTTTATAACAGAAATAGGTAAGAGGTTTGTGTCAGATGGATTAGCAGGCAGAAAAGTTTGTATAAAAAGTGTTATTACAATGTTAAGGAATTTGTGGATGATAATAACCCAATGGAATGATTATTTGTGTAACAAACATGATTATAAGCTGTTATTTTTAAAAAAAAGTTCCGTTGGTTTTCTTGCTGGTTCTTTCCAGGATGGAGGTTTTTTTCCGAACCAGTGGTAATAAAACAAAAGAGTGACTTTTCAACAAAAAACTGCTTGTAGTTAATACATGGTTTATGTTGGAATGATTGATGTAATTTTTTATGTTGGCAATTCTTGCCTGTCATTATGTGTTCATTAAACATTGATAAGACTTTGCATTCATTATTATGATGTGATGTAACAAGGTCATAAGGTAACAACAAAAATTTGTATTTACCATGTTTTTATTACCTCGCTTTCATGTAAGTCTGTTCCGTACAAATTTAGTAATTGATTGATTGATTTAGTAACTGACTTCCCGATGAGATAGAGAGTTAAAATTTTGTACATAGCTTAGAATTGGTTGACAATGTGAGAATATGAAATGACGTGGCAGATGTGTAATTCTTCATGGGGGGTATATTGCCATAGTTGCCACGCTTGGCGAGCGGGTTGGCAAGTTTTTGTGTTACACAGTTTGTTGTACAGTTGCTGTTATCAGGAATATGCTGCTGCCCATCTCCTGCCTGTCTCCCTGTGTCGCCTCTTACGACACCCATGGGAAGATATGGGGTAGTGGATATTCTTAACTGCCATTACACGGCATGTTAAAAAAATTGTTATTGCTTGTTTAAACTTGCTAGCAGCCTGTTCAGAATAAGGCTAATGGAAAAGTGGTCACTTGTATCAGAGACAAGGATAAAATACATCTATAGTTACATTTCTTTTCGCCTTTAGGGTCTACCCACACATATCACAACCACAACCACAATACGTGGGCGGGTGCATTTTGTATTCGAAATGAATAGTACAATTTACATGTACCACATTTAGCCATCATTATCGACTGCGTGTGTGGTATAGACCACAATACAACCGCGATGCAACCACAACGGAACCACACGGAACTAGCGGCCGGCCACATCGCAAACACAACATTGCTTCGACGTTACGACTAGGGTTGCAACGCAACCACAATGCAACTGCAAAAAGCTGCAACGACACTATTCACATGTGACCACATTTTGTCGCTGCGATGTAGTGTGGTTGTGGTACATGGGGGCTGACTGGGGGGGTTAGTTGCTTGGAAAAGATAATTATACAGCGAAATGACCCTAAAATTGTACCTTCTATTACACTCATTTAATGTTTTCTGCATACATATTATTATTTTTTGGGGTAAAAGTATGATTGTTTAATAATTATTTACTATAATATATATAGTTGTAAACGCGACTGCTGATCATGAGGTCCCTGGTTCGAATCCTGAGTCTGGACGTAAAAAATATCAGTTTTTTGATTTTTTTCGTTATGAAACTCAGTAGCTGCCGGAGTCAAGAAGTTGGCGGTGTCTCACCCCTTTGCTTCACAAAGCACGTTAAACTGTTGGTCCTGCACCTGATCTCTCTCCGGTTGTGTCGGTTAGCCGCCCCGTCGGACTATGAGAGTGACGGAATAGAGAGTGCACCTGTGCTTGCGCATACACTGGGGCACTATAATCCTGTCCTGCGCTGGCTAGTCTCTGTTGAGGCTCGCCGCTGTGACTGAAATTCAGTCTGGAGGGTTTTATTACAGTCTGAAATTTCATTGCTGAACATAATCGTAGGGGGATTTGGCCAGAGTTGCTATGCTTGCTGCTATTCCTATGTTGGCAGTTTGGCTACTGCAGTTTTTATGAATTTGAGTTCAGGTAATTGCTGCACATTTTTTGTTTCACTTTCCCTCTGTCCTATATTACGACAACCACATGACAATATGGGTTAGTGGATACTCTTACACCGCCACTGCATGGTTGATTCTTCATCAATTTCATCTTAATGTTATCATTGGTCTAAGAATGTTGCAATATTATTATTTGTTGGAAAATTTGTAGGCTATTGTTATTCTATAGGAAGCAATAATATTGCTTTGCCTCACATACTGATTTATTTAATTTCAAATAAATTAAATAAATCAGTATGTGAGGCAAAGCAATTGTTTACGTAACATTGTAAGTTTAATCAATGCATTTTAATGCAACAATAGCATTCATTGTTATATATATCATATTAAAATATTTTTTGCTAATTAATTAAAATATAAAATAAAGAAAAAAACATTACCCTTCCTTGGGGGTCGGGGGAGAGAAAATTTATTCTTATTCTAAATCCAACTCAAAAACTGTATTAAATTACATTCTAGATAGAGAAAGAAATAGTTTTGTAGATAGTTCAGCGGTTGCAGATTTTATTTTATTTTTTTAGCCGCCTTAAAAGAGACAATGTTATAAATTCGTCTGTATGTTTGTTTTTATGCATATATACGATGTATTATGTCAACTATTAACCGATGGTAATGATTGGGATCATTTTTATTTGATTAAGTAGTTTACTGGACATTTAATGAGCTGTTTTATAAAATATAATATAGTTCAGTGAAAAAACATGAAAGCAGTGTTAAAAAATAATCTACACCAGGAGGGTACGAGCATCTATAATACTATAGAATCCTTCACTGGAAATCCACGCCCAAATTCTCTTCCTCCTGGGCGTTTATGTACAGGTAAACTTACGTTTTTTTGGGGGGGGGGGGGCGTAACAACTAAATTGTGTAGTAAGCGTAATACACATTCTACATGAGGCAAACGGAGCAAAATAACTGCGGCACCCCATTACACGCTTGCCGTAGTTTTCTGCAACATAATGGAACGTAATTCAAACCATAACGCTGTCCACCACCATCTCGACATGGCTAAGCTGTCTCTTTCTCACCGATACGCAGTTCTCCCTGATATCTTATTTATGTTACCCACTTTACAAACTGGAACACTCTTTTCTGCCTCGGGCCGGAGTTTGTGTGTACGTCAGAGAGTACCTGTTCTCGGAACCTCCGTAGTCTTGAAGACCTGTCTTTCCTATGGCTACGCATAGACGGCGACGACCTTCCTCGCGTCTAGGAGTGCCTTTATAGGTCCTATTAATAGATATTATCCAGGCGAAGCTGGGATGAATTGCTAATTGCTAGAAAATAATAAAGTAGTAAAATATTTTGTAACGAGTAATAAACATCTGTAAAATTATGTAATTTGACGTAATATCTTAGTTACGTCAAACCAATAATGTTTTTGCTTCTATAAACAAACTTTAAAAGAGATAAGATAAATATAATGGAGTACTGACATTGTTATGTTGGTAATTTATGCATTCCGTTTAAAAATAGATGGATAATAATGAGAATAATGGCCGTTAATTAAAAAATACTAATAGAACTAGATAAAGATAGTTCTTAAGATGAACATGGACAAAACAAAGATCATGTTTAATGTCCATGTCACACCTATGCTGGTAGATGTTGGGAGCACTATGCTCGAAGTTGTTGACGAGTACGTTTACCTGGGACAAATAGTCCGACTAGGTAAGTCTAACTTCGATCGAGAGGTCATTCGACGGATTCAACTCGACTGGGCAGCGTTAGGGAAATTACGACACATCTTCTCGTGAGGTATACCTCAATCTCTGAAAACTAAAGTGTATATCCAGTGCGTGTTGCCAGTGATGGCTTACGCATCTGAGACGTGGTCCTTCACTGCTGGCCGTATGAGGACGCTCAAGGTCGCTCAGCGAGCTATGGAGAGGACTATGCCCGTAGTTTCTCTACGTGATAATTTTAGAAATGAGGATATCCATAGTAAAACTAGAGTAACCGACGTAGCCCAACGGATTAATAAGCTGAAGTGGTAGTGGGCCGGCTATAAAGCTCGAAAAACCGACAACCGATGGGGAAAATAGGTTCTCGAGTAGCCTTCTTGTACTGATAGGCGTAGTGTAGGGTGACCCCCACTAGATGGTTGACGACCTGGTAAGAAGTGCAGGAAGTCGATGGATGCAGGTGGTTCGGGACCGTGCTTTGTGGCATACCTTGGGGAGGCCTATGTTCAGCAGTGGACTTGTGAAGGGCTGTAATGATGGTGATGATGAGTTGATTGGTAACGTACTACCGTTTTGCCGGATATTATTCTTTTGTTTATCTGAAATATTATTATCATACATATCTATAACACAGTCGCTTCCTGGTACCTATAGTTAACTATTGCGTTCCCGAATTAATACTTTTTGACTAAATGAGAAAAGGCTTTATTTACGTAGACATAAGGTTACGTCTTGCTTTCATCAATTTTTTTTGTTTTGAGTGTTGTCTGTTATTAGTTATTACGACAACACATTTTATTAACTTCACAGAGGATATTGACCCTTATCTTCGGTAACATTCGCGTGCAACGTGATGCAACACCTAACTGGCTATCATACCCATACAATAACGAATTATTATATCATAAATTGCAGCGTTATGTTATGATTATTTTGGGCAACTCTACTTCCATTTTCTAAAACATTAGTAATTTTTAATCTACTAGATGGCAGGAATATTTCTCTGCTTAGGAATCCGTCAGAGTAGGTACCATCCAATAGCCTATTTTTGTTGAAAATATAGTAAAATAATTGTTCTCAGAGGTGACAACGCATCTGTGGCCAGCTTTTTTTGTTTGAAGTTAACTGTAGGTATTGCTGCTTTAAAGAAAATATTCAAAATGCATGCTTTGTTACCTGTGAGGACCTAGATGTTTTATCAACTTTGAGGACTAAAATGGAACGCTTCCTTACCAATTAAAAGAGTCTTAGGTTCTCGTCTCTCACCATTACAGCAATGTGCTGCAATATCACGCTGGTATTCTGTGCAAGCGTGGGCCTTCCTCATTTGTACTAAATAATGAGACAGAGAGAGAGAGAGAACAGAGAGAGAAGAGATATATATATATATATATAGATAATATTTTGCGGGCAAAGTTACTAAATTTTGTTTATATGTATTAAAGAATATCTTTTTTTGTTTCAGTCAACAAACAAATCAATGACAAAGAGCGGATTGCAGCCGCAATGGAGAACCCCAATTTAAGAAACCTCGTCGAGAATTGTATCGCCGAAGAGGAATAGATAGTACGACATCGATAGATAACATATTATATATATAGGCATAAAACCTCTAGGATCCCTAAATATAATAATGGCTCCAGACGCGGCCTTTTCAAACATAAGTGATAAGAACGAGTTCACAAAATTCACGAAATTTCTTGCCTATAAAGGAGTGCAAGTGATCGTGGAATCCCGGAAAGGAGTAAAGATAGAGGCGAACAGCAAACCCCGTACATCAGACTCCGATTGGTTCAACCTACAGATACCAGATTCGCCTGAAGTCAATCAAGCTACGAAGAATGCTTTGCCCTCGGATAAAATTTTGGAAACAATCCGGTCACAGCTTCACGTCGAGATATCCGTGCAAACGGAGGACGGCGATGAAATGGTATTAGAGCTTTGGACTTTGGAGCTCGACGAGACCCAGTTTGACACATCTTTAAAAGCTATGAACACGGTTTATTTTAGAATGGGAATTCTTCTGAAGTCAGTTATCACAATTAGTAGAATAACACCAGCATATCATTTATCAAGAAAACAACGTACGGAATCCTTTACTATATTTTACAGAGTCTACAATGGAGAACCCAAACTTAAAGCTTTGGGTGATTCCGTAAAGAAAATCCAAGCGGGAATGCTGAAGACACCATTAGGTGGACTTTGTTTCACCGTTTCATATCGTACCAATTTTTCCATATCACCAAATAGATCCGACAAGAGTAAAACGCTCATTTTGAAAAGCGATCATTTCGAATTAAGTCCAAAACACGTTATTTTTGAATCCAAAAAGAATAAAAACATAAAAGATAAAGAAGTTAAACCAAATAGGCCAGTTGACTTGGATAAGCCATTGCGTTTGGCTGCGTTTGTCGACGAAATAGTAATACAAGAAGCTATTAAAGATTTCTTGGAGAAAATTCCCGTTCCTAAATGTAAAGTGAGATCAAGGCCTAAAACGCCAGTGATAGATAGGGCTACGGAGTCTAAAAGTACACAAGATCTTGATCTTACTACAATGTCAAAAAGTCCTACATCTTTGGAATTACCTCCGAAGAAGTTCTCGGGTTTTCGAGGGGAGAATGAGCCTCCTTTGAAGCTTCTACATTTTCCTTTCGCTGATAATCATCCAATACGGGAGCTGGCGGAGTTTTACAAAGAATTCTTTAACGCGCCTCACTTGAAATTGGTCGATGAACTACAGGCTAAAGATAACGTGAAGGAAATTGAAATGGCGAATGATGATCTATCAAAAGACCTGGAATTGTACGAGAGCTCCCTTCTGGAATTCGATGAACTATTAGCAGACATGTGTAGATCGGCCGAATGGAGTGGGAATTAGTGGCAACAATGGTGGTGATGGGACAAAGACTGACATGTTTTTGATTAAATATGTTATCTTTGTTGAAACTTGGTATGAATTTCGACTGAACTGCGGGGTGTGATTTTTGAATTAGCTTAGTCGTCTAGTACTGATTCAGTAGTATATAACTTAGAAAATATTACTTTATATCGACTTAGGGTACTGGCACAAATTTAACAATCGTTTTATCTTTACAGTTCGACGTACATTTCTGGTTATGTTTGAGCTTATTATTTAACTAAAAAGAGTCTACTAACATTCTCGGTAATGTATCGCGAATCGTGATGTATTGCCATTGTGAAGTTTGTGCAATAAGCTCTGATGTTTAGATTTATACAATAAATTATATTATATTATGCGGTTTCCTTATAGTTGTATTTTTGTGTTTATCTTTAATTTATTTTTCAGAAATAACAATTTCAAATTCTTAATAGGGTAATTCACTAGTTATTGGACGTGAGTTACTTTGGAGCTCTAATAAGATTATTAAGCTAAATACAACCACATTTAACTGTAACTATTCAACAAAAGACAAAACTTGTACCTTAAAATATTAGGTGATAGTAATGATTCCCTAATATTTTTACGTATCCATTTGGAAGACATTTTGAGGTTCATAAATGTAATATTTGAGTAATTACATGTAGTTCATGGACGACCTTCCCAAACCTTATTAACCATTTACTAATTTTCTGTAGTAAATGGTGAATTACAAATCGCTCACGACGATGCGGGTTAACTGGTAGAGAATGCCGACAGGCATTAAGTCCCCTCATTGTTTCCTTAGTTGTAAAGTGTTACAATGATGAATAAATAAATAAATAAATTACAAACTGATATAAACACCTTAAAATCCTCGAAGAGTTAACTCTGCGGCTTTAACGACAACATGTCTAGTCAAGTCAAAGTCAAAGAAAACTTATTTATTAAGTTTAAGCTATTTGCAAAACAAAACCAGACAGGCTCCTTGTCAGTTGGCAAAATAAGTCGTTGCGTCACGCATGTAATTCCAGAGAGGGAAGGCAGAGTCCAAAAAGCATTGCGCTGTTAGAACCATGTTTAGCCAAAAGTAGTAGCTTAGATAAAAAATCCAATGACTAGAAGCTTACCCTATTTTCCTTTACATTCCTATTTATTAGAAGTCTTCTTTTGTGTGATTTAAATTATTTTTATATAAAATGGGTTTTCTTTATTTTTTGCAGTGTAACATAAATTTGTGTAGATATAATTATTGATTTTAGCACATTTTGTATTTATACTGGCTTTAAACACATCGTACATAGTTTGCCTCTTATAACGATTTCAATATTTTTAATAAATAACCCAAGATTTTTATTCAGTATATAAAACATGGATGGGAACCCATCCAAAAGGGAATCTTTGGTAGCAATGATATTGCCAAAAAAGGTTTATTTTAATAATAACTAATATATGAATATTTTTATTTCAATTTGCATAAATTTAAGCATTTTTCTAACATCTGGCAACACCGTTATCGGCCACGGTATCTTTGAAGTTTGAACGTGTAAACGATACCTATAAAGTTACATGACAGCCGCACGTACCACATGTATTGACATGTAAGTCTGCCTTTTATTTAAAATTTATTTATTGAGGTGTATGTACTAATTTATTTATTTATTCTTTGAAAAGGACTACATGAACAGAATCATAATACTGCAAACACTTACAGATCGGATAGGTTTTTTTTACATATTGTACCTATATCACAATAAAGAAAGGTGTTCATGATGTACTTAAAAAAATTATAAAACGATATTTTTTTAACATGTATAGGAGACACGGAAATATTTTGTGGGAATGGAAAAGAAAGAGACTAAACGACAGAATTAAATGTAAGAAAGATTTATTTACTCGTCAGATTGTATAATTATAGGACAAACAATGCCTCTAATAAGCACACGGTGTCTATCAGTGCCGGATGGATTTACCTTAAACGAAAAAAGGCAGCTGCCTGTGGCCGCCCGTGACCTGATGCAATTATTTTTAGAAGATTTAGGTTATCTGCCGAATAATAGACATATTAAATTAACTTGGTTAATTTTATTAAGTGCATTGGGGTTTGACTTTAACGGTCATCGTCACCGCTTTGTCAGCCTCCCTGGTTAATCACCCTAGATACGCCAATGTAGGTACTGGGTAACACAATGAGGAAACTCACCTAAAATTATTATGTGTAAGTACTTTTAAATTTTTGCAAATAATAATGAAATATTTCAGAATATGTAATGATTTTATAGACAGTAGTTTTAAAAATATGTACATATATCTTTCACATAGGTACATACATTTTTTCCTGTGTAAAATGTACAAATTATTGTTTATATTTACAAAGTAGGTCGATGTTTTAATAGTGGATAATGGTGTTTATATAATGTTTCATAATATTGTTTAAAGAATATTTTTATTTAACGATACCAAAATAAAGTATTCGTAACAAGTTCTTTTTTATTCATTTATGCTTTCTCACATAATGTCCTCTAGACCGATTTCGGTCACGACGGCCAGCCTCATCGAAGACTAGCCATTGGCGCAGGATAGGTTTATTGTGCCCAAAGTGTATGCTCAAGCACAGGTGCATTCTCTACTCATTTACTCTGATAGTCTGATGCAAAAAAAAAAACTATAAAAGGACAATGTCACTCTTCATCTGTTAATATTTTAACACAATCATATTATTTATTTATTTATTTATTTTATTTAGGTACACAAAACAGAATAACACCAAAACATGAACAATTGAAAATAATAAATACAAAGTTACAATCTGGATGGTATTCCAAAACATGTGCACACAACATGATATTAAGTAACAGTTACGATTTTACAGCACAAATAATTATAACCTTACTTATAAACATACTATATTTATGAACTTATGTTGTGGAAAATTTAGAAAAATTAAATCTTTATTAAAATAATGTTCATTAACCTATATATTTAAATTTTAAGCCTTGAATGCCTTATTTACAAAATATATCTAATACAGATTTTTTGAAATTGTTTAATTTGTTATTAAAAATGTCTATATTTTTACTATTATTAATCAATAAGTCATTATATAGGCGACACATTCTTACAAGAGGATTGTAATAGGACGTATTATTTCTATAAACTTGCAAAGCAAAAGTATTTAGGAAAGTATACCGACGATGGGGCTTAGTATTCATCTTGACAAATGAAAGGAGGGTGGGGGAATCTATAAAAGAATGAATAATTTCGAAAAGGCAAGTCATATCCTGATATTTACACCGAGTTTGTAGTGACATAATGTTAAACTGTTTCAGTTTCTCTTCATAGGAGGGCAGACTTCTATTTAAACCGTACCTATAGCAGAGGATTGATAGAAATTTCTTTTGAACACGTTCAATACGATCTACGTGGACAGCGTAGTATGGAAACCAAATAATTATGTTGTACTCTAAAATACTGCGTACTAGGGAACAGTACAAAATAAGAAAGCTTCGTGGATTTTTAAAAGTCTTTGCAGTTCTAAATATAAAGCCAAGAAGTTTTGTACTTTTAGATATTACATGATCGTAATGATCGCGAAACGTAAGCTTTTCATCAAACAGTATTCCAAGATCCTTAACTACGGATTTTCTATCAAGTACCTGTCCATTTATTTTATACTCAAATGTAAGTCTGTGCTTCTTGTTACTAAATGATAACACAAAACATTTTCTCGTATTCAGATGCATTAGATTTTCCTTACACCAATTATGAATGGAGTCTAAATTCGACTGAAGATTGAACGAATCGCTGAGTGTATCAATAACGGAAAATATCTTCAAATCATCTGCATACAACAGGCACGAACATGTCAATTTATCAATGAGATCGTTAATAAACGTAATAAAAATTAAAGGACCTAAATGGGACCCTTGTGGCACGCCCGATGTTACAGAAACGGGTGGGGATTTGAAACCTTTTATAGTAACTAACTGACTTCTCCTGTTGAGGTATGATTCAGTCCATCTCAACAGACTCCCATGTATTCCGTAACATGCTAATTTAATACATAAAATATTATGATTTACTCTATCGAATGCTTTTGAGAAATCGGTATATATGCTATCAACCTGTTTTCTCTTGGCGAAAGCACTGCAAAGATAGTGTTTGTATTCAAGTAAATTAGAAGTTGTCGATCCGTTCTTAATGAAGCCATGTTGTCGAAGCGATAGGAAAGGTTGAATATGATGATAAAGAGAATCATACACCAATGATTCAAACAATTTACCAAGGCAAGACAAGATGCTTACGGGTCGATAATTTTCGCAATTTGATCTGTCACCAGATTTATAAATCGGAACAATATGGGCTATTTTCCATACTGATGGAAAAATACCTGCCTTAATGGATGCATTAAATATAATACACAAGGGATTACTTAATTCCTTCCCGCATTTCTTAATGAATAAAGGAGGAATACCATCTGGTCCAGAGCCTTTTCTTTGGTCTAATTTCGCGATCTTTTGCTGTATGTGGTCTGGTGTGATTGTGATATCACTTAGGGTACAATTACTACGATTGGATAATTCATTGTGAGAATATAAGGTAGTCTCCTCTGGGTTTGCAAAGACAGAACTGAAATAATTAGAGAAAAGCTCACATATTTCTTTTTCATCGGAAGAGATCTGATTACCATATTTCATCGTTTTGGGAATACTATTAGCATTATTTTTCTTGTCATTGACAAAACGCCAAAAGAATTTTATGTCGTCATCTAAAGAAGATTCGACGGACGATACAAAATTTTTATAGTCATTTTTAATAAGTTTTTTACATCTGTTACGTAACATGGAAAATGTATCATAATCCCGAGGATTCTTATATTTTTTGAAACGACGATGATATTTTAGTTTTTCTTCTAAGACAGAACCATACTGGATAGATGTTTGTGTCAATTTTGGTCATAGGTGTATGTTTTGCAATAATATTCCTAAGCTCTGCGTAAAATGCGTCAGTCATGCTATCAATATCTTTATCAATTGACAAGATATTATGCCATTTAACTGATTTTAATTCAAGATTTATTTTTGAATAATTGCTTTTGAAAAAATTTGGTCGTTTTTGTTTTTTGTTTTTAAAATTATTTGAGTTTATTTCAGCAAGATTAATATCTGCAACTAATGAGGGGTGGTGGTTATCTAAGCGACTCAATGGCTCCACTTCATAAACCTGAATGCTGTTCGAACTGAAAAAGAATTAGGTCTAAAAATCGTCCGTTGTTATTTGATATACTGTTATAATTATCAAGGTTACATATTCTAAGGGTATCACAAAGCAGATTAGCTTTTTGACCTCGCGGGTGAAGAGGAATCATATAATTATACTGTGATGATTTAGACCAGTCAACGTCGGGTATATTAAAATCCCCTATACAAAGAAATTCTTCTGTGTTGCGATATCGCATAATTACGTTTTGACAGTTTGTAAAAAATTTTTCGATGCAGTCTAAAGGCAGATCTGGCGGAAGATAACAGAGACAAATATTAATAATTTTAATATTAGTGGCTTTTGGCAATATACTGATCCACAAGTCTTCTAGCTCACTATTCCAGGAAACTCGATAAATAAAATTTATTTCTTTTTTAACGGCAATTAGAATTCCCCCGCCCTCAGATTTACGTGCATTTGATTGATATCTGTCGCGCCTTACAACATTATAGCGAGTGTCAATGAATTCACCGTCAAAAATAGTGCTATTTAAGTTTGTTTCAGTTATACAGATAATGTCATAATCATTATTAAGTACATTAAGATGAACTCTTTTGTTTTTGATCTTAAGCGATTAACGTTTTAATAATAAATTAACATTATACAATACTAAAATTCCCAAATACATACACCAAATATAGCAACAAAAAAATTGTGATATTATGACAGCTTGTTTAAGCATTCCATATTTCTAATGTGTATGCAGGCCGCAGTGTCTTCCTTACGAATAAGTGCAGAAGTCAGACCCACAAAAAAAAAAAAAAAATTTACATATATACGTCCGAACTTAACCCATACATACTTATATTTCTTCTCCTTTGCAAAATTTCTAGCAGCAGCATGAAGAGCCTTACATTCCGGAGAAAGATGTTCAGTCACATAAATTTTTCGCTTTTCGCAATTTAATCCGATGTTGTTGGTATTCAAGGGATTGTCTTTATTAGCTTTATTATAACGATAACATGCGGAGAGAACTTGGTCCCGTAATCGTGGGTTCATGAGAGTTACAAGAATATTTCTAGGGCGTTCGGAGGAGATGTCGTATTTGGCAACTCTACGGCAAGAATGAATGTTCTCATCATCTATTTGAATATTTACTGTTTTACACAGGTTGTGGAATAACAGCATTGGATTTTCATTTCGACTTTCTGGTACTAACTGAATTTCAAAATTTTTGCTACGGGAAATTTTTTTCAATTGATGTTAAACGATTGGTCAGAACATTAATCTCCTTTTGAAATCGCAGAGTTTCAGATTCTAGGTGTTTTATTATGTGACTCTTATTTTCAATTTCTTGCTTTAGGGAAGACTGTTCATCACATATAAAGTTAGTGGTTACAGTAAAATCGTCTTTAAGCTGCTGCACAACTGAGTCCATCTCCGCTTGTACTAGGTTTTTGACGTCATCCTTCAATGCTTTTCTAAAACTTTCCACGAAATCCGATAGATAATTATTAAGTTTTTTATCCAATAAGGTACTAATTTTACCTATGGTGACGAGATTGTCGTCGTTTGAGGAAAATAATTCGGAATCGGTTGATGAACAGCTTGAATTTTCAAGGGGCGAATTCAATGGTTTCTCTACGAGTGGTACAAGCGTTTGTTGGACAGGCGTATTGACATTCGATTGTTTACGTTTAGTTATATTACTACAAGATGGACACATCCACTTTGATTTATATTCAGTAGTCAAAGCCGTAAATTGTTCTTTACTTAAATTTAGGCACTCAATATGATATTTTGAACGACAGTGATTACATGCTAAGTAGCGGTCAGTGCGAAGTAGCTTCTTATTGCAGGCAGAGCAATTCATATTAATTGTTTTGCTAATCTCAAACTAAGTAATTTTTGTAAATAAAGTTAAAAAAGACCTCAATCGTTGGAATTCGATCTAACGCCTCTTATACTTATTTTCTTGTTGCGTTAATGCGTAAGCCACAGCGCCAACTGCTCGCTGATATACTCTTTGAATAAGCGATTCACTTTACGGAGATAAATGTTCGTTGAATAATGTAAGTGACTTATAATTTATTGCATACCCGTTGCAAAATAAACAACTGACTGCAATTTTTAAAAATGACTACGGTGCTTCTCACACTTTTTGGAGTATTTCTATCACAATTTATCATGAAAACACTGAATGACTTAACCACTCGAACACCAATAAAATACTGCATCTATTGATAGTAATTTTAAGTAAGTTTAAACACTAGACACATTTATTTTATTTAAAAAACTAGGAGTGCACGAAACCGTTACTGTAGGCGATCGCGGATTTCAAGCGATAACCAATCCAATATATCCATAATTACTATAATACTATAACCAATATTATCCTTAAAACTCGTATTTTCTGAATATTATCAGGAGTTTTATCAGTCTAAAAAACCGGCCATAATTATTTTGACAGTGGTAAAGCCACGCGGCAGCTTTGCTGTTGTACGTATGGGCCGGCTCAAACTTGGGTGAGCAAACAAACAAACAAGTTTGAGCGTGAAGTGGAAGCTCAACTTCCGCGTTTTGTCTGGCGAGCTGTGTCTGAGTAGGTGGCTGGAGGCCCAATTCCCCCCCCTTAACATGGTAGCGGAATTAAGTAAAGATATATCCCAGGAGGGTACCAGCACCACTGGAGAATCCCTCGCTAAGCATCCACGACCAAATAACTCCACTCCTGAGCGTAGGTGCTCAGGCTGCCCCGCCTCAATATACTATAGTATAGGGTACTATATATATACTATAGGGTATCAGGTATACTGAGCAACAAGATCAAGGCGACCCCTGCCACGATATCCGTGAATTTCTGCAATATCAGGGGACTTCATTCTAACCTAAACGCCGTCCACTACCATCTCGAAACGGCGAGGCCGGCTCTGCTCTTTCTGAACGATACGCAGGTGTCCTCTCCGGCTGATGCTTCGTATCTCTCCTACCCGGGGTACAAATTGGAACGCTCCTTTGTGCTTCGAGCTGCAGTTTGCGTATACGTCAGACACATCTGTTCTCGACGCATAGGCAGTCTTGAAGGTTCGGACCTGTCCATCCTTTGGCTACGTGTAGACAGCGACGACCACCCGCGCGTCTACGGGTGCCTCTATAAATCCCATAGCTGTATTGCCGAAACAGACCGACTCTTCGACCACGTCCTACTAATGATAAAAATGGCTGCAAATTCTTTGCTACAGCAGATCCCCTCCGCAGAAATCGTGATCCTCGGCGATTTTAACGCCCACCATGCCGAGTGACTTGATTCACGTTTAGCCGATCATGCGGGGAGATCTGTTCATGATTTTGCCTTGGCATATGGTCTGACATAACTGGTTACTTCGCCTACGCGGATTCCAGCTGTGGAGGACCATACACCTTTCCCGTTGGACCTTCTGCTGATCTCTCATCCGGACGGATATCACATTTCCGTCGACGCCCCTTTAGACTCCTCGGACCATTGTCTTGTCCGGAGTGTGGTGCCACTCACTCTGAAATCGCGGTTGCATTCTGCAGGCTGCCGCCGTGTTTGGCACTATAGGTCAGCCGATTGGAATAGGATGCGGTCTTTCTTTGCGTCCTACCCTTGGGGGTGGCCTTGCTTCTCGCCGGACGATCCCAACGTTGTTGCTGATTCTGTCGCTGATGTGGTACTTCAGGGTATGGTACTTTTTATTCCTTCCTCTGTGGTGCCCATCGGAGGCAAATCTCAGCCA
>CAJQZP010000280.1:0-217500 GCA_907164705.1 Parnassius apollo
TTTCATGCTGGTATTCTGTGAGAGTGTGGTCCTATCCTGGCCAAGCCGACCCAGTCATGCTACAACTATACAACTGCAGCATGGCTCTACCACATATTATATCTAAAGTTCGAACTTGCTATTGCAATTAATAGTTTTGCGTTCTTATTTAAAACTTTGTTTTAAGACCTTAATGTGTTTTATTTGGGGTAGTCCACTTACCAATAGAAATGAACCTATTTGTTGCTGCAAGAAGATAGAAGAAGTAGCTCTGATGGAATCTTTCCAGTAAATTGTTAAGGGACCTAAGTATGCTCTCCAATGCAATGCCCAACCGGTAGAAATTGGCTGCAGGGAGGGAAACTACTTTAGGTGGGATGCCGGCTTGATCATCTGCATATCTACCTTCGAGGGTCACAGCTTCGATTCCGAAGCGATGGAACAGTCCGTGGTTGCCATTTGGAACCTGAAAATTATGGGATTTTTTTATAGAATAAGAGTGCCAAACAAGCACACACTTCACCTGATGGTAAGTGGTTTCTGTGGCCCATAGACACCTACATCTGTCCTCAGTTGAAAATCAGAATGCAGATGCCTTGTCACCCCTTAGGACTAAGATGGTGTAATGCAGTACCCACGATTGTCGTGTTAAGCATAAGTTAGAATAAGTTTACAGTTGTCCAATTAAAGTCCTAAACAAAACGCCTCCCTGTCATTAACACTTTCCCAATGGAAAGAAAGAAAGAGATATTCATTTGGCCATTTCTTAACAAATTAGCACTAAATACTCAACACAAACATTTTGTATAGGATAATGGAATGCCTTGTTTCCAGAAAGTACCTCCAGTCCTCTATATTCACACTATGAAATACAACAAAATTAAACTGCTATTCGACGCTAGTATTCTGTGAGAGCATAGTTTTTCTCTGTCCGAGCCAATCCATTTCTTCTACAACCATAATATAGCTGCAGCGTGGTTCTACGACATTTAAAATCCAAATATTGTGCCTTCTTTCAGATAGCTATAAAAATATTAAACCGGATTAAATGGGAAAGGGTGGCGTGACCTTGACAAGTCGACAGTAAATCTTAAATTTTATTCCATTTGAACAGTTAACTCCCTCAATTTAATGCTCGAGAATTACTTTGAATTTCAATAGTTAAAGAAACTGTTAAAGAAAAATATTTTTTGAAACGCCTTTCAACACTTACCCCAGGAAACAATGTGTTGACCATACCCAGCATAGTCCAAATTCCGTTGACCCATTCGTCCATCTTGTTATGCCGTATCCATGAATAACTGATAAAAAAATGTAGAAAACAGACTTTTGGAAAAATATTAATTGGTCAATAATATAATATAATCTAATATATATAATATACATAATATATATAATATAATATAATAATATAATATAAATAATATAATCAATACGCACGGCACCGATAACTTTATCACTACAAAACACTATTAAATCTTTGAATATTTACTCACTGGCGACTATATTGGATAATTTGATTAATGTAAATTAACACTTACACTTTAAAGGATACAATGATAGGAGTTTGACGCATAAATAAGCTCTTTTTAAGGAGCTAAAACCAAAAATATACGGAGCTCTGTAAAGTACGTGTGGTCGGCCCGAGAACAAAGGTTGATTCTGCGATACATCATCATATGCAATAGAATAGAATAATTTTTAACCACTGATTCGGAAAAAAATCTCTGTCCTAGAAAGAATCTTAAAAACCTCACAAACCTCTTCCATCGTAGGATTTGGTCGAATTTGGACAGTCGAGTGGGCCCATTTGTTCCTCAACTGTATTACAATTGTAGATTTTTTGATATTTGTAATTTGTTTTGTGTTATTAGTTATTATGTACTTAATTTTAATGATTGTAAACTGTTCTTTTAAAAACAATGTCCCGACAGGTATTTTCTGAACCAGTGGTAAATTAAACATAAGAGTAACTTTCAATAAGTATTATTTATAATCTATATTGAATAAAAAACTTTCTATTTCCATTTCTCTTATTCTTCATCATCAGCTCGCTAGTGGCTGTTAACATTACAGCCTACTGCCCAGTAATCCACTGCTGAGCACAGTATCTCCCCAAGGATTACCCTATGGGGCACAGTTATCGCCTCTGCACATTAAATCTTTGCCAAGGATCTACCTTTATCATCACACTTGGCAAGTGTATTGGTGAGCATGTTAAATGTATAACATCAACATGTAAGTAGAATTGTGTCAGTTGTTATCGCAACCTGTACTCAAGACCCTGAGCAGCTGGGTTGGTAAGTGCAGAGCTGGCCATCACACTGGTGATACCAATTATCATTTATCGCAGCCCGTGAAACTTGGTTTGTGCGGTTTTGTATAGCTTTGAAAAAAATTTAAAAGAATACCTTGTGCAGGTAAGGGATGACATTTGCAGAAAGATCTCACGTTTTACATAAAACATTTTTTGTTTTTCATTTGTTATACACGTAGCCGAATGAAAATATTACGATAAGCAAAACAATATGTTTCTCTCACCTATTCTTATATGAATGGTGAATACCAGACTTTACACACAACTTGTGCACTAAATTAACTAGATCCAAATTTGGCAACTGTCCGTTCAGTCCTTCAATTTTCACCTCTATGTACTCTGTAAATTAAATTCACTTTAAAATACCTTAAATATTTTATATAACATTAAATAAATATACATTGTAAAGTAATGCTATGAGCCTATTCTGCCAAGAACGACCCAAAGTAAAAATTAAATGTTTAAGGTAATTTTGACTAACTTTGACCCAACCATGTACTGAAATATCTTACATTTAAAGTATTAGGAAATTAATATACAAAATTGAGTCATTGTTATTTAGTTGTGGGAGCTCAAGTGAAAGCGCTTGCTGTAATATTCACAGTATGCGAAGGTATGATCCCTGCTGGCACCAATGAAATTGTCAATTGCTGCTTTAAGTGCTGATTTACCACATACTTGGTGATGAATGAACACATGATGAAAAGACAAAATGTGAAGAAACTGACATGTCTGAGAAATTGAAAATAAAATCTCGAAGAAGTGTGCAGTCCTCCAACAGGTATAGGCAAAGGCATTTACTTGCCCTAAAACCCTCTCAGAGGTGAGAGGAGTCCTGTACCTGGTGTTTTTCCGGACCGATAAAACTTCGTGATCTGCAAGAAACGAGTATACTCCTTTTTTAAAGGCCAGCAACACACCTGCACTTTCCATTTGTTCATGGACGACAGCCGACACTTACCTATCAGGTAAGACGCATGCTGGTTTGCCCTCTCTTTTATAAAAAAAAAAACCAGTTACACTTAAATTGAGTTTCATGAAATTATTAATTACCATTTAAGTGCAGTTATTTAGGCTGTAATACATTCTATCTTCTTTCGTTTCCTCCACTCCTCATCACCACTGGCACACATATTTATTGCTTCATTCCCTTTAGTTTTAGTGCAATAATTTGTCCTTTTTTTACTAAGGATAATTACACACTGTTTGTAACAATATCATGCTACAAGCTGTAACGCCTCAAGGGTTGCATTTTCAAAAATATGTCCTTAGTAGGTGTCAATATCCAGAAAAAAGTATTAATGCCAAATTTCAAATTATCGGGCTGATAGTTTTGGAGTTCTCGTGATGAGTGAGTGAGTCAGTAGTATTTCGCTTATATATGTATATATAAATAGATAACCAAAGAAATTAAAAAAAAAACTTACTGATTTTAGGTGTTTCAAACTCCAGATTTATTGCAGCCTGAATCGACCCAGACCTTCCTTGTAGTTTACCTGGATCTAAGCACCTTGTATGATCTTCTCCCCACTCCATCTTTGATGTTAATTTCCTAAGATCTAATGAAGGTGTTCCAGGTTTCCAGAAGCTTCCAAGGCTAGTGTAGAATGTACCGGGTTCGTTTTTCAGGCCATGATATGCTTCTAACCACGCCTGCATCCCAAGTTGCTCATGTTCAGTGATAAGGAATATAATGTCCTTTGCCCAATATTTCTGTGCTGTAAAAGAATGTATGCCAAATTAAAGTGGCCTCATAGGGGGATATTTTCCTTAGTCGTTAATTTGTATGCAGGTACGAGAAGTGAAACCTTGGAGCTGCCACCACCTTTGTATAATCATATAAAAGTTAAAGTTACAGCCTATATACGTCCTACTGCTGGGCAAAGGCCTCCCCTCATTTCTGAGAGGGTTTTAGGGAAAGGTGGTGTCCGCCGCGCTTCCCCTATGCATGTTGGCGAACTTCACATGTCTTCCAAAATATTTTATTCTTTATTCCGCAGACCCTCAGACATGCAGGTTTCCTCACGATATTTTCCTTCACCGCCGAGTACGTGGTAAATCAGCACTTAAAATTCCAATTAACAATTTCATTGGTGCTGGCGGGGATCGAACCCGGGTTACTCGCGTTTTGTTATATTTACAGCGAGCATGAACGATCTGAGCTACCACGGCTCATGGTATATATAACACAATATTGCAAATAACAATGTTGTCCATTCTCACATACACAACCGTGACCACACATGGCAGGCGGGTTGGCAACTTGGCAATATCAGTAATTCGTGTGAATTTATATTTTAACCCGAGTAGTGACGGTGTAAGAATATCCACTAGCCCATATCGTGCATGTCGTAAGAGGGGACAGAGGGAAATTGAAACAGGTGACGGGCTGCAGCGTCTGCCTGATAACTACAACGACTCAAAGTTATAAACAAACTGCAGTTGACAACCCGCTTGCCAAGCGTGCCAACTATTTTTATTTATTTATTTAAAAAAAACCAACAGCGATTTAACAATTTTAAGGACTTAAAGTATACAGCTTAAATGTAAGGCCTATTAAAGGTTTTTTCAGTTATATAAACAAAAAATACTATGGACGGTACAATTTAACTATTCTTTGGATTTATTATAATATGTATGTACTAATCCAAAATATTATATATATATATATATATATATATATATATATATATATGTTCACAGATATGTAACTAAATGTTTATACTATTTACACTTTTGCATATGTGTATGTAGAAGTAATATTTGTTTTATTTATTTCTCTGCAAAACTTTTACATGCAGCCAGTGCAGAACATTCTTTTATGTAATTTAATTTAATGAAATATGAAATATCACACCTGTTTATTTATTTATTTTTCTAAACCGTTACACTTATATCAGATTTACACTCAACAATCAAGTAAGAAATGATTATACTAAATGATGCAAAGTATGAATTCATTTTCATATTATAATAGAGTTGATTTATGTTCATTACTATTTATTTATTTTTGTGTAGGGAGTCCTACTAGATGGAGTAACGACCTGGTAAGACATATAGGAAGTCGACGGACGCATGCGGCTCAGAATCGTGCCTTGTGGCATTCCCTGGGGGAGGTCCACGTTCAGCAGTGGACTTATGAAGGGATGTAATGATGATCATCATGATTAAGCAAATCAAAATGATTTACTCGTTTTGCACCTCATTTAGAATTTTAAGAGCTTTAGCTTTAAAGGCTGGTTTACTAAAAACAAAGAGATCTATATCACTAAAGATCTCATTGTATGTCCTGAGCATTCGGTTTATAGGCGCATTACGTGCATAATTGGTGCCGGCAAACGGTACATGCAATAAAGGGTGCGGCCGACGGCGGACACGGCGCGATGGTACTTTGTATGTTATGCTCGCCACCAACTCAGGGCAGTCTACCTGTCCACGGACAATATCATACAAAAAACATACGTCCATTAATTTACGTCTGTTTTCGAGTGTCAATAAATTATAAGAGTGACAAGTATTTTCATAGGTTACAAGTGGTGATTTGAAAAAACGATAATTTAGATAATTGATGAATTTTTCCTGTATGCGTTCTATACGATTTTTATACTCGTAAGTAGCGTATTGAGGAGACCAAATTGGACTGGCATATTCTAATATACTGCGAACATAAGCATTATACATAATTTTAAGGGTATTAATATCTTTAAAAGGCTTGCAAGTTCTCATCACAAATCCAAGATTTTTAAAAGCCTTGTTAACAATTTCGTCAACATGCTCTGATAAAAGCATTTTATTGTCAAAATGAACTCCTAAATCTCTAACAGTAGATGTTCTTTGTATTGGAATACCGTTAAAATTGTAGGAGAATGAAATAGGGTTTTTTTTACGTGTGAAGCTAATACATTCGCATTTATCAATATTAATTGTTATGTTGTTAGCAGTATAATAAGCTGATAAAACGGTTAAATCAGTTTGCATTTGATGACAATCCTGCTCAGTACGGATATTGTAAAAAATTTTTTTGTCATCGGCGTACATTAAATGTTGTGAAAACTTAAAACAAGTAGTAATATCGTGAATATAAGCGTTATACAGTAAAGGCCCCAGATGTGATCCTTGAGGAATGCCTGTTGGTATTTTGATAAAGTCCGATCTATATCCACCTATTACAACAGCCTGGGATCTGTTACTCAAATAGGATTTTATCCACCTGAGTAAATCTCCATGTATGCCTAACAATTGTAGTTTATTCAGTAAAATGACATGGTCCACACGGTCGAAAGCTTTTTCGAAGTCCGTGTAGACCACGTCTACCTGACCGTCTCCATCCATATTAGACAAAACATAGTTAGAAAACCACGCCAGATTAGTGATAGTAGAACGATACCTTAGAAATCCGTGTTGAGTTTTTGGCAGTGCCTTACATATTACGGGATATATAACATCATAAATGGTTTTCTCAAAAACTTTGCCAATAGTATTTAAAATTGAAATGCCCCTATAATTTTCAATTTTAGTTTTAGTTCCCTTTTTTATGTACAGGAACAATGTGTGCTCTTTTCCATATATCCGGAAATACACCTTCGCTAAGAGACATATTAAAAATGATAGCGATAGGGACACACAAAGTTTTAGCACAGTTACGCCAAAATAAAGGGGGAATGCCGTCACATCCTGCTCCTTTAGAAATATCAAGTAGTCTAAGTCTTTTCTCAATAGTGGATGTAGGGATAAACAGTTTAGATATATTATCATATGTAGAAGTGGCATTGCTTTCTTCTAATATTTTATCAGAAGGGTCACCGAAAACGTTTTTGAAAAAAGTATTAAAAGTATCACATATTTCTTTACCACCCGTTACTTTAATGCCGAGGTATGATAATTGTTTTGGATAATTCGATCCACCACGCAAAGACTTAACGTATGACCAGAATAACCTCGGTTTGTATTTAATGGCTTCCTCGGTACGTTGAGTATATATAGCAAAGCAAGCATCCTGAACCCGATTTTGTCGTTTACGTAATAATGAAAACTCGTCATAATCTAATAAATTTCCAGACCGTTTCCATTTTTTGTGTGCTTTTGATTTTTCTTTAATTATTTTTATTAAAGCGGGACTGTACCGGATAGGGTATTTATATTTATTATGATAGGACTTAAGTGGTACGTGTTGGCATATAGCATCATTTATTATATTATAAAAGTTATCACAAGCCTCTTGGACCGTGCTAGATTGTAATTGTGTTCGCCAATCGATGCTATTTAGAGTTTCATTTAGTTTATCATAATTGGTTTTATTGAAATCATATTTAGGCTTAGATGCTTCAGTAAACGGTGTGATTGAGACGTCTAAAATTTCCAGTACTAACGGAGGATGGGCGCGGTCAACCTTTATAAGGGGCGAGTTGCAAATTGCGACTTCAAGTGGAAGATTTGAAAATGCCAAATCTAAAGTATTACCGGCATAATTTTTAAAACTGTTATATTGCTTGAGACCGAGAAAGCTCAGTTCATCTGTTAACCTTACACCAGCACTTTTAATTTCAGCATTGCCTTTATTTAAATGTGTTGGGCCCTGAGTACTCCATGAGATGCATGGAAGATTAAAATCACCGATAACTAAAATATTTTTATCAGTACTATTTGAGATTACCACAGATTTTAGTGTTTGCAGTAAGTAATCTATTTCATCTGGCATATGTGAAACATTAGGAGGGATGTAAATCGCAATAATGTACAAATCTGCAGTAGCAGAAATTGCATGTGCCGGTACTAACAGCATTAACATATCAGGCGGTGAGCAGTTATTCAGACAGTCAGTGACTAAAGGAGTTGCACATAACTCATTACGCACTAAGATCATGACCCCGCCTCCTGTCTTTATCGCATGATAATAAATCTCGATCACACCGAAAAACTTCATACCGATCGTCACATAATTCTCCGTCGAAAATCCCGTTATGCAACCATGTCTCAGTTATAACAATAATATCATAATCATTTCTTAAAATCTGCTGTCTTAATTGCAAACATTTAGTTCTCAGCCCCCGTGTAATTTGATAATATATTTTTAGATTTTTACTTTTATTTAACGTATCGAACTTAGAATGCTACCAATTGTTTACAACTTATAGTATAAAAGTTATTATACAACTGGAAAATATTACTAATAAATATAATTGTTTTGTAAAATACAGGGGCTGAAACACAAAAACACAGATTACAATACTGTGTACAAAAGTGATGTTGATTATAGGTTGACAGAAAAAAGCGATGAATAGTTTTCGTGTTTGATTCATTTGATATAAATATCGAAATAGTATAACGTATTAAATGTTCATCCTTTGTAAACCATGTATATAAATATGTGTTAATATTTAAGTTTCCCACTAATGTAAACAGAACGAATAAAATGTATAAATAAATCCATATTGAAAGTTTAAATAATGCATTATTATTGACTATTTGAAGGTATTGTAAGAATTTATTTTTACGCTCCGGCACTAATGTTCTTTTAGCAGTGATAAATAAGACAGTGAAGTTAAAATGCGTTATAGGTCCATCACTATAAACAGGTGCGATAAATGATTTTAGTGATAACGTATATGTATAGAATTTGATGTTAAATATTAATATATCAAAAACAGTGATTTTTAAGCGGCTTAATGTTAGTTTATGATAATTTTGTTTGAAATATGCAAAGTAAATTATATTTTTAAGAAAGAGATAATTTTTGTTACCAGTGCCATTATGACAAAGAAATAATAATTTATTAGCTGCATCATTTACATTCTGCAAAATTTTTGTAATGTTAGCTTTTGTACATGAAATGTGACCGTGCACAATTCGATGCACATTAATTAAGCGTACAAATAACATTGTAAGTAACGTGTTTTCTAGCATAGAGTACCTATTCCGAACAGAGCTGGCAAATAAAGGTTTTTTCATAAACATTAAATATTGAGAATTTAAACTAAATATAGCTATTGAGACATATCTTAGACAATTAACGTTATAAATACAGTACACATTATATAATACGGAAATATATAAATTTAATAAACGAGAAAAGATTATTAAAGAGAATACTTATTTGGAAACACTTAGTTTCTTGAGATTCTCTTCGCTTATGATCTTTAAAGCGGGAGAGTTGTCGTTTTTTCGCACGAATATTAACCCATTTTTTACCCAGACGAACTGATGCTGTTTTATTTTGGCCAATTCCTTACATTTTTTCAATAGTTGTTTATTAAAGGGGGTTAAATGTTCGTTAATATATATAGGTCTGTTTTCTCCTGTTACATCGATATCTCTTGAGGTAATCCGAGCTTTGCGGCCCCGTGAAATTATGTTGTCCTTCAAGAGCCTTGTTCGCATTTTAGCTATTATGACTCTGGGACGACCTTGTAATTTTATTTTCGGAGAAACTCTATTCACTTGTAAAATATCATTTGGCGGAATATCGACACCAATATGTTTTCCAATGTTCAAAATAAGGTCTTGAAGATTTTCGCTTTTGCATTCCGGCACACCGACAATTTCAATATTTGATAATCTCTCTCTCTGTTCACTTGAGTTCAGTTGTGATTGTAATTGCATATTTTGCTGTTTTATTTTAACAATTTCCACCTCTATTTCACGTGTTTTCTTAGTATCGACAGCTAAAGTTTCAATCTTTTTTGCTTGCTCGTCTTGCTGGTCAGCATTGAATTGTACCGACTGCTGGAGACTATTAATTTCTTTTTGTGTTGCCACTTGCTGAGTTTTTAATCTTACTATGTCAGTCTTAATCTCTGTGTATTCCTTACGCATATTATTGATCTCTGCCTTCACCTCGACTACAATCTCGTTCAGTTTTGCAAGGTCGTTCTTAATCAAATTATTTATAGTGTCATTTATTTGAAGTAAATTATTATTAAAATCTGTCTTCCAATCATCCATCTTTTTCAATATATTATCAGTGAATAATTTGAATGAATCTGAAATATCGTGATCATACTTGCGTTTTCGAGCGACAATGTTGGATAGATCCGGATCGGAATCAAAACGTTTATTTGTTGGAGAGCGCTGCATTATCAAAAAATATCACTTCTTTACGTTCATTAATCTATGCATGTGCGAATAGCTTTATATATTACCGATCTTTGTGCGTAGAGGTGGGGATCGCAGTTACACGTAGACTGATGTTTGACTGCACCCGTCGATCATCGAAGTTGACTACGATTCTCAATATTATGACTATAGCAATAAGACACTTTTTCAAAAATATTTACTGTTTACAATGTTTTTTAAAATCCCTCGATAGTCTGAATACGTGCGTCCACAATAACGCGTGGTCGTTCTATGGCAAAATTCCCCCTATGAGGAAATCTATGAGGCCTATGTTCAGCAGTGGAGTTTTATAGGCTGTGATGATGATAATGATAATTTATGTTTTGAAACTAATATTCAAAAATGGCACTGCCTGTTTCCTGTTTCATCTCCTTGTGAATTCTTACCGCGTCCACGGAATGATAAAGGGTAGTGCATTCTCTTACGCCATTACTGCACGCCACCTATAATGAATCCTAGTCCACTGCTGAACGTTGGTCTCTCCATAGATTGTTTCGTAGGAGGGATATCTGCCAGTAGTCACACTTGGGAAGCGGGTTTGTAACTGGAGTTTTTTATTTTTAGTTGTTATTAGGAATATGCTGCTGAATCCTATGATTTACTCTTTCTTAATACACATCTCTCACATTTGTCTTTAATTTTTACAATTAATATGGCAATTTTACATCTACCATATTATAAGAGATGATGATATCGCCATCTATAGGAGGCGATGACATTTTCCTGGCATTTCCCTAAGTCGACTCTTATGAAAGTCAACAATGGGTTTTGTAATGAAGCTAACACTTAACTAATATTTTAAATCAGCTAGGTGCAATAATTACCACAGAAATTAAACATGCTTATGTAATACAGTAGGGTAGGGGATTATAATAAGGCGTTCGGATTATAGTATATAGATATTATATCATCTTCAGAGTCAAAGTCATCCAGATCGCAGCCAGAAGTTTCCTCCGGCTTAAATAACGAGGGCCACAGTCTTCCAAGATTTTTTGATCAAATTTGAGAACACTTGTTGCCAACATTGAGGCAGAGAAAATACAACTTCAAAAGAATTCTGAATCTTTTCCTTGCTGACCAAAAACTTATACTTTTTGATCCACTAGTTAAATTAAGGCTGTACAGCTAGGCGGCATGTACAGAAAAGTGAAATTTTCGTCAATCAACTGCAGATATTCTTCTGATCGCCACTGTGAGACGAGCAGGGGGTCGTTCGGATTATAGAGGTTTTCGGATTATCGTGGCTCTACTATATATATGAAACTGTAATATTGCAGTTTCATATATTACAACAAGCACAAGAATGCTCATATTAATATTATTATTAGGTTTATTAGGTTGTCTGGAAGAAATTCCTGCATAGCAATAAGACCGACTTTTGTTTTTATCTTTGCTTGTTTCTTGTTATGTTATTTCCTTAGTGTTCAATAGGGTATTGTGTTGTATTATTATTGAGTGAGTCAACAGGAATTAATTATCAATGGGGGAAGCATATGGTCAACAGTGGATTTTTATAGGCTGTAATGGATGGATAACAGAAATAAATTGTATTTATTATTTGTTTGGCATTTGACTATGTCAGCAGTTCCAATTTCAAAGCAAACAACATTCTTGTCATACACCTAAAGCAATCATCACTTTAAAATATTAGACTGTAACTTACGACGAGCAAACTGAGCAAAAGCTAACATTAGTGCTATGCTAGCTGCAGTGCCCTTTTGATGAGAAGAAATTGGTCGGAAAGGAGCTGACACCACCAACGCTTCAAGTGATGCAGTTCGAGGGGCACGAAGTATTCCGTACACATTTGTGCCTCGGTAGACCTAGAAAAGTACTATATATGTATTAAAAAACACAACAAAAACTGAACATGAACTATATTATATTTATTAAAAAAAAAGCTTTAAGGTAATATATAGTAAATGTAAAAAAAATATTGTAGTCATGTCATAGTTTAGTTTTCTAATAAATATACATATACAAATAAAATTATATGTATTAAGCTGTCA
The DNA here is from genome assembly GCA_907164705.1 of Parnassius apollo. Taxonomy (NCBI): domain Eukaryota; kingdom Metazoa; phylum Arthropoda; class Insecta; order Lepidoptera; family Papilionidae; genus Parnassius; species Parnassius apollo. The sequence continues at coordinate 12,418 of CAJQZP010000280.1, forward strand.
ACTTAGGCTTTCTGGGGGTTGGCGAGCCTTAAAATCTAAACCCTTCACCTTTTTACAAACAGTGCACTCAGATGCATTTACACTGGTATATCCCAATTTAAATTTTATCATTGACAGGGTGACAGCATGGTGAGAGGATTATAAGTTTCAGTTTAATTCATCTAAGTGTGTAACACTAAATTTTACTTGCACACGCAATCCCATTCTATACAGGTATGCGCTGGATGGAGTAGCTATGGCACGAGTGACCAAGGTTAAGGATTTGGGTGTTTGTTTCACCTCAGAACTTAATTTTCAAAATCCCAGTCTCATGTTGGAGAGAATTCAAAACAAATTTGTTAGGGTTTCTATATCACAAAAAGTATGGGGTATATCCTTTTTACCCACTTAAATATCCAATTTTATTCGTTTTAGGTATGGTGGGATATAATGTACTCCGCCGTAGGCGGGACCTCGCACTGGTATCATATTCTCCAAGTAATAAGAGGAAAGATAGACCATCCTTATTTATTGGAGGGTATATATTTGAATGTCCCAAACAATATATGTGGCGAAGGCGGCGGGCGCAGCTGCTGGCTGTGCCGCGCGCTCGCACCAACTTGCTGAGGGAGGCGCCGCGCACTCGCGCCACCAGACTACTTAACCTTATCCATGAGGAGGTTGACATATTCATATGTTCTGTGAGTGAATTGACAAGGGCTGCATTATTTATCATATGTTACAATAATTAAAATGTTTACTGGTTTCACTAGCACATTATGCCTTAAGATCCTGTATTGTGAGTGATAAGTTTGCATATATCCTTTCAGCTGTGGAGACTCTAACCATTATACTCCGTTGACTGCGGAGCTGTTTAATAAAATTGACGGCTCATTGGGCGCAATGCGTTTAAACGGAAATTTCTTGAGTTAGGTATATCAAATACTATAATATTGTATACATTTCTGAATTCTCTATGAAATTTCCTATAAACGAGTACATTAATTAAATAAAGTCCCAAAGTAATAAGTAAGTAAATATTGAATAAAGACAAAATTGTCATATTTCTCGATGAAACAAAGTTTTTTAATACTTCGATTTTATTTTAATTTAATTTTAAATCTATTGTTTACAATATTTTATGCGTAAAAACATACTACAATACAATTTTTTTATCATAAAACGCATTAATAATAAGCTTACAAGAACTTCTTACACCGATTCAAGATCAACTTACATGTAGAATGTAGTTCGGATCAGATGCGGCATTAATGGATTAGTCAATAAGATTAACATTAGTTTTTTTTTTTCATTAAAAATATATACTTAAATTCATGAAGAAACATGTGGTTTTATTTCCAGAACTAGTTGAACCTCTCTTTTTCCTTACATGATTCAGTCGTCTTTAAACAAATCTTGCTAAGTTTTACAAATCTCATAAAGTATTTCATAAGTATTCTTAGTGCCAATATCAAAATTTTTGACATTTTAATTAATGACAACTTTTTGCGTTCTGTCACTTAAATATGAAATAATTAATTTAAGAGCATCGCTTCATACACTGTAGTGTTGAAGTTTCCTGATTAATGTTTCATGGTGAACACAATCGAAGGCTTTGGATAGGTCACAGAACATACCCAAAGCATCCTGTGAATTCTCCCATGCATTAAATATATATTTAATCAGCTCAACACCAGCATCAGTTGTCGAGCGACCCCTTGTGATACCAAATTGATTTTTATGAAGTAAAAGAAAAAATATTTCGAAGACATGTGAAGTTCTCCAACACACATAGGGGCAGCGCGGTGGACACTTCTTTGCCCTAAAACCCTCTCAGAAGTGAGGTAAGGCCCAGCAGTGGGACGTAAATAGGCTGTAACTTAATTAACTTAACTATTTCAACGATGATAGTCTGAAATAATCAGCTGAACAAATTATAGCTAGGCAACAATAAAAACAAAATGGATGGATGGACATAAGTATAAAATTGAATAAATATATAACATGGGTACTCATTTCTTTAAAAGGCTCCTGGTACTTGTTGGATTTACTGTATCTACAGTACTATTCATTTACGAATGTTACTGTAGGTATCAGCAATCTTGCTCTAGGTTGAAACGCAACGTTACACGATTTGCAAAACTGAAACATATGTAAAAAAGAAATCAAAAAGAATTAAATTTTTTTAATTCTTTTTGATTTATGAATTTTGCAAAGTGCATACAGATAAATTGCCGTGTAGTGGCGGTTGAGAATATCCACTACCCCATATCTTCCCGTGGGTGTCGTAAGAGGCGACAGAGGGAGACAGGCAGGAGATGGGCAGCAGCATCTTCCTGATAACAACAATAACTTAATAAAAAACTGCGGTTGCCAACCCGCTCGCCAAGCGTGGCAACTATGGCAAATATCCCCCCATGAGCAACGACGCAAATAAACGGCCCCCAGTCCCCGGCGGCCCCGCTATGCAGGGGGTGCTAAGAATCTCCGGTGGAGGTTCGGTTGCCACCTACGACGACTCGACCTGGCAACGTATAACGCACGCACCCTGAGGACTGACGAGAAGATACTGGAGCTGGAAGAAGAGGTAGACAAGTTGCGCCGGCATATTATTGGATTATCTGAGGTCCGAAGAGAGGGGGAGGACACGGTAATCCTCGAGTCCGGCATCTTGTTCTATCACCGGGAGGGCAACCATCTGTCCCAAGGAGGTGTCGTACTTATCGTCCACAAGTCTCTCGTCAACAACGTTGTAAAGATTGGGTGTGTGTCGACGAGGGTTGCGTACCTGATACTCGGAATCACCAAACGGTATTCGCTGAAGGTCATACAGGTCTACGCACCAACCTCGGCACATCCCGATGAGGAGGTGGAGGAAATGTATGAGAATATTTCTAGAGCCATGCATTCCTTCAAAACCCACTACACGGTGTTGATGGGAGACTTCAACGCAAAACTAGGCACAAGAGAAGGCGGTGAGCTGAAGTTAGGGAATTTTGGAGTAGGGCAACGGAACCGTAGGGGACAGCAGCTGGCTGACTTTATGGAGAAAGAGGGACTCTTTATGATGAACTCATTCTTCCAGAAGCGGCCCCACAGGAAGTGGACCTGGTCGAGCTTCGACGGTTCGACAAAAAAATGAGATTGACTTCATTATGACGACCACAGACGTCAACTGTTCAGTGATGTCTCAGTGATCGCAAGGGTGAAAACCGGCATCGATCACCGAATGGTTAGAGGCACACTGAACCTTAACGTTAAGTTGGAGAGGTCTCGTCTAATGAAGTTAACACTCCGTCCTCCTCGTGCTCTGATCCAGAATCCCGAGACTTTTCAGCTCGAGTTACGTAACCGCTTTCAGTGCCTATAAGTAAAAAACATATATATAACAAAAAACTCTCCGATCACACTCTTAATCTCATAGCTGTTAGACGGGAGATGAGGCTGCAATCGTCAACAGATTTGACAGAATACAGGCAACTGAACAGACAGATCTCCAAATGCATGCGGCGAGACTTACGCAACTTTAATACTGGTCGTATTAAAGAAGCGATCGAGCGGAACCAGGGCTCCAGTCTTTGCCAGAGATTTGTCTGCCAGAAAGAACCAACTGTCAAAGCTGAAGACTGAGTGTGGCAGCATCGTTTCCGAGACAACTGAGATTTTGAGTGAGATTGAGAGGTTCTATGGGCAGCTGTACACATCATCGTTGGAGCCACACGAAAGTGTGAGTAACGATCCAAGAGCAAGTCTTACCCGACACTATTCCGATGATATCCCGGACGTCAGTCTGAGCGAGATTAGAATGGCTCTCCAGCACCTTAAAAACGGCAGGGCCCCAGACGAGGATGGAATTACAGCGGAGCTTCTGAAAGCGGGTGGAACACCGGTACTTGAAGTCCTTCAGAAGCTCTTCAATTCCGTCCTCCATGGTGGCACTACTCCGGAGGCGTGGAGCAGAAGTGCTGTGGTCTTGTTCTTTAAGAAAGGCGACAACGCTTTCTTGAAGAACTACAGACCGATTTCTCTTCTGAGCCGCGTCTACGTGCTGTTTTCGAGAGTCATTACGAATCGTCTCGCACGTAGACTCGACGACTTCCAGCCTCCCGAACAAGCCGGTTTCCGAAAAGGTTTCAGTACCATAGACCACATGCATACCCTGCGGCAAATTGTACAGAAGATCGAAGAGTACAATCTGCCACTTTGCCTGGCGTATGTGGACTATGAGAAAGCCTTTGATTCCGTCAAAATTTGGGCGGTGCTACAGTCCCTTCAGCGGTGTCAAGTTGACTGTCGGTATATCGAAGTGCTGAAGTGTTTGTACAGTAGGGCTATGATGGCTATCCGAGTACAGAACTTCGACAGAGTTCGAATCCTATCCAACTGCAGAGAGGTGTAAGACAGGGTGACGTTATATTCCCGAAACTCTTCACCGCTGCGTTGGAAGACGTTTTCAAGCTACTGGACTGGAAAGGATACGGTATTAACATCAATGGTGAGTACATCACTCACCTTCGATTTGCCGATGATATAGTCCTTGTGGCAGAATCCCTGAAGGACCTTAGCACTACGCTCAATGACCTCAATGGTGTCTCCCAACGGATAGGTCTTAAGATGAACATGGACAAAACAAAGATCATGTTTAATGTCCATGTCACACCTATGCCGGTAGTTGTTGGGAGCACTATGCTCGAAGTTGTTGACGAGTACGTTTACCTGGGACAAATAGTCCGACTAGGTAAGTCCAACTTTGACCGAGAGGTCAATTGACAGATTCAACTCGGCTGGGCAGCGTTCGGGAAATTACGACACATCTTCTCGTCAGGTATACCTCAATCTCTGAAAACTGAAGTGTACAACCAGTGCGTGTTGCCAGTGATGACTTACGGATCAGAGACGTGGTCCTTCACTGCTGGCCGTATGAGGACGCTCAAGGTCGCTCAGCGAGCGCTGGAGAGGGCTATGCGCGGAGTTTCTCTGCGTGATAGACTCAGAAATGAGGATATCCGCAGTAAAACCAGAGTGACCGACATAGCCCAACGGATTAGTAAGTTGAAGTGGCAATGGGCCGGCTATATAGCTCGAAGAACCAATAACCGATGGGGAAGAAAGGTTCTCGAGTGGCAGCCTCGTACCGGTAGGTGTAGTGTAGGGCGACCCCCCCACTAGATAGACACCCTGTGCAAAAACATTGTATATTTGCAACCAATGCATGTGGCTAACTTACCTTAATATTTTTTTCCAGGTAGGTACTTTACATCTTTCAGTCTCGTACGGTTTAGGTAGGCACTACACGCAAACCAAACTTATCACGGAATGGCGAAAAGGGATGTTTTACAAAAAAATTTACTATTAAAAAAACTGCTTACTAAAAAATTTGAAATTTCACTCACAGTAAGGGCATGAGTTTGTCCTCTATATACAAAAACATGAAGGGGGGTCGTCACTCAAAAATAAAAGTTATTAGAGTCCAAACTTACAAGATGTGGAACACCAACTGCAAAACTGTGGTTATTTTAGGTTATACACTTCTGGCTGATGATGCAAATATTTTGGGAAAGAGCTTTCCGAGACTCTGCGAGCAACACCTTCAATTCCAGCCGCAGACTCCCGGTTCGCGAAATCACCTACCACATGGTTTACAGTTTTCCTCTAATAACTTAGGTCCTGTCTTTTATCCAAAAATTCCAAATTTTTGAAGGATAATGTGTCTCCAGGTGGCGCACAAAAATTATATCTAAAAAATAGCAGGTTGTGGTGACTAATCGAACGCCGCATGCGATTTACTGTTTTGCTAATATGAGAAAAAACAGTTTTACACTTGAAAAATCACAAAAAACTGTTTTGCGGCTAAAAAAATTATACCACTAGATGCATCTCGTTAATACGCAAATTTGACACTAAGAACAATGAAATTCGTTAACTTTTTACCACTTTTCGAATTTTTAACTGCAGTAGCGTCACAATTTCGTGGCATTCCGCTTTGCTTCCTTGTACTTGCGGGGATAAGTTTATCTCCTATTTTATCGACTGTGGATATTACATCCACCATAGGCCCATGCTCGCAGGGTGGATAAGACTCTGGCATAAGGATAAGACAATTTCATCTCTTGTTAGGGGATATAATCTGGGGAAATTTTTTGTCTCCTCCTGTTTTATAATAAAAAATCTACACTGCGTCTAATAATTTGGCCAGGGACCTTAAATCTGAGGTCATTATGCTTTGGTTGTTTGGATAAGCTAAAGTTTAAGCTAGCAATGTGCTACTAAAAATAAGTCTCAAAATAAAAACAACCTTACCTGGCCTTGTCCCATAGGATAATTAAGTGTAAAGTTATGTGTATACACTTCCAAATGTAACTGGGACATTTTTGCAACAAGCCATGGCACTGGAATTGCATCAGTTTCCTGGTACTTATCCTAAAAACATTATTTTATGTATGAGTATATAGTAAAATGGTTTAAGTTGCAATTTAAATAACTTAATAAATAATTAATATTTTTTGTTTTTAATGTATCAGAGAAATTATTTAATCTCCTCTAAAATTTTAATCTTAATTATTATTTCAATTTTAAATACAAATTTAAATCCCATGACTGACTAGACATTGGCAGAATTCCATTTATCACATTAATTTAGGTTTGTCACACTAAAAATAAAAATTATTGCATAGGTACCTCTAATTCTTGCAAAAATTCACTAAAGAATCTGTTAGCTGAAGATTCCGCATTAAACTCCTTGGTAACTAACCCAGGAAGTAAGGCGTTTTCCGAAAAATAAGTCTCATTATTGAACTCCTTATTCGCCAGCATAAAGAACCACACAATTGCTGCAATGTAGCACAAAAAACACAGCGGCCCGTTTACTTTTTTCAGAATTCTAACCCATTTCACCGATCCATATTCTGGATCTGATAAAAGACCCATTGTACACTATTTAACACAGAACGTAATGAATAATTGATATTATAAGTCAATACATATTAAAGATATAAGGAGATTATTATTTTAAAATTTCAATTTATTTCGCTTTATAGTTGAGCTTGAGTTCAAATGTAATAGACAAGATCTTTGTTTGAAAATTTAAGTAATTGACAAGCAGTTTTTATAAAAAAAAGCAAAAGCAAACCCCTTTAACCCACCACCCCCACCCCCCCTTCTCATATTTATTTTTTTTTATTTAAAGTAAATTTTTTATTTTTTAAAAAAATTTTATTTAATAAAAAAAAAAATAAATATATAAAATAAATAATTAAAAAAAAATTATATGAATGTTAATATTAAAATAAAAAAAAAAAAAAAAAAAAAAATAATTTATTCACCCTAAAAAACCACCCCCCCAAAAAAAAAACAAAAACACCCAAACCACCACCCCCCCCAAGTGGAAAAAGAGTTGATTTTTTTTTATTTTTTTATTAACTGACTTTACGGCTCTGGGTTCTAGCCCTTGGTAGAGCCTATCATTTCTTTTGGAGTCTTCATTTTTATATTCTTTTTCTTCACAATATGCTGATGTGACACACATTGCGAAGTCCTTGGGAGATTTTGACGACAGCTCAACCCAGCGGACAGTTGATGACAACAGCCACTCAAGTTCATGAGGCGCCCAAGCGATCAAAATAACTTGAGGTTTATATCGACATCAAAGCACTTGTTTCGTCGTTTTCCCTAATAGTTCACACGCGCGGACACTTAATTCACATAATCGCATCACTTTTACGAATCAAAATCTACTTCAAACCATTATTTAAGTGACAAAACAGGAGCGACAATACGTCGAAAGTCAATTTCCTGCCAAAACCATTCACCTAACTGCATTAAATAATTCATGTTTAGTTGCAATTCCAGAGTACCTACCTAATGATAATAATTATTATAAATTATCTGCGAGTTTATTCTGCTCAGGGATAATGTAGCTTAGGGACTTTATTTAGGCTAACTTTTATTTTGAAAAAACGCTCAGCGAAACGGGCACGGAACAACTAATAGATTCTATAAGGGTTTCTTTTTTTGTTTTGAGGTCGGAACCCTAAACAAAGCACATTCTGGGATTATTGTTATATATGTGTAATTTTTTTTCGATCTCCTTAACGTCCATCTTCATCTAGCTACCAACGCAGAATAAAACACGCCAACGTGTGAATGTCACCACGAAAATCTGCCGAACACACTCGCTGTAAGGGATGAGAGCTAAGTACAGTCCGTATTTATATTTGATACAAGAAGAATAACTGGACTATTACTATTACTGTAACATCTGTCTGAGTAACTATTTGATGGAAACTAATTGCTATTTTATTCTGCTAGGGGCAGAGTTAATTAAAGAAAGTACAAAAATAACACTTATTTTACTATAATATTTACAGTATTGCGGCAGTTAAATATTCTAACACTATTGCATAACTAATGGGAACCGAATAAGGAGCTTGAGGGGACTTCTTTCTTGCTTGTTCTTTTCTTGAGTGCCTATGCCGCGAATGGAAAATCCCGTCGGGAGCGCTTTTTTATAGACGCTGTCGGGGTCACGCAGACACCAAGTTGGTGTTATATATTCCATTTTTCAGGTGTGATATGTTGAAGTCCTTCTTCAAAAAGTTTTTTTACTTCTGTCCTTTTGAAGGTTTTGTTATTTCTTGCAACATATCCTTTAGCCTGCGCCCATACCAACTCAATGGGATTGAGCTCACAGTGGTATGGGGGCAGACGTAAAACAATTATCCCATGCTGCGCTGCCATCTCGTCCACAACATACTTATCGCAATGTTCTTGCTTGTGCTGCCGTACAATGTCTATAAGAGTAGCTTTAACCATTGTTGCTTCGAATGAAATATTTTTGCTCGTTAGCCACTCTAGTATTCTAGGTTTAGTCCAAGACATTTTAGGCAGCGATTCTAGTTTCCTGGAGTGGTAGGGGGCATTATCCATCACTACTACGGAATTTGGTTTTAGTTTTGGCAAGACACCCCAAAACCACTTCTCAAAGGAATCGGCATTCATCTCTTGATGATAATCTTCTTTTTTTTTGGCTTCAAATATTAATAAGCTGTCTTCTACGAATCCTTCTTCCCCGCCTATATGGCCGATAATTAATCGTTTGCCCTTTCCTGAAGGCTGTTTTAAGCCAGTGGTCAAGCCATCTAGGAAGGCCTGGCGGGACGATAACACTGTCTGGTCAATCCATGCCTTCTTCGGTGCATGACCTTCAAGATAGTGAAAAATATCAATTAATTATTTGAAAGTACAATTTAATGTAAAGAAAACAGAAAATTGTAATTACCTTCGTTGATCCAGGTTTCATCTTGGTAATAAATATACCTTCCTTCCCTTCGATACTCTTTAATTTTTCGAAGGTATCGCTGGCGCCATAGAATAATGTCCTGTCTGTCAATTAAAATGCTGTGTCTTGATTTTGTGACATATTTGAAATTTAAATGTTTCATAACATTTCTTAATGTACTCCAAGAAAAATTGGGTAAGTCTGGGTCTTCATTGCCAACTTTACGAATCTGTAAAGTAATAAAATATGTTTTGAGTAAGGAAGTCTACGCAATCTAATACTTTGGTTTTACAAAGAACATTATGGTGGACACTGAATATAATGCAGTAGAAGGAATAAAGTTTAAGTTACCTTTATAATGGTGGGTGACTCATTTGCATAAAAAAAATTATGTACTTTTCGCCTTATAGCGGCAAAAGTAAAATCGTCTAATTTATCTTTGAAACTGTGTTTCGGTCCACGTTTCTCGGGAGACTTAAATTGTTCATTTTCTTTGCATTCTTTTAACACACTGTAAACTGAGGTCACACCAATTCCCAAAATGTCAGCTGTTTTCGAAACACATTCTTTTTTTTCGGGGGCCTCAATAGGTAATAGTGAAGCAGCTTTTTCCTCAAATACGTGTTTGTAGACGTTTTGTATCATAAGTTTTTCGGTAACGCTTAAAGCAATCCGTGGTCTCTTCTTTCTTGGAGACAAGCTTTGGCTTGACGTGCTTGGTTGAGGATCCATATCGTTTGTACGAAACAATATAGCAACAAATAAACACAACAATTACCACAAACACAACCTAACGAAAAACTTAACAAAAACAATAACTAAACAGCGTGAGCGCAGAAAAAACATTCGTGCTATCAGACCAGAGGTTAGAAGCCGAATAACAAACAAAATGGCGACCGACGCGCGCGGCGTTGATCGGTGTTGGCACTAGTCGCCGCGCCGCGCTTTGTAATAAAACCTCAAAAAACTGATTGTAGTTACATACTACTAGTAACTTATATCAGAGCACTTTTATACAATTTTATTGTAAAATAGAAATAATATTCTTTTATAGTTTGAAATGATTAACTATTCACACTCATTGTTCATTCATCTGATTGAACGAGAACTGAACGCATCACTATTACTTTAAATATGGCAACATTATTTTACAAAGTGACATTAGCTACTGTCAGTTGGCTTCGTCTAATTAAAAATACGACTATAGTTCAGGATCGGTAGTTTTAAAGAGACGTATAATATGATTTATGTCCTGAGCCTTTTTACCCTTATTCTTGTGAGTTTTTTTGCTTCGATTGCGGGACTGAATTAAATAACAGCTTCTTTGCAGCCACTATTTCACTAAGAAAAGCTATCACAGTATAAACTTATAAGGGTTACCTCGTCCATTACGCCTTGTTTTGAATAAATGCTAGCTCACTATATTACGGATTGCACATTTTACAATATCCGAGGCCATTTTTGCTAAGTTATAGGCGCGGTCGGCCGCACGACAACTGACTGATTAAACACGAGTTTGCAATTTTGAAGACAAAGTAGCGTAGAATTGTATTAATCTAGTTCAAGATTCAATTATTTTAGGAACCACAGATGGGTTATCTTTTTGAGATGCTTTTACTTGACTAATGTCGTCAGTTATTAGATAACACGTTAACTCTAATACAGAATTTCATCCAAATGGCTTTAGCTGAAGCTGGCCCGTACAATTAATTATCAATTATATATTTTATATAACACCAAACGGTTTGTTTCGTCTTTTTAACGCGGCAAAGGAGTGGAATAATTTCCAGCGTCCAATACAATCTGGGCGTCTTCAAGGCAAGAGTGAATCGGCTTTTGTTACTCAAAAACTATGATTTACTATTTTGGGCTACATCACCGCTTACTACCAGGTGCGATTGTGGTCAAGCACTGGCTTATACAATATAAAAAAATTGTTAGTAAAATATTATGTACGAATAAAAATAGACAACGATCAAACTATTGATGCAAAGTCTTTTCTATTTTGGATACATTGTTAATAGCGACTGTTCTTGTACTTTCCCATTGGAAGAGAAGGATGACCGGTATTGATTTAGAATGTTCTACGTTCCTCTTAAGGACGCGTTTACAAAATTGATAGGTAGAGAATCGCACTACTACACTGACAAAAGTCACACACACAAGTGTACGCACGGTTGGCTGTGGGAATCGTAGTCAAACGAAATTATTTTGATAATTTGAAAGATTGAATTTGTTTTTCATTTCTTATACCTCAGAAATATACTTGATACGAAATACGAATACCTGCTCCAGAGACTGCTTGGCACTGGAAGCCCTCTAGTGGTAGTGAGATGTTAGCTCTGGACTTTGAACTGGTTTTGTCAGTTATAATAAGACCTTACCTACCTGCGGACTTGATGGAGTGACCTGAAGGTGTAATTCGGTGATTACAAGTGGAACTCCTAGACTTGTAGAACTAGGTGTGCCGAGTTTGGGTTCGTTTTGTTAGTTATGATGAGACCTTACCACCAGACTTGATGGAGTGACCTGAAGTTGTAATTCAGTGATTACAACTGGAACTCCTAGACTAGTACAACTAGGTGTGCCGAGTTGTGGTCCGTTTTGTTAGTAACGATGAGACCTTACCACCAGACTTGATGGAGTGACCTGAAGGGGTAATTCAGTAACTACTGCTGGAATTTCTGAACGAGTAGAACTAGGTGTGCCGAGTTTGGGTTCGTTTTGTTAGTTATGATGAGACCTTACCACCAGACTTGATGGAGTGACCTGAAGGTGTAATTCAGTGATTAAAACTGGAACTTCTAGACTAGTACAACTAGGTGTGCCGAGTTTGGGTCCGTTTTGTTAGTAAAGATGAGACCTTACCACCGGACTTGATGGAGTGACCTGAAGGTGTAATTCAGTGATTACAACTGGAACTCCTAGACTAGTACAACTAGGTGTGCCGAATTTGGGTCCGTTTTGTTAGTAACGATGAGACCTTACCACCGGACTTGATGGAGTGACCTGAAGATGTAATTCAGTTATTACAACTGGAACTCCTAGACTAGTACAACTAGGTGTGCCGAGTTGTGGTCCGTTTTGTTAGTAACGATGAGACCTTACCACCGGACTTGATGGAGTGACCTGAAGGTGTAATTCAGTGATTAAACTGGAACTCCTAGACTAGTAGAACTAGGTGTGCTGAGTTTGGGTTCGTTTTGTTAGTTACGATGAGACCTTACCACCGGAATTGATGGAGTGACCTGAAGAGGTAATTAGGTGATTACAAGTGGAACTCCTAGACTAGTAGAACTAGGTGTGACGAGTTTGGGTTCGTTTTGTTAGTTACGATAAGACCTTACCACCGGACTTGATAGAGTGACCTGAAGGTGTATTTCGGTAAGTACTATTGGAATTCCTGGACGAGTAGAACTGGGTGTGCCGAATTTGGGCTCCTTTTTGTTAGTTACAATTACATTACACCTTCAATTACTCCATCAAGTCCGGTGGTAAGGTCTCATCGTAACTAACAAAATAAGCCCAAACTCGGCACACCTAGTTTTACTCTGCAAGAAGTTCAAATAGCGGTCACGAAAGTACACCTTTAGGTCACACCATCAAGTCCGGAGGTAAGGTCTCATCATAACCAACAAAACGAGCCCAAACTCGGCACACCTAGTTCCGCTCGTCCAGGAGTTGCAGTAGTAGTTACCTTCAGGTCACTCTATCAAGTCCGGTGGTAAGGTCTCATCGTAACTAACAAAACGAACCCAAACTCGGCACACCTAGTTCCACTAGTCTAGGAGTTCCAGTTTAATCACTGAATTACACCTTCAGGTTACTCCATCAAGTCCGGTGGTAAGGTCTCACCGTAACTAACAAAATAAGCCCAAACTCGGCACACCCAGTTTTACTCTGCAAGAAGTTCAAATAGCGGTCACGAAAGTACACCTTCAGGTCACACCATCAAGTCCGGAGGTAAGGTCTCATCATAACCAACAAAACGAGCCCAAACTCGGCACACCTAGTTCCGCTCGTCCAGGAGTTGCAGTAGTAGTTACCTTCAGGTCACTCTATCAAGTCCAGAGGTAAGTTTATAATAGCCTACTTATTTTTAGCTAAATAAAAAACTGTGAGTATAAAAATAATAATTTTATCACTTGTCAAGTACTTATGTTTCCAATTTGTTTTTTTCTAATATTTTGTGTATGTACAGCGATCTTTTCAGAATGAGCTGCTGCTAACAGGCGATACAGTGTCCATACACGACGGCGGCCGAGCGCGGAATGTGGTTTCATCGAAATCTTTGTACAATAAATCAAAGCAGACACCAACAATAAAATAGCCCTTATTGCAATAGTTTATGGTTCATCCGTATTAGCAAAATATGTGAAATATGTGCATCAGTTTTTATTTTTTCTACGACTATTTGTGACATTTTGATAAAAAATAAACACAGGGTTTTTTAATTGAATATGTCTGTCATCCTATAGTATTTTTTAATTTTTTTAAATATGTTGATAATAGACCAAAACATGTACCGAAACTCAAGCCGGTTTCGTTAATTTTGTAGAAAATGACAAAGAAAGTTCGTTTTTACAATGTAAAAAACTACTATTTTCAACAAAACAGTTACAGACGTTTGCAGATGAAGAACCAATCTATACATGGTAGTTTTTACTTATATTTGATTTGGTTTAGTTTTGTCACAAAATCTACCAAAAAACAACATAATTTTGCTCGATTTGCAAACGCGTCCTTAATAGAATGTAGGTAAATAATTACTTCTGAAACGCGAAAGTGAGCTCTAATTAGGGAAGCGAATACCAACAATCGACCTACATCTGCGATTATTAAGGCCCTCATCAAGGAAGCTTTTTGGGCGACGTAGTTGTATACTACCTGTATGAGTGAAAGAATACATTCATTTCTTATCCTAGTTGGCATTTTTACTCACTCAACAAAAATAACAAAATAACAATGTATAAAAGATTGACTCGTTTAAAGTAAAGAGCATACGAATCTTGAATGTTTAACAGACTGAACAAATTATCGTGGAAGGAATACTTTTTCTTTCACAGTCCACATAATGCTTTAATCTATTCTATTGTTCAAATGCTCGTCTTTTTGCACCATGAATTAGCGATTGAAGTTTGAGATTTGCTTTCTTTCTTTTAATTTTATTTCCTCACTTGTATTTAACACCTGTTCTGCTGAAGGTTTTTCATATTTTTGCTCATTCCTCAGTATATACTAGTAAACTATTTAAATCTTTAAAAAAATATTAAAATAGTGATGTAGTTTTGACAATTGAATAATTTTTTTAAATGAGAAGTCGATTTTCTAATACAAATATGAAGCAGATAATTTATATACTATCAATATTATTTTTAATTTGCGTGGTAGTTGTAAATAGTAAATATAACAATAATAGTGATGACGACAATGAAAGTAATGTGAACTCTTCAGGTGATTCAGGCAGCGTCGAATTATTTAATGTAAGCTCAAAAGAAAAAACGAAAAAAGGCAAAGTGTCAGCTCATCTTAGAGCCAAGAATAAAACCACAGGCAGCTGCGGTGAGGGTATTTAATATTTTTAATTAAGCTAAAACTTTTGCGACCTTTTCATATATTCACAAATTTAATTTTTTTGTAGAAGTAAGAAAATGAATCTTCAATCTTAGTTAGCCGTCTGGTGGCGATGTAAGAATATCCACTACCCCATATATTTTTCTTTATTTTGTATTGAATGACGGAATTAGTAATAATACAAATAAAACTGCTCTTTTAAAAGTCTTATTGCCTTGAGTTACGGTCCATTTCAGTTTGTTTTGACTATACAGGTTTAGTGTGACTGTAATTTACGTAGTTTTAATAATTTTCGGGATAAAAAATTACTTATGATAGAAATCGACTCAGTAAACGATTCTGAACAAACTACTTTCAGGATGTGCGTTAATTACGAGGATGTTACATGTTGTATATATATATATTTATAATAATACTTTGACCCCGAGGGTGTCGGGAGACTGCCTGATTGAGACTGGGAGGTGTAAGACAACTCGCTTGCCAAGCGTCGCAACTATTATATAATATGTAATCTCTGAGGGCCAATCTATTGGGTACAGTGAGAGCGAGAATATGGCTCAGCAGTGAATTTGTGATAGGCTGTGATAGCAATGGTGAGAGAAATTATGAAATGTGGTAAGAGAATCATTTACGTGGTAGAGCCACGTCGCAGCTATATTATGGATGTAGCACGAATCGGCTCGACCGGGGTAGGACCACGCTCTCACAGAATACCAGCGTAAAATTGCAGCTTGATATTGCTGCGTTTCGTGTGGTGATTGTAGAGAAACGGAGGTACCCTTTTTACTGGAAACGAGGCATTCCATCGTAGTTTATGTTTCTTGTATATATTAATGACTTACCTTACATAGTAGGGGTTAACCATGATATAGTATTATTTGCTGATGATACTTCATTAATTTTCAAATTAAAACGACAGTTATTAAATTACGACGAAGTAAATAATGCTATAGCTAAGTTAGTCAATTGGTTTAATGTTAATAATTTGCATTTGAATGGAACTAAAACTAAATGTATGAAATTCGTTACTCCTAATGTTTAACATGTCAATACTAATGTAATTTTAAATGTGGAAGAACTGAGTCTTGTTGATACCACCATTTTTCTTGGAATCACACTGGACGCAAAGCTTTAATGGCTCCCGCATATATCAAAACTAGCTAGCAGACTTAGATCTGCAGCTTAAGCTGTAAAAAAGATTAGAACTCTTACCAGTGTTGAAACAGCTAGAATAGTTTACTTTAGTTATTTCCATAGCATTATGTCGTATGGTATTTTGCTATGGGGACACGCGACTGACACTGAAATTATATTTATTTTACAGAAGAGGGCCATTAGAGCAATATATAATTTAAAACCAAAAGAGTTACTGAGACAAAAATTTAAGGCAATTAATATATTAACTCTGGCCTCTCAATACATTTATGAAAATGTGATGTACGTACATAATACATTCTGTAAATACTAGGAGCAGACACAAGCTAGTAGTACCAGTTACTCGACTCCACCGAGTCGGTAATTCATTCATGGGGCAATGTTATACGCTTTTACAACAAAATTCCAGAAAATATACAAAATTTGTCGTACACAAAGTTCAAAAATGTTACTAAGTTTGTACAAAAAGTTATTACTTATAATATTAAGGAATTTATGGATGATAATAACCCCTGGGAAGGGTGATCGCTACCAAGCTATTTCTAATTTGTCTTGTGTTGTTAATTGTAAACATGATTGTAAGCTATTATTAAAAAAAAAAAAAACAGTCCCGCTGGGTTTCTTGCTGGTTCTTCCCAGGACAGAGGTTTTTTTTTGGGAACCAGTGGTAAATGAAAAAAGTGACTTTCAATAAGTATTGTTATAATCTACATTGAATAAAAAAGTTTCTGTATTTGTTTCTGTAGTCCTTAGGTGTGACAACACATCTGCATTTTGATGCTTACTTGAGGATAAATGTGGATGTCTATGGGCTACAGCTCCACTTATCATCAGGTAGACTGTGTGTTCGCTTGTTACTCCTAGTCCATAAACAATAACAGTCCAACCGTCTCGATCAGATCAGAGCTAAAATATCTAGATGAGAGACGTGAGCAAGCTCGAAGGTGTCGTCAGTACACCTGCCAAGCGTGATCCTCACAACAAGAAAAGCCACATCCAGGAAGCTGAAAATGAATAAGAATAGAATAAAAACTTCTCCGATTGTGAGTGCGGTTGTTAATACATTTGGACGACAAATGAGTGAACCAGCGTAAAATAGCAGCACACCGCTGATGTGTTTCGTATGGGTAGTCCTTTTTACTGGTGATGAGGCGTTCGATTTTGAACTTCAAGGGTGACAAAGCAACTGTTATTTGATTGTTAATGCACGTTATATGGACCGTGTACTCATCTTCTTTCTATATATAAAAATCTATGGCTGTCCATTAGTCACGCTGTAGCTCGCAAACGGCTCAAACGATTTTGATGAAATTTTTTGAGTGCGTTTGAATGGGTGATTTAGATTCTCAATTGGACCCGGTTAAATTTATAGTATAGTTGTAGCACGAATGAGTTGGCTCGACCGAGGAAGGACCACGCTCTTACAGAATATCAACGTAAAGTAGCAGCTTAATACTGCTGTGTTTCGTATGATGGGTGTAGAGATTCTTTTAGTCTTCAGGGGTGATAATGCATCTGCATTTTCATTCATAATCGAGGATATATATAGATAGATGTCTATGGACCACGGCCACCCATATATGGCATAAGGTGGATTGTGTGCTCGTTTCTAACATTTATTCTATAAAAATCCAGCTCATCTGAAGCAGTAACTTATATAACTATAACTTCATCACTTGTCTATTGAGCCGGGAGAGCGGGAGACCTGAATTTCATTTGGTGTACGACGCTATAAGAAAATGTTATAACATATATAGTATTATAGCTGGGGAAGAGGTTCATATAACCTGAAGCTGCGTAGG
This sequence comes from Parnassius apollo, assembly GCA_907164705.1. Classification (NCBI taxonomy): domain Eukaryota; kingdom Metazoa; phylum Arthropoda; class Insecta; order Lepidoptera; family Papilionidae; genus Parnassius; species Parnassius apollo. Next base: position 30,205 of record CAJQZP010000280.1, read on the forward strand.
CTATATTTTAAAGTAAGCCGATGGAGCCAATGGATTGTCAATGAACAGAAATCATTACATAATAAAAACCTGGAGAACAAACAAAAAAGGTGGTGGATCACAGAAGAAATGATTTCACAACTTAGAGAAATAGTTAATGAAAAGTTTACCGTTACAGCCTGTTAAAGTCCACTGTTGAACATAAGCCGGCCCTATAGATTTCCTCACAGGGAGATATTTGCCATAGACACATGGCAGGCGAGGCAACTATGGCAACTATGGCAAATACCGCAACAGCAGCTATTATTAGGTTATTAGGAAGCCGTTGCTGCCTATCTCCTGATTTGTTTCCCTCTGTCGGTGCTTACGATACCCATGCAACGATATGGGGGGGGGGGGTGGATATTCTTACGCGGTAATGAAATGTTTAAGCATAATATGTATGTACATGCCGGCGTCAATAAAATTTATTTTTTAAATTTCGAATATCGGATGTTTTGTTTTCTCGCAGGTAGCAAAAGCAAAGATTGTCCGAATGGGATTGAAAAAAAAGAAGAAAAAACGCCGAAAGTTAAAAGTAAATCGCACAGATATCCTTTTTCTGTGTCAGTACAGCGGAAGGGTACCCATTACGCTACCGGAGCATTAATAGATAAAAAATGGGTACTCACTGTGGCCGAAGAGTTTTACAAGTAAGTAAAATTTGACTTTCAGTAAATTTTTCATAATAAAATGCGACTTAACAGCCATCTGCTATTCTATTTTTTCTTCTTCTTTAACCGCCTGAAAACTCAAGGAATGTCACAAAACACGGTCCTGAGCAACCTGCTTCCATCGACTTGATGCATGTCTTACCAGGTCGTCACTCTATCCAGCGGAGGGGGGGGGGGGTTTACATTTTGCTGTCGGTACGAGGCTGTCACTTGAGTACTTCATCGGTTGTCAGTTCTTTGAGCTATATGATCGGCCCATTGCCACTTCAGCTTACTATTGCGTTAGGCTACTCTCTTGCCGGTTACACTGGTCCTATGGCGGATATCCATATAATATATAAATAGATTAAATAATGGCCACTTATCACGATTATTATTTACAGTGTGAGGGAGTCAATACGATTCTTCAGGGTACGATTGGGTACTGTGAATTGTAAGAAGGGGGGTTCATTGGTACCAATCAAACGTGTGGAAATACATCCATTATACGAGTACAAGAGCCCAAACTTCGACATTTCTTTGTTACGACTGGCAATGCCCGTGGAGTTTTCGGAGCATCTGCAACCCATACCCTTGTCCAAGACCAAGGGAAAGGTGCTGAGTGCCAAGTTCTTAGCGACATATTGGCCAAGATTGATTGTAAGTATTCTGTTATACATAATAGCGAAATTCTTTCTTGACCAAATTATTTTTCGGTTCCGTAAATTTAAAAATGACTTTCATTACCTGTTAAACTATAATTAAAGTATGTAGATATATATATATATATATATATATATATATATATATATATATATATATATATATATATATATATATATATATATATATATATATATATATAGATATAGATATATATTTTAATGATATAGACAAAAATGTTGTATTCCATCCTATTATATTCTATTACAATCTATTCCTTTCCGTTCTTTTACGAGTATGTTCTTATTTATTTTCCGGGTTTGCAACTCAAACGAAACACTTATGAATCATTTTATTGTCCCTTCGACCGTCAAGATCCATTTCCTCAGGAAGACGTAACTATACCAACCATCTATACGTCCACTACTAAATATAGCCTCCCGCATAGATTGGCTAGATTGGCTTAAGATAAAATTTCCACAGTCGCCACGCTTGGCAGGCAAGTTGTTAACTGCAGTTTTTATAATTTTAAGTTGTTTTCGGGAGGATGTTGTTGGCTATTACCTGTTTCAGTTTCAGTCCGTCGCCTCATGCGACACCCACGGGACCTTAAGGTGTAGTGGATATCCTTACACTACCCCTGCACGGTTCACCAACTAAATAGATGTAACCAAGCAGAAACTAATATTAAATACTAATTTCTACGGTATATTGTCTTGTTTTATCTTTAATAGTCCGCAATAATCCAATGCCTAGCAATAACTTGAGTATACTAATAATTCACATAATTTATGAAAAATTGAGACAAGATCGTTTGAAAAAATTGGTTCTCCAGTGGCAGATTCATACTGGCTAGTGCAGTTTTGGGTAACCTCCAGAGACGACCTGATGAAACATGCAGGTGGTTGATGGATACAGGGAGTGCTGGATTAGAGTTTTGGGTAACCTTCAGAGACGACCTAAAACTAGGTAGGATACAGGGAGTGCTGGATTAGAGTTTTGGGTAACCTTCAGAGACGACCTGATGAAACATGCAGGTAGTTGATGGATACAGGGAGTGTTGGATTAGAGTTTTGGGTAACCTTCAGAGACGACCTGATGAAACATGCAGGTAGTTGATGGATACAGGGAGTGCTGGATTAGAGTTTTGGGTAACCTCCAGAGACGACCTGATGAAACATGCAGGTGGTTTATGGATACAGGGAGTGCTGGATTAGAGTTTTGACAGCCCCAGGCTTATTATGAATATGCGCTCCCCTATCGGCTTTTTCTGTCTATACCTGTCCAGTCCACGAATATATTTACTAGACTTTTTTCGGCTGGAATTAAGCCGAAAAATTTGTCTAAGTACCCTTCGTGGAAAATGAAATGGGACGCAAAATTTATTCGCAGAGCTAGTAAATCGAGTCCATCAGTAAGAACTCGGCTGTCGACGATTCGAACTACTTTTATTCAGTTCTTGACAGTAAACATCTGCAGTAATGTTCATCCCATTTGGTAAGAAGCTGTGATGAATCACACCGGCGATAGACCACCAAACATTGACCATCACTTTCCTTGGGCTAAGTTTTTGTTTAGGGCATTGTTTAGGTGCTGATGCAAAATCCAACCAACTTGCTGAGCGTTGGCGATTGTTAAACAGAACCCATGTTCATCGCAGGTACCAACGCGGTTCAAAATTCATTAGTTTGTGTGCCTGTTGAGCAGTGAAAGGCACGTCTCGACGCGTACTTCGCGCTGGCGATCATTAAGTTCATGGGGCACCCGTTTCTCAAACTTTTTACCTTGCCAATTTGACGCAAACGAACCAATATTTTTGATGCTCACGTTGAAAACTGCTGCAAATTCAGCCGTAGATTGAGTATTATCAGCTTCCACAACTGCCTTTAATTCATTTTGTCGAGTTAAGTTTTCTGAACCAGGGGGTTCATTTTTCAGGTCGAAATGTCCAGAACGGAAGCGGGCAAATCAATAAATAGATGGTGGTGCTGTTTGTAGTGCTCATAAACCATAAGTAATAATAATCCAATAATTTTTTAAAGTATCTATGATGACGAAAAAGATTTAATTACGATGAAAACAAATCGCTAATCAATAAAAAGATTCTAATTTTGAAAAAAAAAAAAAACATTTTGAAATAATTTGAAACTAGAATTCTTAGTCAAACAAAAATGTTTGATTTGAAATGGCTAGTATTGCAGAACGGCAATTCACGGGTAAAGACCCATTATTAAAGTACTACATTAAGATATTTAGCAGCGTTGGACTCGTACAGGAGTGTTACATAACTCTTTTAACTTTAAGGAACAGCTTTGAAGTTTTACAATCTATATTTTTAATGTAGGTCAAAGGACAAGTGCTGCCGTCATCAGCGCAAGAACGCGTTAAACCAAATAGCATGAGGGTGTCCACACAGAAGATGATACCGTGGGACTGGTGTCACAGCGTCATGACAACGCTCAACCACACTTTGGACGAGTCAAGTTTGTGCTTAGACCCCATAATGTCGCACCACAGTCCCTGTCTCGTAAGTATAATTCAGACATTTTCATTATAGCTAAGAGGTATACGTGGTAGCGCCCCGCTGCAGTTATATTATGGTTACAGCATGAATGAGTCGGTTCTACCAGGAAATTACCACACTCTCACAGAATATCAGTGTAAAATAGAAGCTCAATGCCTACTGTGTTTGGTATAGTGAATGTAAGGAACCGGATACCCATTTTACTGGAAATGAGGCATTTCATCTTAGCCCTTAATCGAGGATAAATGTAGATACTCTCTGAGCCACGGCATCCACTTACCATCAGGTGAACTTTGTGATCTTTTATCACGCTTAGTCTATAGAAAAGGTGTAAGGGGTGTAACGACTTTATTTTCAAAATAACCACCCCACGCCGTTGTTCAAACTGCTTATCTACTAATAAAAGAGGATTTGGTCATCGACCACGTGTGATATTATATCGATTGGTAAAACATTTAAAATATTTTATTTATATTGCTAATAAAAGTAGAAGGTTCATATGTTTTCGTATGTATGTTATATTATACACTATCTTGCTACTGGGCATCCATGAATTTTTTTGTTATCAAGTCGGCGCCAAGTAGGAATGAGGTAAAATATTTGACAGATTTCATAGCTGGGCAAGTTAAATTGTTCGGAATATACAAGGGTTAGCAATAGACAAATCAAACTAAGTGTAATCTTAAAAGTGGAAAAATTAAAAAATGTTTCATAAATGTGCAAAAAATTTATGAGCAAACCACTGAGGTATTGTTTTGTGTATTTACACACTAGAAACCTGAAACTGACACCTGAAATGACAAGTGTCTCCAAACTGTTCACCTCAGTCCTAACGAGCGACATTTGAGGAGCGTAAAATTATTAGCCCTCGTTGTGAACAGATTCTTTATATAGAATAAAGTTGACAAACGAGCACACAGTCCACCTGATGGCAAGTGGTTGCTGTGGCCCATAGACATTTACATCTATCCTCGATTAAGAATCAAAATGCAGATGCGTTGCCACACCTGAAGACTAAGATGGAATGCCTCGTTTTCAGTAAAAAGAGTCTCCGGTTCTCTACACCCATAATACGAAACACAGCAGTATTAAGATTGAAGCTATTTGACGCTGGTATTCTGTGAGAGCGTGGTCCTTCCCCGGTCGAGCCAACCATTCGTGCTACAACCACAACATAGCTGCAGCGAGGCTCTGCCACGTATAAATATATTTCATGATTATAGGACGCCTCATGAGGCGAAGCGTATTCAGGTTGTGCTTTACTCTCGACACATCAAGGTCAAGAAATTTTGTGTTTCTTAAAATGTCTCTATCATCAATCATAATCATGTTGCACTTATACAATAATACGAGTAGCCGTATATCAAGGAAACACTAATTTATCGATCTTTCCTAAAAAGACATTTTAAATTGATCCTTTGAAAAAACGGTTTCAAATTTTTTTTATGTGGACGTCTGGATTTTGATTTTGTATGTGGTCACGATAACTCCCGAAAAATTGACGTATCGAGATCGGGTTTTTTTATTAGCTTCAGAATTACATCAACTGATTCGCTATTCAATAGCCTAGTATGCGCAGTTTGGTAATAAAATGATTTTCCACTTTTATTGCTATTAAATTTTCAAAAATGCTTTAATTTTTTCTAGCCTTTGGCAGACAAAGAACAAAAAAATGTTCCCCACAGTCTGTATCTTTTATATTTTGTATAATCGATTTATTTCATTCATCATTATCATCATCATTACAGCCCTTCACAAGTCCACTGCTGAACATAGGCCTCCCCCAAGTAATGCCACAAAGCACGGTCCTGAGCCACCTGCATCCATCGACTTCCTGCATATCTTACCAGGTCGTCACTCCATCTAGTGGGGGGTCGAGGCTACCACTCGAGAACCTTTCTTCCTCATCGGTTATCGGTTTTTCGACCTATATGGCCGGCCCATTGCCACTTCAGCTTACTAATCCGTTGGGCTATGTCGGTCACTCTGGTTTTACTGCGGATATCCTCATTTCTGAGTCTATCACGCAGAGAAACTCCGAGCATAGCCCTCTCCATAGCTCGCTGAGCGACCTTGAGCGTCCTCATACGGCCAGCAGTGAAGGACCACGTCTCTGATCCGTAAGTCATCACTGGCAACACGCACTGGTTGTACACTTTAGTTTTCAGAGATTGAGGTATACCTGACGAGAAGATGTGTCGTAATTTCCCGAACGCTGCCCAGCCGAGTTGAATCCGTCGATTGACCTCTCGGTCGAAGTTGGACTTACCTAGTCGGACTATTTGTCCCAGGTAAACGTACTCGTCAACAACTTCGAGCATAGTGCTCCCAACAACTACCGGCATAGGTGTGACATGGACATTAAACATGATCTTTGTTTTGTCCATGTTCATCTTAAGACCTATCCGTTGGGAGGCACTATTGAGGTCATTGAGCATAGTGCTTAAGTCCTCCAGCGTAGGTAAAAAAATTTCCCTGTAGGTAAAAAAATAACATACATACATAACTTGTTAAAATAATAGAACGCAAATTTCAAAACACGTAAATACCTAATATATTTTAAAAGTTAGGAATACAATTTTTTTTTTCAAAAAATTAAATGAAACGCTCATGAAGCGTGCACTTCTGGATTTCCAAACTAGTTTTTATTAAATAGGTCCAATTTTAATTTTACCCTATAGGGTGTGAAATTTGTACCTAGAGGACAAATTGTAACTTTTTTATTGTTAGGTACTATGGTAACGACGTTCTAGTTTATTATGTTGAGGTTGTGATACTGCAACAGCGGACAGCCACGACTTTTTCTTCCACCAGGGCGGCGCCACCTAGGAATGAGGTAAAATAATTAACAGATTTCATAGCGGAGGAAGTTAATTAATTAGAAATGTGAAGAGATTAATGTTTATTTCCGAAATTTTTAATTTATTTCAAATTTATTAAATTAGAAATGGATCAGTTCAAATTAGGACTGTTGATATATTTTTATTATATCGGATTTTCGATATATCGATAAACTTATATATAAAACACCGATATTCATATATTTATAATCATCGATATATCGAAAAGCCGATATTTAAAAAAATATTAAGAGTCCTAGGTTGAACTGATCAGTTGGAATGATCAGTTGAACTGACCGCGTGTGTCATCCATTAGTGTTCAGAAGATAAAAACGAATTAAAAAATATTTGATCATTTTAAGTTTTAATGATAGATTATTTTTGTTTTGTTGCATGTCTCTAACAGTATTTTTATTTACAATCATTTTTTTACACGTTAAGGGGACAAGCGAACGCACAGTCCACCTGATGGTAAGTAGATGCTTAGGCTTATAGATATTTACATCTATCCTTGATTGAGAATCAAAATGCAGATGCATTGCCACTCCTGAGGACTAAGATGGAATGCTTTGTATCCAGATAAAGGGTCTCCGGTTCTCTACAATCAACATACGAAACACAGTGGCGTTAAGTTGCTATTTTATGCTGGTATTCTGTGAGAGCGTGGTCTTAACCCGGTCGAGCCAACTCATTCGTTCTACAACCATAATATAGCTGCAATGGCTCTACCACATATAAAGTGTGTAATAATCTTGACACAAATCAAAAGTCCAACAATGTTTATTCTGTCTCCAGCCGGATGCCGGGGCACCAGTAACAGCTGACGATGGCTTATGGGGGCTCACGTCGGGCTGGACATCAAAACACTGCCTCTCACAACCGAGCCCGACTCTCTTCACTCGCATATCCTCGCCACTCGTGGATTCCTGGTTGGATTCGACGTTGACTGATCAATGATGTTTGTTGTTAGAAACTTCTAGTTTTTTAAAGTCAAAAGAATGCCATTATCGCTATCTCGCAGATATCGAGAGATAAATAAATATAAGAAAATTTATCATGTAAGCTTATTTCCATCAGTAATGTTGAATGCGTTTCTTGGCTGAATAACTATGTGTTTTTTATTTAATATTTATTTAGTTTTTTAGCAGATTCGTTGAAAGAATCTATATGTGTGCTTGTAAAGTAAATTTAAATTAAAGTTGCTTGATAACCTAAGTAGTTAAAGTTTTATTAAATTATTTTTCATCTAAATTTTAGGTTTTATTAAATTATTTTCTCTTTTAAATCATTGTAAATTATTATTGTATTTTTATAATAAATACTTAGAAGAAAACTTTCGTGTCTTCTATTTTTTTGTCTATGTCATTGGGCACTTTTCCATTCTCCGGCACGGCAGCGGTGCCAGTGCCGATTTACGCTCGGTTTTTAGGCAGTACCACAGCTTAAAGACCTTATCTCTTCTCTTTAAACTGTGGCAGTACTAACACAGATTTCAGTTCTACAACACGTAAAATCGGTTTCGTCGAGTTGTCGTATTTGTTATATCTCTTAAATTTAAATATGGAGTGTAGAAGTAAGGAGTTCCAACTCCCATAGTAGAATAGTTGAAAGTGGCCACCTGTAAGCAGTAAATAACAGTTCAAAAACTCTCCACAATAGCGCTGGAGTAGCTACTGGGATGAACTTAGCAGTTGTCGACGGTTTAAGTGTGCTAAACTGCTCAGTAACTCTAAAATCTAAAATAATTTTATTTAGTAAATATAACCTCGAAAAAGTTGTTAAAATTTACCCCGTAGCTATAGTGGCGCCACACTTAAAGGTATATATATAGCCAATAAAGGTTTTTATGGACACTTTTTAATACACAGTCTGTACTCCTTTAAACAAAAATATAATAAACGCAGATAAGTCAAATTTTGAGTTCATACAATCCAAAAAATAAGGTTTTTAGAAGGAACATATTAAACCCTATTTTAAAAGTTGAAAATGGACTTCAAAAATTATTTCAACTGCTTCCGCATGATTGAGGAGACATTTCATCATTTTACAAGTCAATTTCGAGTCGCAATTTCAAAGCGTCCCTTCTACCTCATAAAATATATAAAAGGAAATGATAAATATACATAAATATATATTTCATATACTAACATAAATAAATAAAAGCCCAACCAGACGGAGGCCCTCGGCAGGCAGACCAAACGGCCGAGGGTTATGGAGACAGGTAAACAAACCGGTAGACGATGCGGGCGGTTTGGAGGAGCACCGCATTCTGCATTATTATTATTATTATTATTATTATTCAACTAATTGTAAATAATTTCATTGTTCTTATAAAAACAGAAAATGATTCGATCTTGATTTTTAATCTTGATTTATAATTTAAGGCATATAACAATTTGGGATTCGTCTTGCGGGCCTGCAAGGCATTTACGAATATAGGCTCATTGAAGGTTGTATACTGTGCATACTCGTATATACGTAGTCTGCTAGAGTACGCTAGTCAAATTTGGTCCCCTCAATACAAGGTCTATAAAGAACGCCTAGAGCGCATACAAAAAATCTTTTTAAGACACATCTCGTACCGGCGTCGTCGGTCGCACGATCATATACCCGAGTCTGTCACGAAAATGGTCTATTAACTTTGGAAGAAAGACGGGACATACTAGATGTTTGCTTCCTATTTGATATTGTTCGGGACAGAGTAGACTGCTCAGATCTGTTGCATAAAGTAGCATACTGCGCTCCTAGGCGTAGAACATGTCACACTCCGCTATTAAATGTGCCTCAACGTCGCACTAACTACGGATCTAATACTGTCTTGGTTAGGTTACCCCGAACATACAATGCAAAGTTTAGCCAGGTTGACTTATTTCGCTCAAGTAAGTCAACTTTCAAAAAGAAGATGAGAGATATCATCAAAAACTCTTATAAATTTTAAGCGCTACAAACAAAAGTTGTACTATAAACTTTTCTTTTCTTTTTGTCTTTATCTTGTATCTTTATATCTGTGTGTCTCTATAATGGGTGGTACTTATATATTACTTCCGGAAACATGTACAATGTATTTCTTTACTTGATTTGTTTTGTGCCGTGTATAGTTTAGAGTATTTAGTTAACTATCTATGATATTGATAGGTTTAAGCGGATGGCATCCTTGAATTCCTTGGTATATTTATAGAGTTAACTTGAGCACTAACAAAGTCTGATTGTTGCAGTGTCATTTGTTAATTTAAGGGAAAACTGTTATTGGCATTAATACATTACATATAGTTATAAGATATATAATTTGTAAAGCTGTTGGTTTTCTTAATGAAATAAAATAAAAATATAATAAAATAAATAATTTTTTTAGGCTAAAATCGATGCAAGTGATCGATTTAGTACTATACATCGATTTAATAAAATCGATCTCTTTTGCACAAGAAATCGATTCTTCGAATAATCGATCTCAGATCGCCATGCCTACTTAATAATCACTTCTCTAAATAATAAAATAATAATAAAAATGAATTATTTTCAGCAATATACAATTAATAAATATTTACATTAACAAATAAATTTAAAGTCCCTGACTCCTAAAGTAGGTGAAACCATGCTATTATTTATTCTGTGGTAAAACCTGTATCTCAGGAGCTAGTGTCTTCTCACTAAAATAACCTTATATAGATAAATACACTTATACGTTGATAAAAATAATAAAATCTATTAATTAAAATAAAATTAATATATTTAATGTATAGAAATGTGGGTGTGTATACTAGTGCACTCGCGCGTGTGTGCGTGCGTGCGTGCGTGCTGTGTGTGTGTGTGTGTGTGTGTGTGTGTGTGTGTGTGTGTGTGTGTCTGTGTGTGTGTGCGGGCGTGCGTGCGTGTGCGTGCGTGCGTGTGCGTGTGTGTGTGTGCGCGTGTGTGTGTGTGTGTGTGTGTGTGTGTGTGTATGCGTGCGTGCGTGTGCGTGTGCGTGTGTGTGTGCGTGTGTGCGTGCGCGTGCGTGCGTGAACATGCGTGCGTGTGCGTGCGTGCGTGTGCGTGTGTGCGTGTGCGCGTGTGCGCGTGTGCGTGCGTGGTGTGTGTGTGTGTGTGTGTGTACGTGCGTGCGTGCGTGTGCGTGCGTGCGTGTGCGTGTGTGTGTGTGTGTGCGTGTGCGTGTGCGTGGGCGTGTGCGTGTGCGTGTGCGTGCGCGTGCGCGTGCGCGTGCGCGTGTGCGTGTGCGTGTGCGTGTGCGTGTGCGTGTGCGTGTGTGCGTGTGCGTGTGCGCGTTCGTGTTGTGTGTGTGTGTGTGTGTGTGTGTGTGTGTGTGTGTGTGTGTGTGTGTGCGTGTGCGTTTGCGTGTGCGCGTTTGGGTGTGTGTGTGTGTGTGTGTGTGTGTGTGTGTGTGTGTAAACATGGATATGATGTTCGGAAGGTTAGTTGCAACCAAACTCTTGAAGAATGACAGTAATTCTATAGAAAAACTCGCAAAATTGCTGTGTGTTGTTTCTTTCGTCTCTTCTTAATAGATTAAAGGAATAAAAAAACTGAAACTGAACTAAAACGTTACATTTGTAATCTGTGAAAAAATGTGTTGTATCTTTTTATATTGTAATTATAAACTCATACAATATACTTACAATATCATCAAACCTTATAAATTTAGCATAGGCTTGAGTAGGTTTTTAAAGTCTAAGTAAGTGCGGTTTACCATCTTTAGCTTCATCATCAATTGCCATCAGATGGAACAGTAGGTAAGCACCGACACGCGAATTTAGAATTTTCTCCTCTATTTGATTTCCGGTAAAAATAAAACTCAATTGAAACCCTTAGAATTATATTCAAATATCACAAATCTTTGTTCTATTCGATTTGTACAGTTCACTTACCAAACATTCATAAAACAATTTTAAATGACGCTTAACATTATATCTACTTTTTTCTTAGTACAGTCTCAATCTCTTCGTCACTTTTGCCTTTGGTTTCTAGTAAAAATATAAGGGTGACGAAAAAACCCAACAAGTTGACTCCAGCAAAACAAAAAAATGTAGAGTGCGGTCCTAAAAATGAGGTAATTGGCGCATACAGAAACAATTGAACGAATCTCATTAACCACGCGAATGTCACGGCAAGGCCCATCATTTTTGCACGAATCTGAAAGAAAGAAATTTCAATTTAGAATTACCTACCCAAAAAACTAAAAATAAAAGTACTTTTAATATTAATAATAATGACCTCCAGACCGAATTTTGTCATAGTGGCTAGTCTTAACGGAGTCTAGTCATCTGCGCAGGACAGTGCCCAAGTGTATAAGTGCTCACTCTCATAATCCGATGGGACAGTAATCCGACACGACCGGAGAGAGATCAGGCACAGGACCAACGGCTTTACGTGCTCTCCGTGGCACGGGGGTGAGACACCGCCAACTTCCTGACTCCAGGATGCTGCTGAGATTTTGACCAAACCCGGGGTTAGAACCCGGTACCCTAAAATCATCATTCGCAATTTCCAACCATTACCATTACTGAAGAGGCAGTAATACTAATTTTACTCAATTTATCCTGCTTAATTTAAGCTTATATATAATGTATATAAGCTTAAATTAAGCAGGACGTCGTGTATTCTGCAGCACCCCTGGCCTCCAATAAGGTCCACTCCTGAACATAGGCCCTCCCCACAGATTCTCTCATAGTGGGCGTGACTATGGATGTTCGCCTTGGTTGCCACGCTGCACGGGCCGGTTGGCGTCCGTAGTTTTTTATTTTTTGTTGTTAAATGTTAGGAAGACGCTGCTGCCCGTCTCCTAGTTTATTTTCTTCTGTCGCCCCTGACGAAATCCAAAGAACGATAAGGGACAGTGGATATTCTTACATCGCCACAACATGAACAATGAAAAAATAACATTCATATCAAAAGAATCACTGAAAGCTCTTGTCCCGAGTGGTTTGCTCGCACGCGCAATGGGATTAAAGTCGGCGGTATGAACAGACCACGGTAATGCTCTGTTAAACTGCCTCTAATCCAAACGAGCTCTACATACACAAGCGAGTTCCAGCTCATACTGTGATCATTCCAGCTTGATATGGATGGATTTCTTGAAGATTCTAAAATCGTTCACACACTGAACACACTGAACACGCAATTTCTTTGAATCGGGGTGAAATATAAAGCCAGGCTCATTGAGCAACAAAACATGTTCGTTGAGCGTCGGACAAGTAAGTATTGTTCCCTCGATTTTCGAGTGACCCATCATGATTATGGGCTTCTCGTCTTATCAATTTAATATTAAACGGGCCATGTGTTCATTGGTCACAAATACTATTTGGATTGAAAACTTCACACTCTCAGGAGTATAGAAGAAAAGAGACAATATTGAACTTTATTTTCTCTGTTATCTCTGTGTGTTGTGTTAAAGATGGTCAATATAACTTTAATTTTTAAAATAAACAGCAAAAAAAATAAGTAAAGAAATTCATTAAATAAATAAAACTGACCAAATTGGATGAAATTATCAAATCCAATCCATTCATAGCAATCCACGATTTCATAACTTATTGATTTATACGTACCGTCTATTTTACTTTGAAAGAAAATTAATTTTTATTCGATATACTGACTTTACCTATAGGATAAAATAGATGGCGTTATTACAAAGCAATTTTACTCGAAGGAAAATATTATTTTGTTTTAATACACTATTTTAAACCTTACATGCCTAAAAATAAAAATTTTAACATTATTTTCTATAAAATTAAAATTGCCGCGAAATATTATTTTTTCACATTTAATTTTTAGAGTTTACACACACTTCCACCGCGTGTGAACAGCACACTTTTTTTTTCATAAAAAAACACCTGCTAAAAATTTACTATTGAAACCTCGCCTGAAAGTTAAACATCTCTGCCATAATGATGAACGGCAGCGGCGCGACGCCAGCTGCGAAGGCGAAGACTGACACAACCATCGATTACAGGCAGCCACATTGGCGGGACGATTCCATACGACGGTAGGAGCATAGCACACGCCAGGGTACCCATGGAGCAGGCAGATATGAGCAGCGTTCCCGCTAACAGAGGCTGAAAGAGGAAATAGCATGGAATAGATGCGTTTATTACGATGATTTTTTTGTCGAGAAATGAACAGGATGGAATCATTTTTGTTCAATTTAGATTAATCACGAATACTTATTGGAAGTCATTTAAGTTTTACCACAGGTTCGAAAAAAAGCCTTTGTCCTGGGAAGAACCAGCAAGAGACTATTTTTTATTTTTTTAGACGCCGCTGAAGCCTTAGTTTGACGATGACTGTTTAAATACATCCAGAAATATAGTAGGCATTGAGTTATATATACTACGTACTAGAGAAGCTACTCCAAACAAAAAATATTACTCTGTATCCGCGTATGCGCGGGAAACAGTAGAGTCGCGTATGCGCAGTTGATATACACGCGAAAATTGTCATAGTTAATAATTGTTTATATAGATTGTATTGTTAATCGAGTACATTTTTTTAAATTTTCAGTTATTTTTGCATGTGTGCTAATTTAATATAGAATTATTACTAGCGCCGCTCCGCACTTCGTGAATATCGAAGCCACAATAACAGGTGTACGGATTGCAGTACAGTTCAGTTGAACATAGTGAGTGTTCGGAATTCGAAATCTAGTGCGTAGTACATATATATCGATGATAGTAGGGTTTTTAAGGGTGAATGTGGTAGGTTTTTATTTTTCAACGCAAAACTAGGTGGTAGCGCTCCTTGTCTGCCCAGCTCCACGTTGCAGAAGGATTTTTTTATGAAATAAGATCGGCAAGCGAGCGCACCGCCCACCTGATGACAAGCGGATGCTGTGGCCCATAGATATCTACATCTATCCTCGATTACAAATCTAAGTGCAGATATTTTGTCACCACTAAGGACTATAATGGATCGCCTCGTTTTCACCAAAAAGGATCTTCGGTTCTCTACATTCACCATATGAAATACACATACAGCTATAAGCTGCTGTTTCTCGTTGGTATTTAGTGAGAACATGGTCCTTCCCCGGTCAAGCTGACCTATTCATGCTACAACAGCGTCTATGAAATGACATCTATACGATAATTATTACTGTTTTTATGCGATAGACTACCAACTGACCTTTATATTATAATTCGTTGTTTTTATTTATCTTGTTTAATACATATAGTCCATTTCATTCATTCATTCATTCACCTCTAAGGATGGCAAAATAGGGGATTCCATTTTTAATGTAACTATTTAGACGGCATTGTGATTGTGACATTTCTCGATCATCTACAAACGGCTGCAAAGATTCTCTCGAATCATAGCTAAGAACACTGTGGATCAAGTCACCTCCCAAACAAAAAAAATCTAAATCGGTTAATCCATTTGGGATCTATGTGATGATGACGCCACGAACAGACACACAGATATATAGCTACAAACATTAAACATATAACACCCTTCTGTTTGCTGGGGGTTTAAAAGATTATTGCGTCGCAAGGCCTCACCTTACGTCCAAATCTTTCCACGCAGCCCATTGAGACGAAGGACCCAATAATCATCACAACAGGAAAACTCAGCGTCTGCAACTCCGGGCTGATGCTGTGCTTGACTTCGCTGGTAGCCAAGGTACTGGCACCGTAGCTGATGATAGAATCCTATCAAAATTCCAGTCCATCTTTTACAATTCCTTTTTAAAAACTCTAGATGATATCGTGCAGGTGATCGCCATCGTTGATGTACATCTAGTGTATCTATGATTACTGCTATAAGTAGATTATTACAGTAGTAATATATTCAATGGTTAACATAGGAGTGATCAATTATAGTGATTTGTAAATATTAAATCGCATTCTTTTGTGATGATTTGTAGGAGTCATCGGTGTAGCGCAAATCGCAACACGAAAGAATGTGAGATAAACTTGTTGACTCATAAATGCGGAAATGCTTTAGATTAGATATGAAGAAGCTCATTGGAAACATGCTTCCACAAGGATTAAATATTATTTAAAGACTAATAAGAATAGCATCTACTACAACAGAAACGCCATCTTATACAATATGACAAAGACAATAGCAGAAAGGAAAAAGTTAAAAACTTTTTTAACAATGACAGTCATTAGCTGATCATTAGTGAATGTGATTCTGTTTACTTAAATTACTTCTGTGTACTCATTAGATTTAACGAGGTAGCATCTTTTGCTGCTTAGAGGAAGACAAGAGCAGAAGGAAGAGAAGAGTGTGGCATACGTGTACAGAATACGTCATTGAATACCTATTTATAACTTCCCCCTAATAAAATTGAAAATTTTCAAAAATGGGGAAGTTATTGGATTCACCCCGATTTTCGTAAATCTAGTTTTCATTAGATCTTGACATTTTTAGATCCCAGGAAGCTATTCTAACTTCACGTGGACGTTGGTACGGATGTATGTATGTATTTATGTGTGTGTTTGTAAGTACGTAAACCTTTCATAACTTTTGAACGTCTTGATCAATTGATATGTGGTTTTGCGGTTTCGGAGTTCTAAAGACCTCAATGTGGAATAGATTTGGTGATAATATGAATTGATTCGGACGAGTAGATTTTGAGAAATCTCGTGAGGCATCAAAGGAGAAAGAATTGAAAAAAAAAAACGTTTTTTAACATAACTTTTAGATTCCGTAACATAATTTGGTGAAATTTGGAGCGATTTACATTTAAAATTAGCGAGAAGTTCCAGGGATGATCTGCACGGTCAACCAATTTTCTTCTTTACTACAAAGATGGAAAATTTCAGTGAAGTGTGCACCAGTGCTTTCTTTTCCACACCCATAGAAGAGAATATGGAACTATTCAACAGCGAATTAAATCAGGAGTTGTCTAAAGTTTTTGATGAAATGGAGAAGCGTAAACTGTTCGATTCATTATATAATGATGAGTTGTATAATCAGTGTGCGATGGTTGTAACACAGTTTAAGTAAGTAAAATTTCGATCATAATTTACTCATAGTCGTATATAGTTTTTTAATAAATTTAAACATTTTAACACTCAACCACTACAACTTGGAAAAGGAATGAAACGAACGAGCAGCGAAGAATCCAAAATCATCAGAAAATCAAGAACGGAAGAAGAAGCGTCTACCGCTGCAAGGATCAGTGGCGATAACGATGATCAAGTGGAATGTCTAACGTGTCATATATCAAGAAAAGGTATTTAGCTAATAATTTTAAAAGTAATGTTCATAAAAATAATCTTTTAAATTCACATAATTCTTTATCTAACGTTAGTGTGATTGAATCTGCTTTTGGAAATAGGATTATAACTTATAAAATCAAGAGTAGAGTAGATCGTTCGACACGGGTAAATTTTGAAACTCCTGAAATATTTTTAAATTCTATTAAAGATGATATTTTATTTTTAATACAAGAGTATATTCATCAAAATATAATTTTTAAAGTAAACAAGTCCAAGGCAAAAGGAGTAAATAAATGTATCACTAAAAAGATGAAAATGAATAGTTATGTCTTCTCTATTTAATAAAAAAAGTGCAATATGCTTAGATTTAAATCAATTAAGCACATAATTTTCACACAAAAAATAAATAAGATTGGTTTATCGTATAATGACACCAAGAGGCATATTTTAGATAACAATATTCAATATTGTTATCTAAAATATGCCTCTTGGTGTATTTATTACCTCATTACCTTGGGGTCATAATAAATTGCGCTAAGTGTTGATAGTTTTTACTTTTTACTTTTATGTCTGTGTGTATGACGTAGAGTTTATTACATATTTAATTAATGCTTGATTGTAAATAATTTAAGATAATTGTTGTTTTTATTTGTGTGTGTGTATTGATTTGAGGTTGAGGTGATTGTAAAATTCTGATGTACTAATTGTGTTAGAAATAGTATACAGATCATTCTGTTTTATATAATTTTAGCAATTTATAATAATTGTTTACACCAATACTTCCATTTTTTATTTCATCCCTTAGAACTTTAAACATGTGTAATGTTTCACTTTATCCATCCATTTACTGCTATTGTGGTAGGACTAAGTGGATGTGGGAAGTCAAATTTTGTAACGAATTTCATAAAATCAGTTACAGAAATATCTAATTGTGATTTTAATCAGATCACATGGTGCTTTGATGAAATTGATGAAACAGATGAATTCCAAAATAGTATAGTAACGTACCAGTGGTTAAAAAAATTCCCAGAGGCGCGAGGATGCAACTTGCTAAAGCATTATCATTAACTATTCAAAATTGTCTAACGAATTGTGAAAAAAGTTGGCAAAAATTATTTACATTCGCGTATTCCCACTTTCATTTTAGTAAATAAATAAATAAATCAATGTACGTCTCAACTAAAAGAAAATTCTTTTCAAAATTTGAATTACCCGATTAATACTCATTTCTCTCGACCTTATCCTAAATTTGATTTAAAAAAAGTAGTTGAATCAAAAGTAATGGACGGCGACTTAAAAAATGCATCCCGTATTTTATTCTCAGATGACTGAAACTCTTGAAGGCCTTCGTCAGAAACATCCTTCGGTCAATCCTTCCCAGAATTTACCGCTGCCTCCCAATACAATCTCTCTAAATACTCTCAAAATCTAGGCAACCATTAAAGTTTCCGAAAAAGACACTTTAGACGCAATATTGTCATTTTCGAATGGCTCTGCCGGCGGCATTGACGGGATTACGCCCCAGCATCTTAAAGACCTTGTAAGCGTATCTGCCGGTGACGCCGGTAGGGTACTTCTTAATGACATAACAAAATTATGTAATTTTATGCTTTCTGGTAATGTCAATTCCAATCTCATTCCCTACTTATATGGGGCAAGATTGTGTGCCTTCAAAAAAAAGGATAACGGTATCCGTCCTATTGCTGTTGGTTCTACATTTCGACGTTTAACTTCAAAATTAGCTTGCAGGCACATAATCTCAAACCTTAAGACAAAATTTCAACTTACTCAACTAGGCTCGGGACCAAAGGTGGCTGTGAGGCGGCGGTACATTCGGTGCGTACTTTCTTAACTAATTCCAATGCAGATGTTCTTCTGAAGGTTGATCTTAGAAATGCTTTTAACTCAATTGATAGGATAACCCTGCTGAAAGAAGTGGCCAACAATACCCCCGAAATATATCATTACGTTTGGCAATGTTACAGTCAAAATTCAAACTTGTTATATCAAAACCATATTATTGAGTCTGCTGTTGGTGTTCAGCAGGGTGATCCATTAGATCCAGCTCTTTTCAGTTTGGGAATTCAACCTATTATTTCAAATTTAAAATCCAAGCTGAATGTCTGGTATCTGGACGACGGTACACTGGGAGGTAAAGCAGATGACGTCCTCAATAATCTTACTCATATTTTTCAAAATTTTAAAAATATTGGTCTTGAATCAAATACAAATAAATGTGAAATATTTATTTCTAATAATTTATCTAATTCTAACATAGATACCTTAATTCAAAATTTCAATCAGATTTCTCCAGGAATAAAAACTGTCAATTCGGAATCGCTTTACCTGCTTGGTGCTCTGTTGTTTTTCGATAGTATTAAACCACGTTGATAAATTATATATTTTAAACCCCCATATTGCCCTTACCATTTTAAAATATTATCTCCCTGTACCTAAATTTACATACTTGTTACGCTCAAGTCCAGTCTGGAAATGTTCGGATATTTTAAAAGATATTGATAGTAATCTTAAAATTGCTTTAGAAAACATTCTAAATTTGAGATTAAATACAATAGCCTGGAATCAAGCCACTTTACCTATCAAATTTGGTGGAATTGGTGTAAGAAATATTTCTAGCGTCGCATTGCCTGCTTTCCTTGCTTCCGTGCATAGTGTCAATGACCTATGTAACACAATTTTAAATAATAAAGTAGACCTGTGCTTTGCTTCGGAGGCAAAGCAAACATGTTTAACGCTCTGTCCCGGCGAAAATGTCCCACTGGAAGTTAACCAACAAAAACAGTGGGATATTGTGTTGGTACGGAGTGTCCAGAAAAATTTATTTCAAAATTTCCATATTCAACAAGATCAGGCTCGCCTTCTAGCTGTTTCGACTAAGGAATCTAGCCACTGTTTACATGCTCTACCATCAAGTAATCTCGGCACATTGCTTGATGGGGAAAGCTTGCGCATCGCCGTAGGAATCCGGCTAGGAGTGGCTATTTGTCAACCTCACCAGTGCCCCTGTGAGTTTGGGCTCCACGGACTTTCATGCAAGAAAAGTGCAGGTAGGTTTTCCCGTCACGGTTCTTTGAATGAAATCATCCGAAGGGCTCTTGTCTCTATAAATATCCCCTCGATTTTAGAGCCTTGCGGGATATTTAGAGACGATAGCAAGAGACCCGACGATTATGACTTTGGTCCCTTGGGAGAGAGGTAAAGCCCTAGTGTGGGATGCTACTTGCGTTGACACTTTGGCGGCCTCTCATCTCAAGGGTACCTCTTTCAGAGCCGGGGCGGCGTCAGGGGCAGCCGAATTTAGTAAATGGCGCTAATATGAGTCTTTGAGAAATGACTACATATTTGTGCCATTTGCTGTAGAGACTATCGGTCCGTGGGGTCCACGTGCAATGAAGTTTCTAAAGGAACTGTATCCACGACTGGTCGTCGCTGCTGGTGATAAGAGGGCTGGTTCTTTCCTCGCTCAAAGGCTAAGTATAGCTATTCAGCGAGGAAACGCAGCCAGCGTTCTTGGCACTATACCACGGGAGCAGGTCTTTTTGACGATTTAAATTTTTGGTTTTAGATTTTCTATATTATAGTTTCTTCTTTTATGTTGTATATAATTAGTTTTAATCTTTAATATTATAATTTTAATTATTATTTTAGTTAAGTTCTTTATTATAATTTTTGTAATATAAAATACCATGAAATAAATAAATTGCACCAAAAAAAATTCCAAATCTTAATATGTTTCATGGTGAAAACCCACATCTTGTTATTATTGATGATCTAATGAGAGAGTCTGATGGAAGAAAAGGTCAAAGAGACATTTCTTTAAACACAAGTTATATAATATTTTAAAATTTTAAAAACCCTCGAGATAAAACTAAAATAAGATATTTAGCTTTTCCACTTCACAAATTACGTCCATGACAATTGATGCGTTGAATTAACACAAACGTAGTAGTGGTAGATCAACTGCGGTCAAACGACCATACACTGATTCCATGACTGCAGCTGCTCGTTCTTATATAGCACCAGTAAGTTATTTCTAATCTAAAGCATTTCCGCGGTGAAACTGATGGTAACTTAATGAGTCAACAAACTTATTTCGCATTATTTCGTGTTGCGACTTACGCTACACCGATGACTCCCACAAATCATCACAAAATAATGCGATTTAATATTTACAAATCACTGTAATTGATCATTCCTATGTTAACCATTGAATAAATTGGTACTGTAGTAATCTACTAACAGCAGTTATATTATAAATACACTAGATGTACAACAACATCTGAAAAAGATTCATCCCAATCCAGTAAATAATATTTATGCTTCTAATAGACTGCCCATGTATACCCACGTACCAACGTATATAATATGTTATTTGGATACAGATGATAAACCAGGCTCACATGGGAAGCTTTTTTATATCGATACGAATGACAGCAGTCAAAAAAAAAACATGGATGATCACCTGCACGATATCATCTACAGTTTTTTAAAAAGAGTTGTAAAAGATAGGACTGGAATGTTGATAGGATTCAGAATGAGTGGGCTTCAGTTTGTGGTGAATATTGCTTAATGTATTCGCTATATAACTATAAATATTACTAAAACACATAACGTAATTTTTACATCAAAAAATAAAAAAAAAAACTGGTAACTATAAGCCTCTCACAATAAATAGTGAACCAATTTCTAAAGTAGATAATGAAAAATACTTTGGTCTCCGGTTGGATAATCATATGATATTTAAGTCTCGTATAAACAATATTAACACGTTGACTGCGAAGCCAGGCTTGAAACATCTCGTCCGTATCTCGTCTTTATAGCGGTAAGGAAAAACTTTAACTTCTCTGTCGTGCGAGAGGCGTAACTTCCGTTTGCTTCAGTCTAGGAAAGAGATAACTATATATCTGAGATGTGCTATTGATGCCGAGTTTTTTGGTATATCTACCTTAATACCCGATTTTTTAGGCCTTGTACCGCACTGAATAAATTAAAGTTTAATACAGTGCATTACGAGGTTGCGAACACCTCGTACTGCACCCTACGCTAGCTTTACGCGGTTAGTGTTGTGCAAAACGTTGAACGCTGCACCCGCGACGATATAATAAGATGTCGAAACGTTGCCGAAGAAAGTTAATTAATAATATTATTGATGATGAAGAGGAATTGGGTGGTAAATCTAATTCTAAATTAACGATATTTGAAAAACAGGTAAGTTTCCAATCAATATTTACAAATTATACTCAGTCTAAGTGAAATAATTATGTAGGAATATAACAAATAAATTCAACTGACAAAAAACGTAGTACTGGTAGATCAACTGCGGTCAAACGACCATACACTGATTCCATGACTGCAGCTGCTCGTTCTTATATAGCACCAGTAAGTTATTTCTAATCTAAAGCATTTCCGCGGTGAAACTGATGGTAACTTAATGAGTCAACAAACTTATTTCGCATTATTTCGTGTTGCGACTTACGCTACACCGATGACTCCCACAAATCATCACAAAATAATGTGATTTAATATTTACAAATCACTGTAATTGATCATTCCTATGTTAACCATTGAATAAATTGGTACTGCAGTAATCTACTAACAGCAGTGCACCCGCGACGATATAATAAGATGTCGAAACGTTGCCGAAGAAAGTTAATTAATAATATTATTGATGATGAAGAAGAATTGGGTGGTAAATCTAATTCTAAATTAACGATATTTGAAAAACATGTAAGTTTCCAATCAATATTTACAAATTATACTCAGTCTAAGTGAAATAATTATGTAGGAATATAACAAATAAATTCAACTGACAAAAGCAAAACACACACAGGCCGTAACGATCCCATACTTATGTATAGAAATGCTCCAATAAATCGCTACACCTAATCAACCCGCTTTAAAAATACACTATCAGTTTTTTTTTCAGAACCCGCTCCAAACAATCCACATCATCTCGAAAAAGGATCAAAGAAAAGGAGATGTGTAGGATGCTACGAGAAACTTCGCACCTTCTTATCAAGTCGTGAAGCTGACAAAATAGCAAAGAAAATTCTCACAGAATGTATCTGTTGCAAAAATATTATTGTTTGCCCTGTTTTAATAAAAAGCATCCATAAGTACAATTAAATAAAATCGATATTTTTTCCCATCACTAAACAATATGAAAAACTGCCCTTTTTCAGTGCGGTATGGGGTACATAAGACCCCACATTTTATGTTACCAATAGAATCCAAACTAAATAATCTGCCCACAGGCGGAGGCAGATTTGGGTTAATCAACTCATTGATAATGATAATCGCGACAAAAATCATACAATTCGCCTTATTTGGCGCCAAAAAAGGATTTTTGTCTCATGTGGGCGGTGGGGTTTACTTAGCCTCGTGCCGCTACAACATCTGGTTCAGAACGAGATTTCAAACGTCTCGTAACGCAGTAATGGAAAGTACAGATAAACCAGTGCCGCTGGGAACGTGTTAAATCTAAATTGGTTTCTCTCACTGGCGCACTGCGAAATATAGTAAAATGTTTCCCACGTAGTGTGCGTTACACTATTTATAATTCATTAGTCAAACCACATATTGAATACCTTATAGAGGTCTGGGGCACAGCAGCAAAAGCCAGTATAGAAACAATGCAGGTAGCACAGAATAAACTGATTCAGGTACTATTTAATTACGACTTTCTTACTCCAACTGCCCAAGTTTATAAGGACACTAAAATCATGAATATATCACTAACATATAAATATTATACTTGCGTAGTTAGTACGTAAAATACTAAATAAAAGCATTCTCACAGAATTAAATTTTACAAAAAATAAACCTAAGTATATCAAAACTAAGACCAAGACTTTACAGAGAATTAAAACTACGTACAGCACGTACTAACTACGGTAAAAAATGTATTTTGAATGAAGGTGCCTTAATCTACATCAAACTACCAAAAGAGATAAGGGATGCCAAATCTATGACAACCCTTAAAAGAATACTAAAAAATTATTTTCTAAACACATAATCAAGGTGATTTACTTATTCGTGAAATTGTGCTTAATTTGATTGGATGGTTATAATATTAGTAGGTAAATTAAATTACTAAAATGTTAATAAATTTGCATAATACAAGCTTCGATCTAATAAAATTATGATATGTGTCTATTAGTATGTATATATGTGCGTATGTGTGTGTATACAATATGTAACGTAATTAACGCACACCCTCAGACACCCCAATTAGTATATTATGTTATAATCATAATACATACACTGAATTTTTAGTTAAACATTTTTATGCACTGATTATTTATCAAATTAGTTATACTAATTTCGGAAGAATGTTATGATCACAGTACAAATTCAAGAATGCAAAGACTTTAACATGTTTGAAATAAAGTTCATTTTTCTTTATTTTTATTGAATGACAGAATTAGTAATAATACAAATAAAGCCGAGCCGTGGTAGCTCAGATGGTTAGCGCTTGCTGTAAATTTCACAGTACGCGAGCAAACCGGGTTCGATCCTCGCCGGCATCAACGAAATTGTTAATTGCAATTTTAAGTGTTGATTTACCACGTGCTCGGCGGTGAAGGAAAACATCGTGAGGAAACCTGCATGTCTGAAAAATAAGAAAAAATGTTTCGAAGACATGTGAAGTTCGCCAACACGCATTGGGGCAGCGAGGCGGACTATATTCCTTGCCCTAAAACCCTCCCAGAAATGAGAGGAGGCCTGTGCCCAGCAGTGGGACGTATATAGGCTGTAACTTTACTTTTTACTTTTACAAATAAAACTGCACCCTTAAAAGTCTTATTGCCTTAGGTTATGGTCCATTTCAGTTTGTTTTGAGTGTACAGATTTAGTGTGACTGTAATTTACATTGTTTTAATTATTTTTGGGATAAAAAATTACCTATATTAAAAATGATAAAAATCGATTCAGTAAGCGATTCTGAACAAACTACTTTCTCAAAATGCGTAAATTATGTTGCATGTTGTATATGTATGTGTATATATGTATATAAAAATATAATTAAATATAATTGAAAATATATATATATATATATATATATATATATATATATATATATATATATATATATATATATATATGTACGCATTTACTAATAAAAAAAGCAAATAAAACAAAACATTAAAAAAGGACTTTTAACAAGTATACGTTTATTTATTATCATTAAACCATTGACTAAGTAACAATTGCGCTCAATCAAAAATGTATAATATCACTTCAGTCTCTATTGTTCAACGTAAATTCGATTAAGTGAAGCTTGAAGTCGGTATATGAATAATTTTGCACTCGGCGATCGAACCAAATAAAGTAGTCATGAATGTTTATTTTAATCTTTGTAGTCTTTTATTATTTTAGTATGTACTCATAACTTTTTAACATTATTTGTTTAGACTATAAAAAAAAGAAACGAAACATTGAGTAAACTGAAAAATTAGTGAGTTAGTTAAAAAAAACAGTTAATCTTATCCAGCAATTTTTCCAGCGTTGATTAGAGGACCCGTTTATATTGTGCACGTAAAACAAAAAAAAAGTGAAAAAAAATTAATTTTAAAATTACGAGGGATTATGGTCTTGTTATTGCTGATAGTTTTTTTTAAATGTTCCTATAGTTTTTAAAGCACACATTGGTTTAGGCAGATCGTTCCAGCAGCGAGAAGCTGCATACCTGAAGGACCTTCTAAATGCCATTGTTCTATGTTTTGGAATAACAAAGACGTTAGAACATTTACGTTTCGAATATTTTGACTGTTCGCTAACCTATACTAATTTGTAATATAAGTAACAAGGTGTTTTTGAAGAAATTATTCCAAATAATAAGGTAGCAAGGTGTAACTTTCGATACGACGACATTTTTAATAGGCCTGCATTATTAAGAAAAGGAGTAACATGCGTACGTGGTGGTATGTGAAAGCAGAACCTCGCACATGCATTTTGTACACGCTGTATGAGACTCTGAGTCCTACCTAATAGACATGGTCCAAACATCCCATGTCTATTATTATTGTCTTATCCTTGTTTTCTCTGTTAGAAATGGCATGATTTTATATAAGATTTTTAATCTATAAAAACAGTTTCGTACACTTTCTGTGACATGTGCTTCGAAACGCAGATGGTTATCAAACTTTAGACCAAAATTTTCTAGCCTCGGAGATTTGATCAATTTGGTTGTTTCCAATTTATAAAACTATTGGGACTTTTACAAGTTTAGCAATCATTTTTTTGACCCTATTAACATAAACTTTGATTTATCAGGATTTAGAACCAAAGAATTTAATTTTGACCAAGCAGAAATAGCCTCTAAATTGTAATTTATTTTATTAATAGCTTGAAGAATGCCCATTGGCGATGGTATAAATGAAAGGTACATTTGCAGGTCATCAGCATATAGGTGGTAGTGACAGTGATTAATGTTCTTAACGATATCTGCAGAATATAGCGTGTAAGAACAGGCCCAAGTACCGAGCCCTGTGGGACGCCTCGTGTAACATTCTGGTGGGCTGATTGAATCCTAGTACCGTCACTTTTAATGATTCCTACACATTGTTGCCTTCCCATGAGATAACTGTCAAACCATTTGAGTGCATTAGCATCAAAGCCATAGAATGCCAACTTAGCCAGGAGTAATGACTGATCGATCGAATCAAATGCTCGGGAGAAGCCTAAGTATAATACAATAGCATTGATAAGCAGGGTGTACAACGAGTAATAGATAAGAGCGGCAATGACGGTGTTCAAGGAACAATAGATAAGAGGAAAGGTTAAACAATGGAACGCTAATGAGGGTGCAGGCCCACCGGATATCAATTAGATATTAGTTAATTGATCTGCACATCTCCGGGACCGTGCATCCTACATATATTTGTGATCAGAGCATGCCAAAACCTTTTTTTTTCGTTTTTATTTAGGATCCGTCTATCCACCGTCAGTCGATGAGGGCTGAGGATGGTGAGTTGTTCCAGTTCTGGCTCACTGAGCCACAACTGAGGTACAAACTAATTACTATTATCTGGGACCAACACTGCACAGGCTTTAGTCTGCGCGTCCGCAAATATTTCTCAGAAAAAATGAATATTTCCTAGTTTGTTTGCTTGTTCGTTTTCTATGCGTTTCTATATCAATTACTTTGAAACTTTGGTGAATTGTAGTGCCCGATCCCGCAAACTATTCTGGTAAAAAGGGAGGCTGTATAAACACATTACAAGCGCTGCTAATATAGTATATCAAGAATCTTGTTTATAACAGAATAACGGTGCCAAACGAGCACATAGTCCACCTGATGGTAAGTGGATGGTGTGGTCAATTGACATATATCTTCGATTGTGAATCAAAATGTAGATACGTTGTGAATATCTCGTGTCCAATACAAAGGGTCTCCGGAGTAGAGAACTACACTCACCATACGAAACACAGCACGCCGGATGGTTTGCACTAAGATATAAAGTTATCTCTGCCGATATAGGAGTTGAGATCGGAATAATGGGATCTGTAGAAACGAACAATGTTCTTGGAATTCTGAGGGCTCCAATTAGCAATGAGTTGCAGCGGTAAGAGCTAATTCAAAAGTCCGGCGCTAGGGGTTACGGGTTTGAATCCCGCATGGAATTAGTATTTGTATGGCCTACAAATAATTGTTCCGAGTCGGGATCTTTGTCCTCGTGAAATTTATGTATGTAACCGCCCCCTCAATACAGGAGCACATCCTAGTTGTGGGTATGTAACAACGCGGTACACAAGTGGTCTAATTAGTTTTCTATTTTTCATTTATTGAATCGAGATAATAGGAAACACTGCTGTATTCTATGATATTCTTTCGCAGGCTAAGTGGTTTTGGTGTATTTGTTGGTCTCTTTTTAGTATCGCTTTTTGTTTTACCGAATTTCAATTCACAACGATTATAAAGAAGTTTTCGCTTCAAAAAAAATGCTATGGAGCTCGGCACCCATTCAGATCTAAATTCTTTTACCGGCGAAAGCCGTACCGAACTTGGCACCCTTTCTACATTTGTTTTTGGTAGAAGTTATATTATCTACACATCGATAAGAATGAAATCTTAGGTAATGATTGGAAAAAAAATTCTTGATCCCTCATGATATCCACTTCTTTTTTTACAATTTTGTCATCAATTTTCAGACCTCTGAGGAAAGCTACGGTCTTCGTTGCTTCCTGAAAATTAATTACATGAGTAATAGAATAATTCTTGTGTGGTTGCCATGCTGTAGCTATTTATGGTTGTACATGTATGTAGGTACGAATAGATCAGCTCAATCGGGGAAGGACTACGTTCTGACAGAATAAAAGCGCTAAAATAGCTGTTTAATGCTGCTGTGTTTGATATGGTGAGTTTAGAGAATCTTAAATCAATTTTACTGATAACGAGGCGTTCCATCTTAGTCTACAGAGGTGACAATGCATTTTGCATTTTGATTCTAAATCGAGAGTCTAAATCTATGGATCACACTATCCACTTACCATCAGCTGGACTGAGCACTACAACAGTCAGTCAACAGTCAGTCAACAGTTACTACAGTCCACATACAGCAGGGCATAGGCTTCGTCTGATTTCTAAAAAAGGGTTATAGAGAAATTAGTCAGCCGCTTGCTCCGTAGCGTGTTGGAAGTCACCAGATATCCTCAAAATGTTTTATACCTCAGACATGTGCAGATTTCATCACGATGTGTTCCTTCACCGCCGAGCGTCATCATTTCCTGGCCAGCAGGGATCATATCCGGGTTGCTCGCGTGCTACGAAATTTGCAACTTTTTTATATTGAATAAGGGTGACAAACGAGTACACAGTCCACCTGATGCAAAGTAGATGCAGATGCCTTGTAATCCCTGAGAGCTAAGATAAAATGCCTCTTTTCCAATAAAAGGGTTTCCAATTCTCTACATTCAACATACAAACAATGAGCTGCTAAAAATTTTAAGCCGGTATTCTGTAAGAGCGTAGTCATTTCGCGCTGCAGCATGGCTCTACAACGTTAAACAGCCAGTGCTTTGGTACGTTGGTAACTCGTATATAAGGGATTATCTAAAAGACTAGTGATTTGTTCTTGAACTAGAAAGACTTAGAACAAGAGGTTATAATAAGTAGGTTTTGCTTAACTCCCTTGCTGTGAGTTGGTGGTGTCAGAATAGCCACTACCCCCCATACCATCCCGCGGGTGTTGCACGAGGCGACAGAGGGAAACTAATCAAGAGATGATCAGCAGCGTCTTTCGAATAGAGACTAAAAATAAATAAACTGTGGTTGTCAAGTGGCAAGTATGGCAAACATCCCCCCTACCAGGTAATCTATGGGAAGGCGTGGGGCGGGTGCACCCAGCGGAGCAAGCGGGTATCAGCTTGTATTAAGCATATTCGTAAGGATTATAACAGGTACAAGACTGCAGAGAATTGGGTATTATGTGGCAATGTATAAGTCTTTACAACGAAATGCCACAAAATGTACAAAGTTTGTCAAGTTTAAAAAAATTGTCTACCTATTACGAATCCTGAGATACTACCGGAGATGAGGCTGCAATCGTCAACAGATTTGACAGCATACAGGCAACTGAACAGACAGATCTCCAAATGCATGCGGCGAGACTTACGCAACTTTAATACTGCTCGTATTAAAGAAGCGATCGAGCGGAACCAGGGCTCCAAAGTCTTTGCCAGAGATCTGTCTGCCCGTAAGAGCCAACTGTCAAGGCTGAAGACTGAGTGTGGCAGCATCGTTTCCGGGACACCTGAGATTTTGAGTGAGATTGAGAGGTTCTATGGGCAGCTGTACACATCATCGTTGGAGCCACACGCAAGTGTGAGTAACGATCCAAGAGCAAGTCTTATCCGACACTATTCCGATGATATCCCGGACGTCAGTCTAAGCGAGATTAGAATGGCTCTCCAGAACCTTAAAAACGGCAGGGCCCCAGGCGAGGATGGAATTACAGCGGAGCTTCTGAAAGCGGGTGGAACACCGGTACTTGAAGTCCTTCAGAAGCTCTTCAATTCCGTCCTCCATGGTGGCACTACTCCAGAGGCGTGGAGCAGAAGTGCGGTGGTCTTGTTCTTTAAAAAAGGCGACAACGCTCTCTTGAAGAACTACAGACCGATTTCCCTTCTGAGCCGCGTCTACGTGCTGTTTTCGAGAGTCATTACGAATCGTCTCGCACGCAGACTCGACGACTTCCAGCCTCCTGAACAAGCCGGTTTCCGAAGTACCATAGACCAAATACATACCCTGCGGCAGATTGTACAGAAGATTGAAAAGTACAATTTGCCACTTTGCCTGGCGTATGTGGACTATGAGAAAGCCTTTGATTCTGTTGAAATTTGGGCGGTACTGCAGTCCCTTCAGCGGTGCCAAGTTGACTGTCGGTATATCGAAGTGCTGAAGTGTTTGTACAGTAGGGCTACGATGGCTATCCGAGTACAGAACCAGAGCTCGAAACCTATCCAACTGCAGAGAGGTGTAAGACAGGGTGACGTTATATCCCCGAAACTCTTCACCGCTGCTTTGGAAGACGTTTTCAAGCTACTGGACTGGAAAGGATACGGTATTAACATCAATGGCGAGTACATCACTCACCTTCGATTTGCCGACGATATAGTCCTTATGGAAGAATCGCTGGAGGACCTTAGCACTATGCTCAATGACCTCAATAGTGTCTCCCAACGGATAGGTCTTAAGATGAACATGGACAAAACAAAGATCATGTTTAATGTCCATGTCACACCTATACCGGTAGTTGTTGGGAGCACTATGCTCGAAGTTGTTGACGAGTACGTTTACCTGGGATAAATAGTCCGACTAGGTAAGTCCAACTTCGACCGAGAGGTCAATCGACGGATTCAACTCGGCTGGGCAGCGTTCGGGAAATTACGACACATCTTTACGTCAGGTATAAATCAATCTTTGAAAACTAAAGTGTACAACCAGTGCGTGTTGCCAGTGATGACTTACGGATCAGAGACGTGGTCCTTCACTGCTGGCCGTATGAGGACGCTCAAGGTCGCTCAGCGAGCTATGGAGAGGGCTATGCTCGGAGTTTCTCTGCGTGATAGCCTCAGAAATGAGGATATCCGCAGTAGAACCAGAGTGACCGACATAGCCGAACGGATTGGTAAGCTGAAGTGGCAATGGGCCGGCCATATAGCTCGAAGAACCGATAATCGATGGGGAAGAAAGGTTCTCGAGTGGCAGCCTCGTACCGGTAGGCGTAGTGTAGGGCGATCCCCCACTAGATGGAGTGACGACCTGGTAAGACATGCAGGAAGTCGATGGATGCAGGTGGCTCAGGACCGTGCTTTGTGGCGTTACTTGGGGGAGGCCTATGTTCAGCAGTGGACTTGTGAAGGGCTGTAATGATGATGATGATGATGATATAAGACCAAGCAGCTGCAGTCATGGAATCAGTGTATAGTCGTTTCACCGCAGTGGATATATCCATACTACGTTGTGTGTAACTTCAACGCATCAATTGTCATGAACGTAATTTGTGAAGTTGAAAAGTTATCCAGATAAATTTAACAGTTGGATTTAGCTTCTAGTTTAAAATAAATATGAATAAAGAAAGTTTTTATTTAACTTTGCTCAGCAATAATTCAATGGAATACTTTCTCGGCAATGTATTCGCATTGATGACACATTTTCTTCATAGTGTGATACCATTGCTGGTGTCCCGCAGGGTGGCGTATTATCTCCCTTACTTTTCTCAATTTTTATTAATTCTATAGCCAATAAAATTACTTCTTCCTACCACCTATACTCAGATGATCTTCAAATATATACTCATGTTTCTCCTAATGAATTAGATGTAGCTATTAGTAACATAAATAGTGATCTTGATCAAATATCAGATTGGGCAAAAACATATGGCTTGAAGATTAACCCTCTAAAGACTCAGGTAATTATCATGGGAAGTTCGTATATGATTGGAAAATATAACATATCTCAAGCACCTCAAGTTGTTTTTAATGGAACTTTTATCCCTGTTAGTGAAAAAGTTAACAGTGCAGGAACCTATCATGGGGTCCTCAAATACATGAGGTTAGTCGTAAAATTTTTGCACCTGCCTGTTCGTTGAATAGATTAAGGAACTTTCTACCTACTGCCACTAAAATTGCGCGTGCTCAATCTCTTCTTCTCCTAATTGTGGACTATGCAGATGTCAGCTATCTTGATCTCACTGAGAAGCAACTTGATAAACTTGAGCGTCTTCAAAACTTTTGTATAAGATTCATATTTGGTTTGCGCAAATATGATCACGTATCTTGTTTTCGTAATAAGCTCAAGTGGCTTCCTATCCGTCTTCGCCGGAATGCTCATATTCTGTCACTTCTTTACAATGTTCTCTTTAATCCTTCCTATCCTTCTTATCTTAAGGATCGTTTTGAATTCCTTCACTATGCCCATTCGAAAGTTTTGACATCATCAGAGAATTTTACATTAAAAATGCCTGCCCATAATAGAAAATTTATGGACAGGTCGTTTAGTATCCAAGCAGTCCGTCTATGGAATGCCCTACCTCTGTCAGTGAGACGCGCCCAGTCTTTACCTATTTTTCAGAAACTTGTACACAATCACTATATTAATCGTTGAGTTCGTGCCATCTATATATGTAGTTATACATTCGTATTTTTTTGTATTTATTTGTTGTTTGTTTCTAATTATATTATATCAAATATTGTTGCGTGAATAAGTCAACGGCATACACTAGCGCCATCTAGTGTCAGGAACGAGAGCGAGGGGAGCTTTGCAGAAAATGACATCACAAATCTTTCAACCGACAGCGCCATCCGAAGAACTAAGTTTCTAGAAAATCTACACTTGAACACTCGTCGCCTTGCGCGCATTTACTTGAATATTCCGGATGCTTCATTGTTAATTTGTATATATAGGCGCTGCAGGATGCGATCGAGGCAGTATTGGATTTGGCGAGACAAGCGAAGCTTCGGAGCGGAATAAAGTGAATTAGTGTGTTTAATTATTAGTGTTTTAAGTTTTAATTTGTGTAAAGTA
The DNA here is from genome assembly GCA_907164705.1 of Parnassius apollo. NCBI lineage: Eukaryota > Metazoa > Arthropoda > Insecta > Lepidoptera > Papilionidae > Parnassius > Parnassius apollo. The sequence goes on from CAJQZP010000280.1 coordinate 63,108, forward strand.
AATTAAAGTGTTAATTTAGGTAATTTTATCGGCAATTTTTATTGTCACGAACCTCAAGCTCGTAACAATTGGTGTCAGAAGTGGGATAAAATCATGCCGATTTTACCTAAGGACGAGATGGAGGGTGTCCGTAACCGAAGTCAACGCCAGCGGGAGACGGACCAGAGGAGATTTGGTGGTGCAACGCCGCAGATGTCTGAGGGCCAGCCGCCGGCCACGGAAACCGGCCCGTCAGCAGGTTCTACGTCTGTGGCACCTGACTTAGGTGCTCTGATGGTGATGCTGCAGCAGATGCGGGGCGGACAGGAGGAACAGGCCCGTCGACAGGAGGAACAGGTCGTCGTTTAGAAGAGCAACTCCAACGCGATAAGGAAGAGCAGATGCTCCTCATGAAGGACCTTCACGCTATCTTCGGAAAAAAGATACGGGAGGTGAAGGATAAGGATGCTAAACATGACAACCGCCTGTCGGAGGCCGAAACCCGAATCGACCAAGTAAACAATCGGGTTGACATCGTAATGGCTGACGTGAAGAAAACGCTGGACGACCTCAAACTTGGGGATAGAACAACAGCTCCCGTAGTAGCTACAACGCCTTCGCTACGTGGATTCAAAGTGCCGCCGTTCGACGTACCTCTTCCTGGTCAGCCTACAAGATCCAGTTCGAGGCTGTTATGAAGGCGAACGGCTGGAATAAAAGTCAGGCCATGACTGCTCTCACACTAGGCCTGCGCGACCAGACCTTAACAGTTCTGGAAGCTTTCGGTGAGGAAGTGACTTATGAGCAACCCCTTGAGGCATTGGAGGCGAGATATGGCGACGCTCACCTGGAACACGTCTTTCGTGCGCAGCTTAAAGATCGTGTGCAGCGCATCAACGAAAACCTGTAGCAGTGGGCTCTAGAAGTGGAGAAGCTGGTGCGAAAAGCATACCGGTCTGTACCTGCGCTCATTGAAGGGAACCTGGTTCAGACATTCATTGACGGCATCCGCGACCTGGAAGTCAGAGCTGCTGTGAGGCTCGGGCACCACGAGACGCTTAAGGACGCTTTGGCCCATGCGCCTGGAAGTGGAAGCCGTGCGGCAGGATCATCGTTCCCATCGCGTCAGGGAGGTTGCAGTAGCTACAGTTCGCGACCGCAACAAAGGATACAGCCCAAGGTGCTATGGCTGTGGGGAAAAGGGCCATCTTCGATCCAGCTGCCCTAAGCGAACCCTAGAAAGGGAAGGTGAACGATCTCAGGAGGGTAGTGCGGCCAACAGCACCGCCCAGCAGCAGCAGGGAAACGAGTAAAAACCAGAACTGCGGGGCGGGTGCCGGCTGATGTTAAAAGAGCCCCAAGGTTCTCGATCTCACAACCCATGATGGGAACAGTCTAATCATCAAGGGCGAGGTCAACGGAATGCCGTGTAAACCGACCATAGACACTGGAGCCTCTCGTACGGTTGTTAGTTCCCAACTTATAAGTCAGTTCCTTGGGGACTCCGCATACAACCGAGAACGCATTAATTTGGTAACAGCCACCGGTCAGCGTATACCCGTCCGCGGAGAGAAGGAGATGGAGTTGAAGCTAGGCAACGTGATCTACCTGCATAATGTCATCGTGGCTGATATATTGGACGACCTCTTTGCATCGCATCCTAGGCCTAGACTTTATGAGGAATAATTGTTGTGAGATCGACGTTAAGCAAGGTGTTTTGAAATGTGGACAGGAGGAACTTTTTATGGAAGGTGCGTTACCAGGGAACGTGTACAGCATTAAGAAGGTTGTTCTTCCGCCGAGATCGGAAACGATTGTTCCGGTTAGTCTTCCTCGAAACGCTGGGCAAGCTCACCGTTGTGTACTTGTGGAAAGGGTAAACAATGACCTTCCATGGAAAGTAGTTCGAACCTTGGTCAGGACCACTGACAGCTCAGGAGTACGTGTGTTGAACCTTTGCGACCGGGAACAGATTATAGAAAAAGGCACACTGATTGGTACTTGTGAGGAAGTGGATTGGTTACGTCGGTTCCAATATATATCGAGTGGGACCCCCAGCAAGGATGCAGAAACGAGAGTGACCACACTTTTGGAAGACTGTCGCAGTGTTCTCTTCCCTAACGAATTGGTCAAGGGGAAGATGTTGTTACTCAAGTACGCTGATGTATTATCATCAAACGATGCTGACATAGGAAAGACTGGCTTAGTTCAACACAAAATAAACACAGGAGAAGAATTGCCTATCCGTCAGCGGCCAAGAAGATTGCCGTTAGCACGTGAAAAGGAAGCGGAAACTATGATTGAAGGAATGGTGAAGGATGGTGTTATTGAACCTTTCTCTAGTCCATGGTGTTCACCAGTGGTGCTGGTGAAGAAGAAGGACGGCAGCATGCGGTTTTGTGTTGACTACCGCCGTCTGAACGACGTTACGAAGAAGGACAGCTATCCCTTGCCAAGAATTGATGACACGCTGGACATGCTTACAGGAGTAAAGTGGTTTAGCACGCTGGATCTAAAAAGTGGCTACTGGCAAGTTGAAATTGACCCTAAGGACAAGGAGAAAACTGCGTTCTCAAAGGGAAAGGGTCTGTGGCAATTTAAAATAATGCCGTGTGGGCTGTGCAATGCTCCAGCAACGTTTGAAAGGCTGATGGAACTTGTACTTACCGGGCTAATTGGCGATGCCTGTCTGGTCTACTTGGATGACATCATCATCGTAGGCCGTACGTTTGAGGAACACCTTCAAAACCTGGAACGCGTGCTCATGAAAATTCAGAGTGCCAACCTCAAGTTGAGCCCGAAGAAATGTTCACTATTCCAACGGCAAGTTAACTTTTTGGCGTTTGTAGTATCGGAAGAAGGTATCCGCACAGATCCAGAGAAAATCGCCGCTGTCAAGGATTGGCCGGTTCCAAAAGACAAGACGCAGGTTAGAGCATTTTTGGGTTTGTGCTCCTATTACCGGCGATTTGTGAAGAACTTTGCAGATATAGCCAAACCTCTGCACAAGCTAACCGAGGAGAAGCGACATTTCTGCTGGGATGAAAGTTGCAATATCGCATTCCAGGAGCTCAAGGACCGTCTGTGCAAAACACCTATTTTGGGATACCCTGATGCAAGCAAAGAATTTATAGTTGACACAGACGCAAGTGATATAGGACTTGGCGGTGTGTTGTCTCAACGGAATGGTGACCAAGAGGTCGTGATAGCGTACTTCAGCAAGTCGTTGTCAAAACTGGAAAGGAACTATTGTGTCACAAGACGCGAATTGCTCGCTGTGGTAAAGTCGTTGCAGCATTTTAGCAATTATCTTCTGGGACGAAAATTTCACTTACGAACTGACCATGCTGTACTAAAATGGCTATTGCAGTTTAAAAATCCAGAAGGACAAGTTGCGAGGTGGATTGAACTACTGCAGGAATACGACTTTGAGATCGAACATCGCAGCGGAAAATCTCACGGCATTGTCAAGAAGACCTTGTCCTGAAGATTGCAACCATTGTACTAGGCAAGAGAGTAAGGAAGAGGTATCCGTGAGGATGCTCTGGACGGACCACCTCAGCAATGAATGGAAGGATAGCTTACAACATGCACAGCAGGAAAATCCGGACATCAAGCCGATTCCGGAATGGATAATGGCCAGTGCTCCCAAGCCTAAGTGGAGCGACATCTAGCAATGAGTTCGACCACTAAAAGCTATTGGGCCCAGTGGGACAGCTTGCTGCTTCAGGATGGAGTTCTGTGCCGTAAATGGGAAAATGTTAGGGGAGACAGCTGTCATTTGCAAATGGTTGTCCCTAAAGCTAAAGTACCGGATGTTCTACAGCTGTACCATAATGATTGTTCCGGAGGCCATCTGGGAGTTAAACGAACTCTACGGAAGATCCGAGAACGGTTTTATTGGGTCCACTGTCGAAACGATGTCGAGGACTGGTATCGCAAATGTACAAGTTGTAAAGGGACCTCAGACTCGTAGTAGAGGTGCATTGAAGTTGTACAATGTAGGTGCACCATGAGAGAGAATAGCCATTGACGTGGCGGGGCTGTTTCCGGAGAGTGAAAGCGGTAACAAGTATTTCATGGTTGTGATGGATTACTTCACAAAGTGGCCAGAAGTTTTCGTTCCATTCCAAATCAAGAAGCTTCAACAGTTGCAGATAAACTAGTTCATGAAATCTTTTGTCGTTTTTGAGTACCTTTAGAGATTCACAGCGATCAAGGAAGGAATTTTGAGTCTCAAATATTCCAGGAAACTTGCCGAGTTATGGGTACTCATAAAACAAGAACGACTTCTTATCACCCGCAATCTGATGGAATGGTGGAACGATTTAATCAGACATTGGAGAGGTACCTAGCAAAAGTTGTAGACATTGGCAACGAGATTGGGACAAGCACATAGAACCGTTTTTTTTGTCATATCGAAGTTCCGTTCACGAAAGTACAGCAGTGACACCAGCTTTTGCAAACTTTGGAAGAGAATTACGGCTACCTGCAGACCTGATCACCGGGATACCACCTGATGCCCCACGCAGTATAACCGATTATGCAAATGACTTGCGGAACAAAATGAATGACATTTATTGACAATCGGGCCAGCAAATGTCTGAGAAAATGAAAACCCGGTACGACCGCAAAATGAACAATAAAGGGTTCAACGAAGGTTCATTAGTGTGGTTGCACAATCCAGTCCGCAGCAAAGGGAAATCTCCTAAGCTTCAAGCTAAATGGGACGGCCCGTACCGGATTGTAACCAGGATCAACGATGTGACCTACCGGATACAGAAAGGCGCAAGAGGGACTCCTAAGATCGTCCATGTGGATCGCTTGGCGCGTTATTATGGGACCGATAATGCTCGGGACGAGCATGTCTTAGGAGGGGGCAGTGTTGCGTGAATAAGTCAACGGCCTACACGAGCGCCATCTAGTGTCAGGAACGAGAGCAAGGGGAGCTTTGCAGAAAATGACATCACAAATCTTTCAACCGACAGCGCCATCCGAAGAACTAAGTTTCTAGAAAATCTACACTCGAACACTCGTCGCCTTGCGCGCATTTACTTGAATATTCCGGATGCTTCATTGCTAATTTGTATATATAGGCGCTGCAGGATGCGATCGAGGCAGTATTGGATTTGGCGAGACAAGCGAAGCTTCGGAGCGGAATAAAGTGAATTAGTGTGTTTAATTATTAGTGTTTTAAGTTTTAATTTGTGTAAAGTAAATTAAAGTGTTAATTTAGGTAATTTTATCGGCAATTTTTATTGTCACGAACCTCAAGCTCGTAACAATATGGATATATTTATAAATATTGTTTCTGCATCACCAAACCACACAATTTACTGCTTTTTGCGATCCTGTCCATCCAAAGGTTGTCTGGAAGAAATCGCTTTTAGCGATGAGACCGTCCATTGCGACACTATTTTTTTCTTCTTCTATCATTTATGTATTGATTTGGTGTACAATAAAGAATTATCTATCTATCTATCTATCTATCTACTTTCCTAATAACAAGACAACAAATTTTTCAGTGAAATTACCAAAAGCTATGAAATTAGAAGTTGAATGGTCGGTTGGAGTTGCTGAGTTTCAATATCCATGTACGATGTTTACTGTAGAGATCATGATAATGTTATATATATTACGAAATTCATGTTAATGCTTAATGAAGATAAACCATCCACAGTGTACTACAAAAAACATAATCCAGCTGCCAACTATTATAAGTTTGAGTATATTTTAAGAGCGTAAAATGGTATCGGAGAGAACTTGAAATTTCGCTATGATGAAATAACAAAATTTGTGTCTGTTCCTGTTTTAGATAAAAATATATCATCAGTAATATTATCATCCAAATTAAGTCTACAACTAGGTTATGAACCAAATAAAAATCTCCTAGAGAGAAATTTTAGAAAGTGTCCTGCTAATTTACACTTAGGTTTACCATCTTATTTCTACATTGTGACATTATCGATCCTTCGATTGTGGATGAATGACTCACTCAATGTGTGTTAACATCCTTTACTAAGAGTCATTTCATTAGATCCTACAAAATACATTTACGATGCAATGCACGTTTTCTCTTCACCTCACTACTTTGCTTAGAGTTGCGAACTTTTTTGTTGTTACTTGCGAAGAGAGTTCGATACGATGGAAATAGTTATAATATCGAGCACAGGACAAAAAATACCATCCCAGTTTGGAACCGTATGTATTAAACTACATTTCCGCAAATTATAATAATGAATTCTCATCGTGATCATCATAATGTCCGTATGAAAATTGTACAGATCAAACTGGGTCAGGAGTTGGAGTAATTTATAAGGGTTCACCATACCAACGCGGTCATGGTATTGGGAGTTTCTTAGGAGGGTTATTTAGATCAGTTTTACCTTTACTTTCAAGTTGTGCTCGAGTGATTGGCAAGGAGGCATTAAGCGCTGGAGTAGGACTTTTATCCTGAAAATATCGTCTAAAGCAAGTTATTTCGAATTTAAAACGAAAGGCTGATGACAAAACTGATCTATTTAACGTAACAGGATCTGGGTATATAATTAACTAAAAGAAAACGATTGGCCTCGTTCATTCCACCATTATCTGCTAAAGTAAAAGCTGCGAAAAAACTTAGTCTAAAACCAAATAATATCAAATATATGTTTTAAAATTAAATATGTCTTTCCTTCATAATCATTCTTGTGTGTGTGTTAAGTCAGAATTGGATTTGTTTGCACTACCGTCTACACAAACAACCATTGAAAATGGATTGTGGATTCACTATAAACAAATTTAGTCTCTTGCTGATGATGAACCTATCGGGTTTAAAGTTCCTGGGACAGGCGATGACTGCATAGATTTGTCTCATACATTACTCCACATAAAGACAAAAGTATTAAATCAAGATTCAATTAACTTGATATCGTCTACAGTAGTCGCACCTGTAAATAATTGGCTGCATTCACATTTTAGTCAACTTGATGTTTATTTAAACCAAAAACTTGTATCACCACAAAACAATACCTATGCATATCGAGCATACATGGAAACCCATTTAAACTATACTCCTGCTGCTAAACAATTTCATCTTACATGTAGTCTTTGGTATGAGGATACAGCAGGAAAAATGGATTCTACAGATGGTAAAAACATAGGATTTGTTAAAAGACTGGATGATGAAAGTAAGGAAATAGAAATGATTGGACATCTTCACGGTGACATTTTCAACTAAGGTAAATTTTTAATTAATGGTGAAATGAGTGTAAGATTAGTTAGATCAACAGAGAGTTTTAATTTAATTGCTAGGTCAAACGATGTAAAATTTAAAGTTTGCATTACGGACGCAACTCTTATTGTCCGACGAGCACGAATTAATCCAAGTGTATTACCCGCACATCAGAAAGTTTTAACTTCTACCACTGCAAAATATCCTATTACTCGAGCTGAAGTAAAAGTTTTAACAATTCCATCGGGTGTTCTAGGAAAAACTCTTGATAATATACTCTTATGACAGGTACCCAAAAGATGTAGGTATAATTGGATTTATGAACAATTCTGCATTCAAATTCAAATTCAAATTGTTTATTGCATTTGCATGTCACATTACAAATTTAAGATGGTACAATTTTAATAGGTATACATGTGACGCCCCGCAAGGGCATAGCAACACTAGAGGGCTAACTATTTACGTATTATTTAATTTTTAAACATAAATTACAAATTATCATATCATCAACATTCAATATTATTTTATATAAATTAATTTAATTTGGAATACAATGTACCTAGTTTAAGTATTCTTACTTTGTCGTTATTTATCGTCAAAAAATTCATTCAAATTATAATAACATTTATTAATAAGAAATATTTTTAATTGTTTATTAAATTGCGCAGGATTTTCCAGGATTTTTATGGAATTCGGTAAATGGTTACAAATCTTTATTGACATAACGTGAGGGCTGTTTGAAACTAATTTTAATTTGGAGAAGGGTATCTCAAGCTTATATAAATTTCTATTATTTCTTTTAGTTTTTCATTTTTTTTTTGCATTTAATGGTTCCTTTTATAAAAATCCATTTAACTTTGAAAACTATAGTTTTAATTCATTCAGCTTATATATTGATGCTCAACAAATACCTTCGCAAGCTTCGCAACCATCTTTTAATAATACAATGATGTATAAACTTATAGATACGTTGTCCGCACTCTAAAATGGCAACATGAAATGAAGCCAATTGGCCACATCGCGCTTAGTCACGCACCAATCTGTCGCGCGACGCTACGTTTGTTTTTAATTTATTATATCGTGATTCGTGTGTGTAAACCTGTGCAAAACATAAAGAAAACATGCCGTCGTGTGTTTTCAGATGATGTACAAATTATACCCCAAAATTTAAAGACAAAAATGTGTCATTTCATGCGTAAGTTCAAAAACTACCTATTTTCATTTCATTTTATTCGACGACGCCGTCTAATAGCGGCCGGCGCATGCAGCTAGTAATCACGTGCCGTTAGGGGAGGTTGGGATACTATTACACTAGTGTTTTTTTTTTATAGAATTTATAATATTGTTTGAATATAATATGTAATTGTTATGTCATGAGTATTAATTATCGTTTTCTTTTTTATTTTAGATTGCCTAGAGATGGGCTACTAAAGGAAAAGTGGCTTAACATAACAAGGGTTCAAAGACGTGAAAACGATTGGCTACCAACACCCTATACTAAAGTTTGCCCAAAGCATTTCTCAGCTAGCGATATATACGTGACGAAGAAAAATTATCGAAGGATAAAAAAGACTGCAGTTCCTATTATTATGGTAAAATTATACGTCATTTTTAAACACATTATGTACCTATTGGTTTTCATGAAATAACCGGATTTTTTTATACTTTTATAGCAAGAAGAACAAAATATTATTTCATCACCAACAAGTTTGGAACATGTTCAAGTGTCAGAAGAAGGTTCAATTTTTGAAACGCCAAGGAAAGCTGTTTTGAAGAAAAAGATCATTAAACTTTCCTTAGAAAAACGCAAGATACAGTTTAAGAATTATAATTTAGTAAAAAAAAGTAAAAGGCTAAAAGAAAAATGCAATAACTTAAAACAATTAGTTTCTGAGCTCCAAAAAAAAAAATTTTTTACTGTTGACCTGATCAATGAACTGAATCCTCAAGCCTCAAGAGAGCAAGATTAAGGGCTATCGTCAAAAATATACCCCAGCGTTAAGAAAATTTTCATTCACCCTGCACTATTATTCCGTAGCTGCCTACAAATATGTAAGACGGATATTTAATGGATCTTTACCACATCCTCGTGTGATAGGGAAGTGGAAAGAAAACAGCTCGGGTGATCCTGGGTTTAATAAACAAGCGTTAGATGTTTTAGAAAAGAAACATAAACATAGTGGCCAGCGAATATTGTGCACGTTAATTGCAGACGAGATGGCTCTTCGTCACCAAACTACGTGGACAGGAAAAAAGACTGCAGGTGTCGTGGACTTTGGTGCTGGATCAGCAAAATCGTGTGAAATAGCGACTCAGGAATATGTTTTTATATTAGTATGTATGAACGAAAGTTGGAAAATCTCAGTAGCATATTTTCTTGTTAACGGACTGTCAGCTGAAACTCGGGCAAGTTTACTGAAAACATGTCTAAGTGAATGCTACCGTGTGGGAGTTGACATTGTAGCCATAACATTTGACGGCTGTGCATCTAATATAAATGCAGCAAATTTATTAGGTTGTGATCTTAAACAATCATCACAACTTAAAACAACATTGAGATACCCGGAATGTGATTTAGATGTTGGAATTATGTTTGACCCTTATCACATGATTAAATTAGTAAGAAATTCATTTGAATCTAAAGGACAATTATTTGACGGGAGTGGAAGGACGATTCGCTGGCAGTTATTAGAAAATTTAGTTAAGCTTCAAAAAAATGTTGGACTTAATTTTGCTAACAAAATCACCCCTCGTCACATTTATTTTAGAAATGAAGTGATGAAAGTCAAATTGGCAACACAAATCATGAGCATGAGTGTAGCAAATGCTCTCAAATTGTGTGACGAGATTTTAACATCTTCCATTTTCGTGGGCACTAAAGGGACGATAGATTTTATAGAAATTTTTAATAATTTATTTGATGTTTTTAACTCTAAATCATCAGATTTGTACGGCATGAAAAAACCACTTTCTCAAAAAAAAAAACGCCAATGACATCATAGCTTTTCTAGAAAAAGCGAAGCTTTATATATTGAATCTTTACATTTTTATTAAATATAGACGCGAGGTTCGTAAACGAATCACCATAAAAATAATTAAGAAAAAATTGTTGAATCTAAAAATAAAACAGGCTTTTTAGGCTTTCTCATTTGTATAGAAAGTTTAAAACATCTATACACAACTTTGGTCGAAGGACAACGTTTGCGATACATCGCAACTTACAGGTTGTCTCAAAATCACATTGAAATGTTGTTCGGTGCTATCAGGCGACATGGAGGTTATAACAATAATCCAAACGTTATCCAGTTTACGGGAATTTTCAAAAAAATCCTTCAATACCTGGAAATGAAATCTTCGTTTTTATGAAACTGCCCGCCATTAGAAGACATAACTGTATTAACGTGTTCGTCTGCAGTTCACAACATTAATTCTTCAGTAAGTAGAAGAACTATGGAAGAGGAGATTGACTTTAACGAGAATGACACTGGGTTAATAAATGCAACTGCTGTAGAAAATGCTATTAACACAAATGTCGAAGTGTTTTCGACAATGTTAAATCAAGAAAGCATTAAAAAAACCACTGAACAGATTATCGGTTATATTTCAGGATGGGTATCCAGAAAACTGGCTTCAGTATTGAAATGTTCGACATGCACCGATAGTCTTTATTGTAATATCAAATTGTGGTTTCATAAATTGATTATTTTAAAAAATATTGGTGGACTATGTTTCCCGAGTGAGCATGTATTCCAAATCTGTCTGAAGTCAGAATCTATAATTAAAAACCACATTAAAAAAATGGGTCACATTATCCTTCCCGATCACAAAGATATCCAAATTTTAAAAAACCATATTTTAAAGTCGTTTATCAGCTCCAATGACGTATTTGGTTCTTTACATCAACATTCTTTAGAGTAACATCCCACATTTGATCATAGAGTGCACCTTATTCGCGCGGTCATTGAGAAATTTATCAATGTTCGCCTACATTTCGCACACAAAAGCTCTGAATCAAATTATAAGAGGCAAAAAGAAATAAATTAAGTTTGTTTGAAGGGATTTAAAAATATGTATCTGCAACATAAGTCGATAATATACGACTTCGATTACCGTACTGTTCGATTGCCTATCAGAATGTTAATGTTTTTTTCATTATTAAATAAAAGTTTTTTTTTATGTTTATAAAAATATTTTGTTTTATTTTTTAATTTAATATGTAACAATAATTAATTAATTACTGTTGCGGAATACAGCATTCATATTTTAAAGATTAATATTTTTATTACTTTATTCGTAAAGTAGGTAATACGTTATACGGTATATCAACTTGAGATAGACTCAGAAATGAGGATATCCGCAGTAAAACCAGAGTGACCGACATAGCCCAACGGATTAGTAGGCTGAAGTGGCAATGGGCCGGCCATATAGCTCGAAGAACCGATAACCGATGGGGAAGAAAGGTTCTCGAGTGGTAGCCTCGTACCGGTAGGCGTAGTGTAGTGCGACCCCCCACTAGATGGAGTGACGACCTGGTAAGACATGCAGGAAGTCGATGGATGCAGGTGGCTCAGGACCGTGCTTTGTGGCTTACTTGGGGGAGGCCTATGTTTAGCAGTGTACTTGTGAAGGACTGTAATGATGTTGATGATATCAACTATTTTATAAACTCTAGAAAATCGAATGTCCTTTTTTCCCCATATGCCTCTGATAGCTACGTCACTCATGCGCTCGACCAATGAGCAACTGAAGATGTTATTTGTCTCCCTCTAGCAACAGGCATCCCGCCGTACGGTGTTATATTCAAGTAGTTCTAGTATTTTCGCTTTTTTAAGCGTCGCGATGTTCGTTCATGACGTGTCTATATATAATACGTCATTGTATTTACATCGGCATATGATACTCATTTCTCGGGAACTGGTATTCACTTTCTTAATGAAGGAAATGGAATCTCTTGTGAACAGTGTGCCAAAGGTTACTGTCCATTAGCGTTTGACTTAACTCCTAATTTATCAGCTAACTCTTCAGCTCACTGCCGAGCACGTGGTAAATCAGCACTTAAAATTGCAATTAACAATTTCATTGGTGGTTCTCACTGGTTATTCGCGTTCTGTTATATTTATAGCGAGCGTTAACCATCTGAGTTAGTACGGCTCACTACTGTAGTACAAGTACTGCATATTCTTTTCTTTTTCTTCTCCACGCAGTGTTGTAGTTTTGCTATTCAATGACGTGTTCTGTACACGTATGCCACACTCATCTCTTCCTTCCGATCTTGTCTTACTTTTGTTTTCAAAACGCCATTTCTTAATACATAAAACATTTTTAACGCACAGATTTTCTTATGAGTAAAACAGTTATACAGTAAAGTATCTTTACAATAAAGTTCACAAAGAATATTTAAATTGGGAACTCCTAAGCAACTTATATCTATGATAATATTATTTTCATTATAAATATCTCGTACCCATTTAATAATTTCACATCCTTTTAAAATATCTTTTTATTTTTTAAATATGTCTTGATAATTCTGTGAAACTCCATAAGCAACAAAGCCCTTATTCCATCGATGCACTCTGTGATTTTCAATCCAGTCAATTTGTTTATCCCTTTCAAGAGATAGTGAAGTGAAAGGGTAAGAAGGTTTAATTAGGAATATTTTAGTGTACTCTAGAGTGTCTATAGCAAATTCTTTTACTATAAATTCATTTTTGCTATTTTTGAATCCTTGAAGATCTACGATTATTGTATATTCATGATGTTTCCTTAACGATATTACTCAGTGGTTTGTATTCGAATATATGTACAATCGTTTAATATCAAACAATAAGCTGTTGTCTGATCAGGTATTTCTTGGTCTGTTTCGATTTCAACTCTCATATTGACCGAACGTTTTGATCAAACGACGATACACTGACTCCATGACTGCAGCTGCTCGTTTTTAGATATCACCAGTAAGTTATATTTAATCTAAAGCATTTACGCAGTGGAACTGATAGTAAGTTTATTAGTTAACAAAATTATCTCGCATTCATTCGTGTTGCGACTTTAGCTGACTGTCATTGTTAAAAAAAGTATTTTTAACGTTTTCACTTTCTGCTATTGTCTTTGTAATATTGTATACGAGGGCGTTTGTGTTGTCGTAGGTGCTATCCTTATTAGTCTTTACGTAATATTTAATCCTCGTGGAAGCATGTTTCCAATGATCAGTAATTGAAATCTTGGATAGCTTCTTCATATCGTACATTTCAATTTCCGTCAGAATTAGTAGAAATGTAACTATACACCATCTCTAGTGGCTCGTGCTACGGTTGACAATACAGCTTCCTCTTTTTTATTTCTGATGCAGCATCAAAAAAAAATCACGGATGTTCAATGCATAATTTTATGAGCATATTTACAGAGAACACTTTGTACAACGTTATGTTAGTGGATGAAATGTTTCGCTCCTATTTTATACATAATAAGCAATAACATTTTAGAAATAAAAAGTTTTATAGGTGATTCAGATTAACGTGGTAGTTAGGAACAAGAGCACTGATTAAGCAGGGTGTACAACGAGTGATAAGATAAGAGCGTTAACGACGACGGTGTTCAAGCAACAATAGATAATAAGAAAGGTTGCATTGGAGCCAAAATCTTTTTTTTTAGGGTTCAGCCGTAGATTTTTTTATAGTATAGAGTGACAAACGAGAGGACTGAGATGGAATGCCTCGTTTTCAGTAAAAAAGGGTCTCTGATGCTCTACACATACCATACGAAACAAAGCAGTATTAAGTTGCTATTTTACGCTTGTATTCTGTGAGAGCGTGGTCCTTCCCCGGTCGAGCCGATCTATTCGTACTACAACTATACTACTAACATAACTACAGCATGACTCTACCACTTGTAATTGTCTCTTAGAATATTTACCATAGTAGCCACGCTTAGCAAGCGGTTAGGCAACCGCTGGTTTATTATGTTTAATCGTTATTAGGAAAACATTGCTATCTATATCCTGATTTGTTCCCCCCTCTTACACCGCTACTACACAATAACCTCCACTACACGGGAATTTTCTATATTTTTTATTTAACGTTTATTGAATAAGGCACAGAAACAGACAGTTGCAAGTAGAGTTCTAAAATTAAAAGTGTAGTAGTGTTGATATAAGCTATAACTCAAAACAGTGTACACAGCGTAATTATAATATTAATGCAGGGAGACTTATTAGAAGTAGTAAGTTAGCCTTATCAAAAATAAATATGATATCAAACATTAAATATTGAGAGTAGGAAGTAAATTTATTTCTAATCTAAAAAAGGTTATTGTCGAGTTTTATGTCTAGACTCTAGATAAACGTTACTATATTATACTCAATCTCATCGTAATCACGGTACATTTTGACAATATGATTGAATCAGGAAATGTTAAATCTATGTACGTCTGAACTAAAAATTATTTTAACACGTTGTTGCAGACCGAAATTGAAGTTAACTAGTCTTAGCAACTGGGTAATCAATATGAGAAGGCACTTATTTTTTATTTATTTTTTATTCTTAATTTTAACAACTTACAACTAATGTAACAATGAGTGGGCTTAATGCCTCTCGGAATTCTCTGCCAGTCAACCCGTAGTGTGGTGACCTTTTATAGAAGGTGAAACTTGCTTTATGATCTCTGGATCAAAATAATTCGAGAGGTTTTTTTATAGGATAAGGGTGACAGATGACCATACAGTCCACCTGATGGTGAATTCTTGATCCATGGACATCTCCACATCTATCCTCGATTAACAACACCACAGAGGACTGAGATTGAATGCCTCGTTTCCAGTAAACAAGGTCTGGTTGTCTCACCGTACTTTGCGCTGTATTTTACGCTGGTATTCTGTAAGAACGTCCGCGAGCTGTTTTACCGCGGTCTAACCGATCCATTCGTGCTGTAACCATAATATAGCTGCAGCACGGCTCATCCTGCAATTGACAATTCTATTGATGAGGTCGCTGAGATCGAACCAGAGTTGCATCCACACACAAACACATAGCTATTGCGCTAACATAGCTCTGTCCAATACATTGTGTACAATAGAAAACTCCGTGTTTTGGAAATCTGCTCAAACATATACATGTTTATAATAACCCACTATTGTTCGCTACATACTTTATTGCGCAAGCCTAGCGGAACTGCGCTTGTTTCTTACCTTATGCAGTAATAACTAACCGGCTCTCAGCTTCCACAAGGCTTCATTAATCAATTTGTAATCTATGCATATAATGGGAAGATATTTGAACAATGGACCATGGAAATAGATCAACTTTATTCTTAGTTATATTATTTTATGTTAGTTTTAGACTTTGTGTTGAAACTGGTAAGCAAATACTATTTATTACAATTATATTTACATTTTGTTAAAGGCTTCGTGGTGCAGTGTTTCAGCAATAAATTGCAGCGCTCAGGCCTGCTGGTTCAAATCTGGCACGGCACAAGTAGTTGTTCCGGGTCTGGATGTTGTATTTGCGTACTCGTATGTTTGTAAGCTGCATCCACGAATACAGCAGAAAGTCCTAGTGTGGCGATAACATTTTCTTAATTTGAAAAAAGAGGAATTTGTTATTTAACGGCGGCTTATATGAATCCACTAACGTACATAGAACACTCAATAAGTTTTGAGATATACAAAAAGTATTCTAGATACTATTAATATTTATTTTAGATATTTTCAAAGTATTCTCCATCATACTCTGTACAAAGTTCTATTCGTCTAAATTTTGAAAAATTGTTGCGCGTGATGGAGTCCTCTTATGCTGATTGTAACCGTTGTAAGCTTAATTGTTCGGTTAAATCAAATTTAAAATCATGATATATCATAGCGTGCAAATGTTCACATTGGCTTATAGTTATTTTATTTTTATTTTATTTAACAAGTACACTTATAATACACATATATGAGATTCACAAAAACATACACCATTCTATATTCTCTGATATGTATATCTATAACAAGTGTACATAACATTCACAGATTGAGTCGTGCAATTTTGGGTTAATTTGGAGTACAAATATCATCCGATTTTTAAATAAATTTGCCTTTTACATATAAGACGGGTGCGTTCCATTTTTAAATTTCGAGCATCTCAAAACATATTGAGTGACCTCCGTATAATCCTGTGTGTGTCCTGAAAGGAGATACGGCGAAACGAAACATGAGATGGGCAGCAGCATCTTCCTGAGAGCAGCTCGAAGCAATAGAAACTGCGGTTTCTATTCAAACTGTCAAGCGTGGCAACTATGGCAAATATTCCCCCTGCGAGGCAATCGAAAGAGGACAATGTTCGGCTGCGCTATTTAATAGGTTTTAAGTAATTATTTTTCATATTTAATAAATTCTACACATTTAAATACATCTAATTTTACGAATTTTGTCGCGTTTAACTTGTTTTTATTTATCTTTATTCCCGACTTTTCTGATATTTTATTGTTAATTATATGATCCCAAGTAGACAGTAGCATCCAGCCATCTTCCCCCCAAAGGTCCTTAATACGTATCGGTTCGGAAAAATCGCCAGTGGTAGACGACTCCATTAAAGAAGTCATGTGAAGAAGAAAACTTAGTAACTCCCACAGTAGTGGAAAGCAAAGAACAGATTTTATGATGTTACTAAGTAACGCAAAGCATCCATATGGTATGGATGGTACCGTAATTTTTGTCGCGATGTACGTTGGTGGGATTTGGCAACTGGAATTGATCCGAACAATTCTTCCGAACATTTCCCGTGCTTCATATGACATTAAGACTTCAAACACCTCAATCCCGCCGTGAACATGGGTGCTCTAGTATCCGAATCATCGGGGATTAAATTAAGAAGAAACAAGTTAAATTATAACAAAATCCGTAAACTTAATTTTATTTCAAGGCTGTGATGATTCGAAATATTCAAACCCTTGTCCACTGCACTGCCAATCTATGACGGCTCCGTGTCGCAGTGGCTTAGCAATGAGTTGCAGCACTAAGAGCGCGAGTTCGAATCCCGCACGGAACAAGTAATTGTTCCGGGTCAAATAATTGTTCCAGGTCTGGATGTTTGTCATTGTGAAATGTATGTATGTAAAGTGCCCCCACGATACAGGAGAGAACCCTTAATGTAGAAAAGAAGAAGAAAAGATGTCAATTAAAGTTTAGTAAAATAAAAAGTGCGTTGTCTTTTCAGCGGTAACGGGAAAAGCAGAGTTAGAATGTGAATTTCCGCCAAAAATGGAAGAAGATTTAACCCATATTAGAAGAAAGAGACTCACTACAGAGAACGGGCTGGTCTGTCTGGAGGACTATCCATACACTGTGTCAATAAGGTTATACTGTATAATATACTTTTTATATAGGAGTAAAGGTAACAATCAGCACACCGTTAGGTTTACTAGATAACAAAAATATTCCTGACAAGTCCTGAATTTAAGCTCTCTATCAGAGAAACAGGGAAAATTTGAAATAGTGAGTATATTTTAAATAGAATGAGAAAACTATAAGCAATACAATTTAAAATCTATCTAATACATTTTTAGAAAATGTCGTTTTGTCCGTGTTTACAGGCAACGAAAAACTCCTACAATATCGTTAGAACAAGAAAGTAAATTTTGGCAATGTGTTAACGATTATAATAGCTCAATTAGAATATCGGGCGGACCCAAATTCTTAGTACAATGGTTCGAGTCGTGTCTTCAGTCTGACTTTTTTCTCTTTTTATCAAGATTCCTTCTTTTTTAAGAAAATCCAATATTTCGAGCCCTTTTTTTAGTATTTTTAATATTATTCATATTTTATTAGTATGTAATTTGTATCTAAATATAATGTCCAAAACACACGATTTCAAATAAAATACCGAGCAAATACGATGACCGAGCATCCAGATACTATTTGCAAATACGATGACCGAGCATCCAGATACTATTTATTTCACAGTTTAATAAATATTTAATAAATGAATCAAATGTCAACAATTGTACATGGTATATTATACGTGGTATATACGTGGTGTATACGTGGTAGATCTACGCTGCAGCTATATTATAGTTGTAGCACAAATTGGTCGTCTGGACCGGGGTAGGACCGCGCTCTCACAGAATAACAGTCTATAAACAGCAGATCGATGATACTTTGTTTGGTGTGTTGCGTATGGTAAAGGTTGAAAACCGGAGACCCTTCCTACTGGAAACGAGGCGTTCCTTCTTAGTCTTTAGGGGTGACAACAATCTGCGTTTTAACTTTTAATAACAGATGAATGGAGGCGTCTACGTGCCGCAGCATCCACTTACCATCAGATATGCTGTGTGCTCGTTTGTAACTCATACACTATAAAAGCTACTTCTTTCGTTCATCTGCTCTGGTTCGCACTTTTACATAGTAAATTATTTATATTAAAAAAAATTATATTTGTATGTGTATTAAATTTCGAGGTCCAATGTACTACCAGATTTAAATAAAGGTATTACTTTACTATGTTTCATTAAATCATAAAACACACCAGATTTGATACTAGTATTAAAAATAATAGATAGTTGAGGTGCGATTGTATCTATTATAGACGCAAAAACTTTAACGGAAATCTTCCACAGATCGGCGGTTTTCTTAATATCAATAGTCTTAAAATATTTTACAATATACTAGCCCTCCAGGCAGACGTTGTCCTGCCCTTTTCGACGACCCTTTGTCATGTCCTACTAAAAAAAATCCTTAAATTAGGAAAAAAAATTGTGGGTCATTCATGGGCAAAAAACTATCCTATCTCTCAAGTTGGACAAAACTGCACACGGTGTGCAAGTTTGATCAAAATCGGTTAAGTAGTTTAGGAATCCATCGCGGACAAAGAACGTGACACGTAATTTATATATATATATAAAGATTTTAATGATACTTTATAAAATTTAAAATTCTTTATACACGCATTTACATTTTGTTTAAGTAATAATTCGGCGACTGCAGGTGAAGAATTCAGTGACTTAGTGGTTAAGATCGGAATATCAGTAAAATATTTCTTAAAAACCATCGCAACGTCCTGATCTGATTGAACTAATTTGTTGTTTAAACTAAACTGGTAGTTTGAATTGCGAGAGTTGACCTTACCAGTTTCACTATTAATTATACTCCATGTCATTTTAATTTTATTAGAAGCCGTCTTTATTTTGTTGTTCAAATACAATCACTTGGCTATGGAGCCAATCAATATAATTATACGCTGTGAGTTTGCCGTGTAGTGGCGGTTAAGAATATCCACTACCCCATATCTTCCCGTGGGTGTCGTAAGAGGCGACAGAGGGAGACAGGCAGGAGATGGGCAGCAGCGTCTTCCTGATGACAACTGTGACGTAATAAAAAACTGCGGTTGCCAACCCGCTCGCCAAGCGTGGCAACTATGGCAAATACCCCCCAATGAATAAATACACAAACAGACGGCCCCCAGTCCCCGGCGGCCCCGCTATTCCTGGCTACGGTGGCGACCATGGTAACGGCGGGGCAGGGGGGTGCTAAGAATCTCCGGTGGAGGTTCGGTTGCCACCTACGACGACTCGACCTGGCAACATATAACGCACGCACCCTGAGGACTGACGAGAAGATACTGGAGCTGGAAGAAGAGGTAGACAAGTTGCGCTGGCATATTATTGGATTATCCGAGGTCCGAAGAGAGGGGGGAGGACACGGCAATCCTCGAGTCCGGAAACTTGTTCTATCACCGGGAGGGCGACCATCTGTCCCAAGGAGGTGTCGGATTTATCGTCCACAAATCTCTCGTCAACAACGTTGTAAAGATTGGGAGTGTGTCGACGAGGGTCGCGTACCTGATACTCAGAATCACCAAACGGTATTCGCTGAAGGTCATTCAGGTTTACGCACCAACCTCGGCACATCCCGATGAGGAGGTGGAGGAAATCTATGAGGATATTTCCAGAGCCATACATTCCTCCAAAACCTACTACACGGTGTTGATGGGAGACTTCAACGCAAAACTGGGCACAAGAGAAAGCGGTGAGCTGAAGGTAGGGAAATTTGGAGTAGGGCAACGGAACCGAAGGGGCCAGCAGCTGGCCGACTTTATGGAGAAAGAGGGACTCTTTATGATGAACTCTTTCTTCCAGAAGCGGCCCCACAGGGAGTGGACCTGGTCGAGCCCCGACGGTTCGACAAAAAATGAGATTGACTTCATTATGACGACCAGACGCCAACTGTTCAGTGATGTCTCAGTGATCGCAAGGGTGAAAACTGGCAGCGATCACCGAATGGTTAGAGGCACACTGAACCTAAACGTTAAGTTGGAGAGGTCTCGTCTAATGAAGTCAACGCTCCGTCCCCCTCGTGCTCTAATCCAGAATCCCGAAACCTTTCAGCTCGAGTTACGTAACCGCTTCCAGTGCCTAGAAGATTGCAATGCAGTGGACGATATGAACGACAAGCTCGTGGAAACTGTCCATGCGGTCGGAGCTAAGTTCTGCAAGACCCGCCGCAGAAGAACACAAAAACTCTCCGATCACACTCTTAATCTCATGGCTGTTAGACGGGAGATGAGGCTGCAATCGTCAACAGATTTGACAGCATACAGGCAACTGAACAGACAGATCTCCAAATGCGTACGGCGAGACTTACGCAACTTTAATACTTCTCGTATTAAAGAAGCGATCGAGCGGAACCAGGGCTCCAAAGTCTTTGCCAGAGATCTGTCTGCCAGAAAGAGCCAACTGTCAAGGCTGAAGACTGAGTGTGGCAACATCGTTTCCGGGACACCTGAGATTTTGAGTGAGATTGAGAGGTTCTATGGGCAGCTGTACACATTATCGTTGGAGCCACACGCAAGTGTGAGTAACGATCCAAGAGCAAGTCTTATCCGACACTATTCCGATGATATCCCGGACGTCAGTCTAAACGAGATTAGAATGGCTCTCCAGCACCTTAAAAACGGCAGGGCCCCAGGCGAGGATGGAATTACAGCGGAGCTTCTGAAAGCGGGTGGAACACCGGTACTTGAAGTCCTTCAGAAGCTCTTCAATTCCGTCCTCCATGGTGGCACTACTCCAGAGGCGTGGAGCAGAAGTGCGGTGGTCTTGTTCTTTAAGAAAGGCGACAACGCTCTCTTAAAGAACTACAGACCGATTTCCCTTCTGAGCCGCGTCTACGTGCTGTTTTCGAGAGTCATTACGAATCGTCTCGCACGCAGACTTGACGACTTCCAGCCTCCCGAACAAGCCGGTTTCCGAAAAGGCTTCAGTACCATAGACCACATACATACCCTGCGGCAGATTGTACAGAAGACTGAAGAGTACAATCTGCCACTTTGCCTGGCGTATGTGGACTATGAGAAAGCCTTTGATTCCGTCGAAATTTGGGCGGTGCTACAGTCCCTTCAGCGGTGCCAAGGTGACTGTCGGTATATCGAAGTGCTGAAGTGTTTGTACAGTAGGGCTACGATGGCTATCCGAGTACAGAACCAGAGCTCGAAACCTATCCAACTGCAGAGAGGTGTAAGACAGGGTGACGTTATATCCCCGAAACTCTTCACCGCTGCATTGGAAGACGTTTTCAAGCTACTGGACTGGAAAGGATACGGTATTGACATCAATGGCGAGTACATCACTCACCTTCGATTTGCCGACGATATAGTCCTTATGGCAGAATCGCTGGAGGACTTAAGCACTATGCTCAATGACCTCAATAGTGCCTCCCAACGGATAGGTCTAAAGATGAACATGGACAAAACAAAGATCATGTTCAATGTCTATGTCACACCTATGCCAGTAGTTGTTGGGAGCACTATGCTCGAAGTTGTTGACGAATACGTTTACCTGGGACAAATAGTCCGACTAGGTAAGTCCAACTTCGACCGAGAGGTCAATCGACGGATTCAACTCGGCTGGGCAGCGTTCGGGAAATTACGGCATATCTTTTCGTCAGGTATACCTCAATCTCTAAAAACTAGATTGTACAACCAGTGCGTGTTGCCAGTGATGACCTACGGATCTGAGACGTGGTCCTTCACTGCTGGCCGTATGAGGACGCTTAAGGTCGCTCAGCGAGCTATGGAGAGGGCTATGCTCGGAGTTTCTCTGCGTGATAGACTCAGAAATGAGGATATCCGCAGTAAAACCAACGATAAAAAAGGTTCTCGACTGGCAGCCTCGTACCGGTAGGCGTAGTGTAGGGCGACCCCCTACTAGATGGAGTGACGACCTGGTAAGACATGCAGGAAGTCGATGGATGCAGGTGGCTCAGGACCGTGCTTTGTGGCATTACTTGGGGGAGGCCTATGTTCAGCAGTGGACTTGTGAAGGGCTGTAATGATGATGATGATGATGATGATACGCTGTGAGTCATTATATTATATTATACAAGCGACCCGGCCTGGATTCGCACGGGCATTTTCTGGATCTCAACAACAGCGACAACTACCGGGTCCAATTGTGAATCTGAATCATTCTTCTCGAATCAACTTAATCACGCACACTGAAAATTTCATCAAAATCGGTTCAAAGTATATATATATATATATATATATATATATATATATATATATATATATATATATATATATATATAAGCGAAATATCACTCACTGACGACTCTTCACGATATCTCTAAAACTATGCACCCGATTGACTTGAACTTAGTAAAGTAGTAGTGCTCATTTCGCAATGTAGAAGCTCACTGAGAACGAATTTTACGATAGTCTCAAAAAAATTCTTGATATTTTACGAGTCAACGTAACAAAGTAATTAAGAAATAGTTAAGATCATAGACTTAGAACATACTGGCGTAAGTATATTCTAAGTCTATCGTTAAGATGGGTGGAAGTCACACGGTCTTATACTCTTACTTTACAAGCCGCACGATAGAAACGTAGCCGTACCTAATAATTTTATTAGTTGAATAAAACTAAATTTACGGATTTTATCGCGTTTATTTCACTACTTCTGCTCTCAGAGCACGAGGGATCTGTGACAGAAAACATCTGGCCGTCGAACTTCAGCATGTCAAGCAAGTATTGCAAGACAACAAGCTTCGGGTCCCGCGCCTACGTCATAGTGACCGAGTGAAGCCGGCCACAGTCGAGCGTGTACCTGCTGTACTACCATATGTCAGAGGAATCACAGACAAGGTTGGCTACATCTTGAAGCGAGCTTCCATTAAAACATACTACTGCCGCCGCCGCCGAAGAAGATTAGTCAATTTTTACCATCCGTCAAGTGTAATATCCCTCTACAAGATGCAGGAGTTTACAAGTTAGATTGTGAATGTGGTCTCTCTTACATAGGTCAAACAAAAAGATCCATAAAAACCCGCGTGAAATAATATATAGCTGACGTAAAGCACCGACGCTCCGGGAAGTCTGCAGTCTGTGAACATGTTCAAGATCGTCCCCACCATTACATCAGATTTGATAACCCACAAGTCCTCTCAAAAGAACACCGATTTCTACCAAGGATGATACGCGAGGCTATTGAAATTAAAAAACATCCTAATTTCAATAGAGAAGATAGTTGGGTACTGCCATCTGCTTGGGATCCTATAATTAACAAAATTAAACCCAAACCCAAGCATACCACTGCAAGACTTCAAGATACTGTAAGTTCGTTTTGCGTAAATAGGATCAAAAAATTAATATTCAAAAACTGAAGGTAGCCGGACTAACTATGACATTGGGACGTCAAACATCTCAGTCCCCCGTGACCATGGTTGCTGTAAGGCACCCGAAACGTCGGGAATTAAAAATAAAAGTAAAAGTAAGTAGAAATAAACGCGATAAAATCCGTAAAATTAGTTTTATTCAATGTGGAATGTTCGCGTAAATTTAAGAAATCATTAATTTTATTAGTTTCGGGAATCAAAACATTAAAAAAAGTAAAGTTACAGCCTATATACATCCCACTACTGGGCACAGGCCTCCCCTCATTTCTAAGAGGGTTTTCAATCAAAACATAGTATTGTGATTTACTTTCTTTGCAGTTTACTTATGTGGCAGAGCCACGCTGCAGCAATATTATGGTTGTAGCACGAATACGTCGGTTGGATCGGGGTAGGGCTACGCTCTCACAATAAAAAAATGTTGTGTAACAAAAAAATTGCAAGTTAAGTAAAGTTACAGTGTAATACACGTCCCACAGCTGGGCGCAGGCTTGCGTTAATTTCTGAAATGGGTTTCGTATGACTTCGAAAATTTTATTTGTATCCCTCAATATTTATTATATATTATATTTAACAAACATTTCCTTTATTTTTGTTTTTTCGAATCAATGGTAAAGTAAAACATTGACTTTCAATAAGAATTACTCGTAATCTATATTGAATAAAAAATATTCTATTCTATTCTATTCCTCACGATAGTTTTCTTCATCACTCATCAGCTCTTTGCAATAACAACTTCATGATGCCGGCAGGGGTCAAACTCGAGTTGTTTGCATTTGTTTACAGCGAGCGCGCGCCAACAAGCTTTTACGTAGATATCTCCCATAAAATGCCTGATAGGGATAATTAGTTGCGAACCGCAGCTTTTTTTATTCTGAGTTGGTATCATCAGATGAACGCTGCTGCGCATCTCATGTTTTACCTTCTCGCTGTCGCCTCTTACGCCGCCCACGGGAGGATCTGGGTCAGTGAATATTCTTATACCGCCACTAAAAGGTTCAGCAGTAAGCTAATGAGATTTTTGTCTTGCAGGTTGCACAGTAAGCATTGGTGCGGCGGCGCTATTGTGGGGAAATATTGGGTGCTTAGTGCGGCCCAGTGCTTTGATTAGTAAGTGTAGTCTGTTCACAGTTTTTGAGATTATAGATATCCACAGTAGAACTAGAGTAACCGACATAGAGCCTTGATTCGTAAACTCTTACTTGAAGAGCCGAGAAATTTTACCATCATGACATCATCATAACAATCTATCGAAAACCTACTACTAAGTATAAGACTCCCCTATAGATTGCCTCATAGCGGGGATATTTGTCTTACGGCGCCTCTACACGTTGGCCAACACAGTGGCGAATGTAGTGGCCAATAGCATTGGCCAACATGTAGACGGGGTGTTTGGGCTTCATTGGTATGTATTGGAACGATGGCCCACAAGTTGGCGCGAGATCCGTGTGGTGTCGGTTTTTTACAAAAGATCAAAGGATTGTTGGCAGAGTTTGGTCGCCGCGTCCACACGTTGGCCGCGCGTTTAGTTTGCTACAAGCTCCCAGAGTGATTGCACGCATCTGATTTAAATTTTATATTCAAGCTTTGTAGAGTGGATGCCCCAATTACCAGCCTTTTAGTGCCAATTTCAACTTTAAACACTCCTACTACTTTAAGTAGCGCGATTTAATTATTTTTAGATATTTGTTTTAATCGATAAGCTATTTATCAAAAAAAAAATAACGAACATTTATTTACAATCAGATTATTACGAGAACAATTTAAAAATGAAAAAAATGAAGCACGTCGTTTATACGTGGTAGAACCATGCAGTTATATTAGAAGTATAGTTGTAGCACGAATGGGTCGGCTGAACCGGGGAAGGACCACGCTCTCACAGAATACCAGCGTGAAATAGTAGCTTTATGCTGCTGTATTTCGTATGGTGAGTGCAGATAACCGGAGACCCTTTTTAAAGGAAACGAGGCATTTCATCTTAGTCCTCACGGGTGACAACGCATCTGCATTTTGATTCGTAATCGAGGATAGATGTAGATGTCTGTGGGCTACAGTAGTCACTTACCATCAGGTGAACTGTGTGCTCGTTTGTCACCCTATCCTATAAAAAAACGTCGATTTCTTATAATTTAATCATGCAAGTTTTCGAATCATCATCATCATTACAGCTGTTCACAAGTCCACTACTGAACATCCTCCTCCACAGACTGCCGCAAAGCATGGTCCTGAGCCACTTTGCTCGTCATGAGTTTTTCATTTATGTTCTAAGTTATAATTAATACCTATTATTAAGTCAGTGTTAATTATATTTATTGCTATTGTTTTTGTCTTTCTCAAAAAATAATTAAATTACCAAATAAAATATAAGGTGTTTTTTATATACATTAAATGTCTGATAGAAAAGCAAGTACATGTTTCGCTAAACTTTAAAATTAAAACCCATTTTTAAAACATAGACTAATCGATTATAGCTCGTTTAACTTTAAAATAAGTTAAGTTCTTATTATTGGTATTTATTCCAGTTTACGATGTATGTAAAGAATAAATAAAGCTAATCGTATATCGTATATCTATTTAGAGCCCCATTAATATCCACTATTCTTTTTTAATTATTTTATAAAAACGTTCCCCCCCCCCCCCCACACTTGGATTTTCTACTGTATCGCGGAGGCAGCTTACAAACATAAATTGCACAAGGACACACATCCAGACCCGAAACAATTATTTGTAGGATATATAAATACTTGTTACGTGCGGGATTCAAACCCGCGGTCCCCGGAACAGCCACTCATTGCTAAGCCACTGCGCCACGGAGCCGTCGTTTAAAATAAAATAAATTCGTCCGCACATTGGTCCGAACCGAAGTAAACTGAACGACGTTCCAACGTGTGGACGCCGTCACCAACTCTCGGCCAATATATTCGCCACTACATTCGCCACTGTGTTGGCCAACGTGTAGAGCCGACATTAGTTTCACGCTGGACTGGTGCGTTGACAGCCGAGCTTTGTTATTAGTTTAAGTTGTTATCAGGAGGCTGCTGCGCATCTTCTGTTTGATTTCCGTCTGTCGCATCTTACGACTTTCTTAAAATTTCTTTCTTTATTTAAATTGACTCAAAACTGCTAAACTCCGTCATCATTATAATTATCTCCGTGTCTGCCTCGTTGGTCTAGCAGTTGTAGTAGTGCGACTGCTGATCATGAGGTTCTGGGTTCAAATCCCGCGTCAGGCCAAAAATCGATTATTGAATTTTTCTGTCAAGAAATTCTCAGTAGCTGCCCGGAGTCAGGAAGTTGGCGGTGTCTCGTCCCCCTGCCTCGGAAAGCACGTAAAGCCGTTGGTCCTGCGCCCGTTCTCTCTCCGGTCGTGTCGGTTGACCGTCCCATTAAATTATGAGAGTGAGGGAACAGAGAGTGCACCTGTGGTTGCACATACACTTTGGCACTATAATCCTGTCCTGCGCCGTTGGCTAGCCGTTGAGGCTGGCCGCCGCGGCCGAAATTCGGTCTGGAGGACATTATTATTAATTATCTCCGTTTTTGTTCGATTCGGGATATTATGTATCCTATATAATATTGTCTTATGGTGAAATACTGAAACGCTACTCAATTTTAACATGTCGTTAAGTCTCGTGCAGTCACAGTCACTTTGACTTAAAGTGATGGAGCCCAACGCGGGCATGTTAAAATTGAGTAGAGTTTCAGTATTTTGGCATTATAATATTAAATATATGATGTAGAGTTATCGCTGCCCTACGTTTGATTGGCAGAGAATGCGTTGACGAGTGGCACGCATAGAATGTTCTAGAGTAAGTCCGCTCTTTGATCCTGTACTGTTAGTAAGGTTAAATAAACATTATATATTAAAATACGACACTCATTGGATGATATGTGGTAGTGGATAGCATTAGCTGTATATTAGTTTAATGTCATGTTTCTTTCTAAAGCGTGACGAAAGAAGAAGTAACTGTGCGAATGGGTTCCGTGTTCCGGGACTTCGGCGGTCGTATCCTGGCCGTCACGGACATTCAGCGGCATCCTGAATACAAAATAGACCAGTACTATCCTGAGCACAACCTGGCAATGATCAAGGTTAGTGTTAAATTAAAACTGGAATAATGGGTTGGTGTTAACTGTAAACTGTTGTTACTGTACTCCGTGACAGTATAATTAAAATAGTTGTGACTGGGCATGCGCTATTAACACAGAACTCAAAAATTCTACACTATAGACGCTAGCGTTAACATGTCTTTGTGCATTTCTTATTTCTTAAATATCAGTGACCTATCTACCATTTGCGTACATTGAGATTTAGAGAATCGGTACACAACATTTCTCGGCTGACTGTTTTACCGTGTGTTGTACCGTTCACAAAGTGCACGCCTTATAATCATTTATTAATCATATATCTTTGTAACTGGCCTACTAGAAGAGATTTCATTACGAGGTAAGTAGAGCCCTTTTACAAACTTTTTATCATGATGTGACCTCTCCATTACTTGTGTGTACATAAATTGTTAAAAAAAGTTTATATTAAATCAAGTTTGTTATATATTCTAATATATCATTTCTTGTACAATATCGTACATAACTAAAAGGTGATCTTAAAGAAACACTAATTGCCACACTGCAGCTTCTGATTTCAGGGCTTTGATTATTCTTCTACTAGCGATCCAGCCCGGCTCCGCTCGGGTGGTTTCTGGATCTTGACAGCAGTGCCACCTGCCGGGTCCAAATGTAAATTTAAATCAATTCTCGAATCAACTTAATCAGACACAAAATTTCATCAATATCGGTTCAGCTGTTTAGGAGTTCAGCTACATACACATGTATAATTATATTGTATATTGATGGAAACCACTAGGCTTGGGTCAAAAATATCCAAATATCGACATTTAAAAATCAAAAAAATATTGATATTTTAATGAGAAATTATGGATAATTATGGTCGTTATTTTTAAATCGCTATATATCTATATTTGATATTTATTTTGGAGTAACGAATTCGTATCAATTTCGATATATTTCGATATTTTTAAATATTGTATTAATCAACGAAACATTAAGCGACAAAACTATTCATTCTTGTTATCGTGTTTTTCGTCGTCAGACCGTCTAGTAATACCATTTTGGGCCTTATACTATTACACCATAC
The DNA here is from genome assembly GCA_907164705.1 of Parnassius apollo. Lineage (NCBI taxonomy): Eukaryota > Metazoa > Arthropoda > Insecta > Lepidoptera > Papilionidae > Parnassius > Parnassius apollo. The sequence continues at coordinate 92,094 of CAJQZP010000280.1, forward strand.
AAAGCATGACGATATATCGATATTTATCACGCAATTTAAATCGATAGTGTTAAAAATATCGATAGGATAAACATCGATACATTTTTTTTCACTTACCCATCTTTAGAAACCGCACCAAAATTCGTTGATGATCTAAACGTACAAACGATAACTATCTAGATATGATTTATACACTATGTTTTATCCCGACTTCTAAAGCTGTTTTTAGTTCTTTAAAAACCGCGTTTTTTATTTATTTTTATAAAAAGTTTAATTTTATTTAGTGATATTGGATACATATTGTAACGCTCCTACCCCCTCCCCCTCCCACCCTTATCTCTTAGTATATTACATTATTTATAATTAAGTTCCCTTTTTTAAATAAAAAAAATATATATGTGACCAGGATAAATAAAATATGTTTTGATCTTTCTAAAGGTTTAATAAGAGGCGGTTAATATTTTGGCGTGATCGTCTCAGTTAGGACCCTTATTTAAGTTGTATTTGTTTAGTAACTTATTTCTTTTAGGTGTTTTTTTGGAAGAATGATTATTCCATAGAGCAATCGAAAACTGTTGGTAATACCTTATAAGCTAAGTGAGCCTCGTTCACGAGGACGGGGCTCGAGAAATGTTAAGAACATAAAAATGTCCCTATTCAACTTGTATCAGGCTTACATTATTAATTTATTTTTATTTATCCCTTCCCGCCTGGAAAAGGCTCACAACAAAAAAAAAGCCCAAGTCACGTTTAACCATTTTTCGGATAATGGTGTTCTTTTCTAGTTTGAAGTTTTAGCTAGTAAAAAGCTGAGATTATTATTTTTTGATATGAATATTAAGCCTGGCAACACCGAAAAAATAAAAAGCAAAATAAATTCACAATGTAAACATACATATTCGATGATTTTATCAGAACTTGGGTGCATATGATATAATACTTATGGACTCGGTCAATATTGAAAAATAGGTCACCGGAGTTGGGAGAGTATGAAATATTGCAATAGGACTTAGGCGAGTTTGATATGACTTAATGATTAGGGTACGGACTCAGGAAGTTAAAATGCAATATTACCATTAAAATATTTTTATTCTTAAAAACGTTCTAAAACATGACAAAACTATAAATACTAAATTTGTTGTTTTTTTTTTTCTTATTTAGATTATGCTATAAATGAGATTAGAATTACAGTTTTGCCTTGCATATCGATCATGAAAATATTGAAATCAAATCAAGAACAATAAACTGAACAAAATCAAATATCTCCTCGGGAATACTGTCATCCTCTTCACTGTCCGCAGTTTCAGCATCATGGCCGGGTAGAGCTAGAACCTTTTTAATATAATTTAAGTCTGGAATTTCTGTCTACTGCTCACCGAAGTGTTTTTTTAATAGTTTATTAACATCATCAAGCTTCTCTTGTTTGATGGTGACGTTGACTGTTGATTAACTGTGCTTTATTCTGTCAGGTAACATGTGTGATAGTTTTTTACCTCTTTTTGTAATGGTTAAAAGTTAACTTATGTCATTTCTGTATGACACTTCACCACGTGCCAGAATTTTTCGCGTCACCTTTTCAATAATTATGAGCTTGCATTTAATTATTTGGAAGTGCAGGCTCTGAGTATTTTTAAGCACATTCTTGCATGCTTCTTTCCAATCAAATACAGACACTTGATCAACATGATAGATTAGTATAGTATATAGTATAGTAGTAATAGTTTAGATGACATCAAATTAATATAGTAATTTGGATTTAAAATGTTTTCTAGACGCGAAATTTTTTTTTTCGGTAATTGCAATAACTTTGTCAGGAGGAATAAGGCTATGGCCCGTTACTGAGAATATTATCTCAACTTTGGATATATCATTTTGCGTCTCGTATAGCCATTTTGAAACCATCCCAATCAAAATGAAGTTTTTGTTTTGGCAACCACAGCCATCGGCCACAATCCTGGCACTTTTTTCCCTCCATATTTAAACTTTTTAAGCAGTGATAGACACAAGATGCTATTTCGTAAGAGCTTTTTGGTGCCTTGTCCTTAGTCCCAACATAAGAGAAGAAATTTTCACGTGTTAAATTTGTCTTTGTATCCTGGGCATGGGTAGATTTTTTGACAGTCAAATGAAAGAATAAGTATATCCAGATCTTCATCTTTCAGAAGCTGAGAAAAGCATTTCGCTCTCATCTTATATATTCTGTACTGTGCAAGTATGTTTTCCTTTTCATAGCCGTTTGGACATCTTTCAATTTTTTCTAAAAGTTGAAGGCAATTAGAGCAAACATCTTGTCGAGGTATTCCAAATCCTATGTTAAAAGATGTATTGAATACCTTTCTGAAATAAGATTTGGTTACTGAGGATCCGCGTGTGGCTTGATCGTCATATATTTTGTACATCTTATTAATAATAAGACTTAGGTCTAAATAAATTTTCTTTTTTATCTTGCCCCTACAGTAATGTGAATCCAAAGGTTTAAATTTCATAATAAATTTCTGGACCGATTCCAATTTTGATCTAAATGTAAACATTTTTCGGTCACGAACTCTTCTCTTTGATACACTAGTCCCATTTTCTGCGAATCTTTTATTGAACCCTTTTATTCGCCCTTGTTTTATATTTAAAACATAACAAAAAGTTCTAACGTTGTAGCAGTTCTGGCTCACTGAGTCAGAAGTGGTACAACATAACGAAGTAACGACTCACGATCCTTAAAAAAAGGTTTTGGCATGCTCTGATCACGAATCTGTGGTCCGTTATTGCGTAGGATGCACGGTGCTGGAGATGTGCAGATCAATTAACCAATATCTAATTGATATCCAGTGAGGGCCTCCACCGTCATTAGCGTCCCATTGTTCTTATCTATTGTCATTGTCTATTCTTCCTCGGCGTGTGCGTTGGCTTATCAGTGCTATTGTATTATACTTCTTTGTTCCTAATTACAACGCTAATCTGAATCATCAATAAAACACTTTACCTAATTTTGTTACAATTTTAATTTACAAAATACAAAATCTTATTACTTATTATCTATAAAATAGGAGCGAAACATCTCAATCACTAAAATATCGTTGTACAATGTGTTCCCTTTAAATATACTCGTAAAACTATGCATTGAACATCTCTGAAACTTATATAGCAAATACAATAAGCAATATTCGCCACAAACTGAAGTCCACTCATTCTGAATCCTATCAACATTCCAGTTCCATCTTTTACAATTCCTTTTTAAAAACTCTAGATGATATCTTACAGGTGATCGTCCATATGAATCAAAATATTGACCGACGTCATTCGTATAGTTATATCGGTAAAGCTACCCAATGTGACCCTGGTTTATCATCTGTATCCAAATTGCATATTATATACGTTGGTACGTGGGTATACATGGGCAGTCTATTAGCAGCATAAACATTATTTTCTAGACTGGGGTGAATCTTTTAAGATGTTGTTGTACATCTAGTGTATCCATGATATTACTGCTATTAGTAGATTATTACAGTACCAATTTACTCAATGACTAACATAGGAATGATCAATTATAGTGATTTCTAAATATTAAACTGCATTCTTTGTGATATACAAATCGTATTTGAGTCATCGATACATCGAGTAAGACGCAACATGAAGGAATGTTGAGATATATAACAGAATGTGAAATAAGCTTGTTGACGCAAAAATCAGTTTCACTGCAGAAATTCTTTAGATTAGAATTATTACTTACTGGTGCTATATAAGACCGAGCAGCTGCAGTCATGGAATTAGTGTATGGTCGTTTGACCGCAGTGGATCTATCAATACTACATTTGTGTTACTTCAACGCATCAAAGGCCATGGATGTAAGTGTTTATTCTATTGACAAACTTACTTTTCTTTCTGTTATTTTCTTACGTGTGTATGATTTAGTGTTAACAAATTATATTTAAATATTGTGTGTGTATATGATTAAGTCGTGGTAGCTCAGATGGTTAGCGCAAGCTGCAAATTTCACAGTAAGCGACCTGGGTTCGATCCCCGCCGGCACCAATTAAATTGTTAATTGCTATTTTAAGTGTTGATTTACCACGTGCTCGGCGGTGAAGGAAAACATCGTGAGGAATACTATATGTCTGAAAAAATTTCCAAGGCATGTGAAGTTCGCCAACACGCATTGAGGCAGCGCGGTGGACATTTCCTAGCCCTAAATACAAAGACAATAGCAGAAAGTGAAAAAGTTAAAAATACCTTTTTAACAATGACAGATATTAGTTGATCATTAGTGAATGTAATTCTGTTTACTTAAATTACAGGAAGACAAGAGATGGGATGGTGGGAAGTAATGAAGCATTGTTATGTGAAGTTTGTTGGAACAAACGTATTTTAGTCACGTGTAAATACTTTTAACTTATTTGTTCAAAATGACACAAAACCTAGAAAATATTAGATACATCATCGACATGGACGGATTTTACATTACATATCCTCATAAATATTTTCAATGTAGAGAAATGGCTATTCTAGACGTAAAACTATCTAATAAAAATGATGCGTTTATCGATCATTATTTGTTTCGGCCAAGTTATCCTTTCAATTATTTGTCGCCAAAAGACAAAAAAACTGTTCGTTATTGCGAATTCCATATTTTGACGTGAACGAAGAATTAAAATGTGCCTACAAACAAGAGAACATCATTCCCATATTAAATTGGTATATTAGAAATTTGTGCAAAGACGAAGTGATCGCATACAAAGGTGGTTCTGCAGAAAAACAATTTTTAAAAATGTTGACGACAAATGATAGAATTTTTAATATTGAAGAATACAAATGTCCAAAATACATTGGCTTGGTAAATGGCATAAATTTAAACAAACGTTATGTGTGTAATAATCATATATTTGCAAAAAAATAATCACAAAATTTTACATTGTTCTTGTGATGAAGTGTGGGATAAACCCACACTTCATCACAAGAACAATGTAAAATTTACAAGTGGTTATTGCTTGACAAAAAAAATTTTAAAATAATCATAAACTTTGTTTGATTTCCCAAAAACATTAGTTATAGTACACAATATATGTTAATTGTTTACAGCAACACTTTCATTTTTTATTTCACCCCTTAGAACTGTAGACGTGTGTAATGTTTCACTTTATATATCCGTTTACTGCTATTGTGGTAGGACCAAGTGGATGTGGGAAGTCAAATTTTGCAACAAATTTCATAAAATCACATACAGAAATATGTAATTGTGATTTTAATCAGATCACATGGTGCTTTGATCAAATGCAACCTTTATATAATTTACTAAATATCATCAAGGAATTCCAAATCTTAATATGTTTGGTGGTGAAAACCCAAATCTTGTTATTATTGATGATCTAATGAGAGAGTCCGATGTAACTTTAAACTCGAACAGTATTTTGTATTATATTAAATAGAAGATTTATAAAGAAATAAAAAATAATATATTGCATACAATTAGTTTTATTTAATTTTGTAACGACTCACATAGTTACAAACACACAAAATGCATTACACATAACACATAAAATCTATTACACAACACATATTATAACCTTAACTACTATAGTCTACAGTAAAATTTCTGTTTTTATCTATCTCAATAATGTTATCAAACTCAGCATAAACTATACAGTTAATTGTTTGTATTAGTGAGGATTCAAATCGTACTCCTAATCTTACCATGCTTTATGAGATTCCAATGAGCTGATAAATCAGGAGCTAAGTCAAATGCTAATAGACAGTAACCTTTGGTATACTGTTCACAAGAGATTCCATTTCCTTTATTAAGAAAGTGAATACCAGTTCCCGAGAATAGAGTATGATATGCTGATGTAAATATACTATTGTTAAAAGATGGTTGCAAAGCTTTTGAATTTATTTGTTGACCATCAATATATATAAGCTGAAAGAATTAATACCATAGTTTTCAAAGTTAAATGGATTTTTAGTGAGGGAACCATTAAATGCAGAATTGTTCACAAATCCAATTATACATCTTTTGAGTACCTGTCCTAAAAATACATTATCATGAGTTTTTCCTTGAACACCCGATGAAATTGTTAAAACTTTTACTTCAGCTCGAGTAATAGGATATTTAGCAGTGGTAGAAGCCAAAACTTTTTGATGTGCGAGTAATACACTTGGATTAATTCGTGCTCGTCGAACAATATTTATTTATTTATTTATTTGCATAAAACATGGACAGATAAGGATGGTACAATTCTTAAAGCACAACATGTTTGCTATGTGATTGTGATAGCATGCAAATTTACATAAATAGCACATATACAAATGAAATTTTCTAATCATAATACAAAACAATTCATTAAAAAATATATATTATTTACATTTAACAAATAGTTCTCTGATGTCATAAAATTGATTTTCATTGAGATAAGTCAATATTTTTTTTTAAATATATTATTATTATTCGACTTGATTTCATTTGGTATTTTATTATAGATTCGAATACACATGGTTAAACAGCTTTTACTATATTTGTTTGATCGCGGTACATCATCTGATACAAGTCTATTTGCATTTCTTTTTAGTCTTATATTCATATCACATGCCTTTGTAAACAGATTATTATGTTTATGTACGAAATTACAAACTTCGTAGATATACAGAGATGATAGTGGCAACAAACCTAGGCTCCTAAATATTGGTTTGCAGGATTTATCCGGTGCGATTCCAACAATAGCTCTAATGCATTTCTTTTGCGCAGTAAATAATCTCTGTTTATCTGTACCATTGCCCCATATTACAACACCATAACGTAGTAAAGATTCTATATAAGCGTGATACGTTAGAACAGCAGTTTTTTTTCTCTGTAACATTTTTTACTTTATTAAGTGCATAAACAAATTGGTTAATTCTACTGCATAGTTGATGTATGTGACCTCTCCAGCTTAAATCTTGATCGATTATTACTCCTAGGAATTTAGTTTGTGTTACATCGTTTAATTTGTCGATATTAAGATTAAAATTGTATTTCGTGTGTTTTGATTTATTAAATTGAATATAAGTTGATTTATTAAGATTAATTTTTAAAATATTTTTTCTAGCCATTTAATAATTGTATCAATTGTGTTGTTAATGTCGATTTCATGATTACGTATTGAATTATTTTGCTTCTTATTAGTGCTTACAATTATTGAAATATCGTCCGCGAATAAAATACATTTATGACTGGTGATTAGAGTTATATCATTTAAATAAAGAAGAAACAACATTGGACCCAGCACGCTACCTTGAGGAATGCCATGTTTGTTATCTTTATAAGAAGATGAGAAGGACAGCATTTCCTCTCCTACAATCTATAATAATATAATAATAGGAAGATATCCATTTTAGTGGAAGTCCTCTGACACCGACCATTTCCAGTTTTCGTAATAGTATGCTGTGCGCAACGAGATCGAAGGCTTTCGATAAATCAAGAAATAATGCTGTGGTTAAAAAATTGTTATTTATTTTTGTTAAGATTGAACTAATGAGCTTAAATGTGGCTAATGTTGTAGATTTTTGTTTCTGAAAGCCATATTGGTCATTGTTTGTTAAATTGAATTTCTTGCAAAAATCTAGTAATCTTTTGTACATACATTTTTCTAGTATTTTTGACAATAATGGTATTAGTGTAATTGGACGATAATTGGTAATATCATTTCTCTTACCCTTTTTAAATAATGGCTTTACAATCGACAATTTGAATGTTTCTAGAAAAGTACCACATGAAAACGACAAGTTAATTAAATATGTTAAAATAGAGACTAATTCATTTACAGACTTCTTAATTATTTTCGTATTAATACCGTCATATCCTTCCGAGTTAGTGTTATTAAGAGATAGGATTTCTTTTTTAACCTCTTCTTCTGTCATTTGCTTAACAAACATTGAGTTAGGTAGTGATTTTTCAATACTAGTATAGCTGTTTGGTTTATTCATTATTGTCAAATTATTAGGGAAATCAGTAAAATAATTATTGAAAATCGAAGCTATGTCAGTAGGATTTTTAATCAGTTCATTATTTATTTTTAAATCCGTAACGCCATGGTCGAAGTTTGAATTTGAGATTGCATTTTTTATCACAGACCATGTAGCTTTACATTTATTTTTGCTTTTGTGTATGAATTTTATAGTAGAATTTCTTTTCGATCTTTGAATACATTTTTTCAAAATTTTTGAATATGTGATGTAACTTTTCTTATTTAATTCTGATTTATTCTTGTAGTATCTATATCGGAGTATTCTTTTAGTTTTACAACTTCTTTTTAAACCTCGACTTATCCAATTGTTTGTAGTATTATTATTATTTATCATTATTCTAATAAGTGGAAAACATAAATTATAAATTAAACATAGAAATTCATGAAATGTATTAAACGCGTTATTTATATCAGTCTGTAAGTATATATCAGACCAAGATATATTCATAAGACATTCCCTAAATTTCGGTATGTTCTCAGCGCAATAGTCTTTTTTGTAAATAAAATATGCCGTGGTCTTTAAGGTTTTTCTTTTTTATGGGGATTTCCAGTAGTTGTGCTGTTTCATGGTCAGACAGGTATAGAGGTGGAATGGTAGCCGTTGCGTCTGTGATGTTGCTTAAAATATGGTCTATACAAGAGTTTTTCCGGGTCGGTACCTTGATTTGAATGCTTAGATTGTAGTTGTGACATATATCTTGAAAAAAATTAGTAATATTTCCCTGTTTTAAGGTATTAATATTAAAGTCACCAGTTACAACTAGCTTAATGTTTGGCTTATGACTGCTAAGTAAGTCATATAAAAGTTTGTTCAGCTTATCTAAGAAAATAGTAGGGTTTGACGAGGGAGTTCTATAAATACATATTATAATCAATCTGTGTACAGGAATTACAATTCCACAAGCTTCAAATGTATTTGGCGTTGCATAATATTGTAATTTATTAATTTTTTTGTATGTTATATTGCGCTGTACCAAAATACAAGTTACGCCTCTTTGTTTCTCTCTACAAAATGCAGTTGCTAATTCGTAACCTTTTATTTGTATGTATTTATCGTATCCATCTCGCAAAAACGTTTCAGAGAAACATAATATATCGGGTTCGTTCTCGGCCTCACGTAACTCATGAAATGTTAATTCTAATAGTTCTTGTTTTTATAAAATACTAGCAATGTTTTGGTGCATGATTTTGAGAGAAATAGATGGCTTTTGCTTTTTGTTCCCGAAAAAATTGGATTGGATGGATTTTATGGCATTAGTTCCACTGATGGAAGCACTTTGTAACTGCATTTTTGCGAAGTAATAGGGGATTGTGCCTTTCAGGTGTTTTATATTAAATTTAGTTGCTTCCTGAGGCTGTAGTTTATTGCGAATTATTATCTTTTGAAGTTCCTTAATATTTAAATATTTATTATCGTAATCAATACAATCGATGATATAATTGATTGATTTACATATTTTAAACAAATTGCTGTTTGTAAATTCTACAAAATGACAGTTTTTATAAGCATTACAAGTAATTTTCAACGCATTATTCAATTCATGAACATTCAAATACATATTTTTAATGGGTTAATAACTATCACAGAATTGTTACTAAATTTATTGAGCAAACTACGCAATTGAGATGTTAATATATTAATATCATAATCATTTTCACCGATACATATTACAATTTTTTCATTTGATGTTAATTCTAAGTTAGGACATTTTTTTAAAATATCTGCAGTTAGAGCATACTGTTTCGTTTGCGAGGTAACCAAATATTTTTCGTATGTTGTACGCTCTCGTGACCGTATCAATGCAGCGGCTAAACGAACACATTGTTGAGTTCCAAAGATCAATATCCTGTTATCACAAGCTTGCTTTTCGGTATCCTTGGAATACAATTTATCATTAAAATTAGGTGTTGTTAAGGCCTTAGATCTTGTTGAGGGAAGCTCTTCTTCCCAGGCCTTTGTTTGTTTCATGAGTTTCATTATTTCTGTCTGGGATTCTTTTAATTGCTGCTGTAATTCTGCAATTCTCTGATGTAAAGTCGTGATAGTATTACTGTAGTCAAGTTTAATTTTAATTTTATCCGAAGTAGATAATCGTGTAGGTGTAAGTGAACTTTGCATGGTATATCTACTTTCCTTTTTAGAGCTGCGATTTATTCGACTATCATGTAACGGGGACTGGCATAATGTTTTTAGCATACTATTTTCTTTATTTAACTTAGCAATTTGTTTACGTAGGTCACTATTTTCCATTAATGTATTATCCAATTCATTTTGTGAACTAATGAGTTCTGTCCGAAGTTGTTCTATAGTTTCCTTCATTTCTTATACTGAGATAGAATCTGTTATTGTATAATCCACACTCCTTGATAGTAATTGATCCGGTGTCAGTGAAAATTCATCTGATGTCTGCGTTTCTGTAAGTATGTGAGAGTCGTGTATTTGGGAATTCGTACAAGAAGGCGTTAAAGGAGCCGACTCTGTCATCGTCTTAGGTGTAGTGTTACCGTATAATTTCGGAGAATGCTGTTTCTTTCTCATTGCGACATAGGATAATTCATTGTTGTCAGTGGAGCGTAAGTTTGTTTTATTGTCACAAATCTTACAAGTCCATTTTTTCCTTGTATTAGAGTCCTTTAGGCGATATAATTTTTCTGAATATCCAATACAGTCGAACTCATAATTATTTTTGCGTATTGAACATAAAATTGTATTTCTAGAGTCCACAGTGTTTTTACATTTATAACATGTGACATACACAACATGAATACTACGGCTACTTTTTGTACTTTTTGTTTGCGCTTTCATTGACATCGTGATCAGCTAATATATTTAATGATCACAAAAGAAAGTTTCGTTCTAGTTCAACAAACTTCCGCTAGATCTCAGCACATAGTCTTAATTCAATCAATAATTCAAATATTATGTTGACCGAATAGTTTAGTTCAACACGATTATACTAGGTGTCGTTAGTCGTCCGGTATGCCGTATAAATAACAACAGCTGATTGGTCAGCTGAGTGTTGTTTACTTTAACCTGAGATACAACGGTTATATTGAACCTAAACAAAGCTCAATTTACAAAATCCACAAAATTATACTAGTTTTAATAATAGTTTGAACTTAGTATTAAGTCTTATTTTATTACTCACTTGATATATCTAGATTATACTGCTGTCACTTATTTTTTTGCTAACAACATTAAAAATAAGTTCAATAAACACTCGTATGTAACACAAATTTTAGTCAAAAACCTTTAATAGTTCACTAAGATAACATTTGTGCACAATCATAACGTACTTTTACTTTGATATATGAAGTCTGAGACGGTAAAATAGCCAAATTACACTTTTTATTCAATTTTAATACGGGAACCAATGGGTGCGTTTGGCAGAAAAAAGCGCTAGCAAGCGCTTACTAGCGCTAAAATAGTTTTCGGCCAGGACACGATTGCTACTTTAGTAGCGCTGACACAATCCGCCATTTTGCTTATTTAATTTGTTTGTTTTGTCGTAGTATTTATAAGTTGTTTTTTTGCAATATTAGTTTTAAGTAATATAATGACATGAATAGACATATACATGTTATTAAAAATTCATGATTGGTAAGTTTTTAATATGAATACTTCACAAACATATATTTAAATTAGGTTAGGTTCCCCGGTTAAAACTAACATCGTGTCCTAGAGGAAAATAGCTACTTACGATTTGACAGCGCTTACCGCTTACGATCGCCATTTTGCTTACAAGCGCTTGCTAGCGCTTTTTTCTGCCAAACGCACCCAATGTGAATACGGTCACTGTCACTGTCACTCTGTAAGAGTTGTCAATAAGAGTTGCGTCCGTAATGCAAACCTCAAACTTTGCATCGTTTGACCCAGCAATTAAATTAAAACTCTTCTTGATCGAATCAATTTAACACTCATTTCAACACCATTCATTAAAAATTTATCTTGGTTTCAAATGTCACCGTGAAGATGATCAATCATTTCTATTTCCTTACTTTCACTAATTAATTCCTGTCTTTTAACAAATCCTATGTTTTTACCATTTGTAGAATCCATTTTTTCTGCTGTATCCTCATACCAAAGACTACAAGTAAGATGAGATTGTTCAGCAGCAGGAGCACAGTTTAAAATGGTTTCAATGTATGCTCGATATGCATAGGTATTATTAGGTGGTGATACAAGTTTTTAGTTTAAATAAACATCAAGTTGACTAAAAAGTGAATGCAGTCAATTATTTACAGGTGCTACTATTGTAGTAGATATCAAGTTAGTTAAATCTTGATTTAATACTTTTGCCTTTATGTGGAGTAATGTATGAGACAAATCTATGTAGTCATCGCCTGTCCCAGGAACTTAAAACTCGATAGGTCCATCATCACCAAGAGATGAAATTGGTTTATAATTAATCCACAATCCTTTTTCAATGCTAGTTTGTGTAGACGATAGTGCAAACAAATCCAATTCTGACTTAACGCACTCGGAAGAATGATTATGAAGGAAAGACATATTTAATTTGAAAATATATCTTTGATATTTTTTGGTTTTAGACCAAGTTTTTTCGCAGCTTTCCATTTAGCAGTTAATGGTGGAATGAACGAGGTCAATCGTTTTCTTTTAGTTTTATACCCAGATCCTGTCATGTTAAATTGATCAATTTTCTCATCAGCCTTTCGTTTTAAATTCCTACTAACATACTATAGACGATCTTTTATTGAAGCTTCCATAGGACGCGCTTGAACTATATCCGATAAAAGTCCTACTCCAGCGCTTAAGGCCTCCTTTCCAATCACTTGAGCACCACTTGAAAGTAAAGGTAAAACTGATCTAAATAACCCCCCTAAGAAGCTCCCAATACCATGACCGTGTTGGTATGGTAAACCCTTATAAATTACTCCAACTCCTGACGCAGCTTGATGTGTATAATAATTTTCATATGGACATTTATGATGATCACGAAGAGAATTCATTATTATAATTTTCGGAAATGTAGTTTAATACACACGGTTCCAAACTGGAATGGTATTTTTTGTCCTGTGCTCGATCTTATAACTATTTCCAGCGTATCGAACTCTCTTCGCATAACAGGTAAGTAGTGAGGTTGTGAGAAAACGTGCATTTTATTTGCACCATAAATGTATTTTGTAGGATCTAATGAAATTACTCTTAGTAAAGGAGTCATAACATCACCCACAATCTGAGGATCGATAATGTCACAATGTAGAAATAAGATGGTAAACCTAAGTGTAAATTAGCAGGACACTTTCCAAAATTTCTCTCTAGGAGATTTTTATTTGGTTCATAACCTAGTTGTAAACTTAATTATGGTGATAATGTTACGGTTGTTATATTTTTATCCAAAACAGAAATAGACACAAATTTTGTTATTTCATCATAGCAAAATTTCAAGTTCTCTCCGATACCATTTAACACTCTTAAAATATGCTCAACGTTATCATAGTTTGTAGCTGGAATATGTTTTTTGTAGTACACTATGGATGGTTTATCTTCAATAGGCATTAACATAGGTTTTGTAATGTATATAACATTTTCACGATCTTGAACAGTAAACATGGTACATGGATATTGAAACTCGACAACTCCAACCGACCATTCACCTTCTAATTTCATAGCTTTTGGTAATTTCGTTGAAAAATTTGTGGTCTTGTTATTAGGAAAGTATTCCATTGAATTTCTTTCTTGAAATTCATATTTCTTTTAAACTAGAAGCTAAAATCCAACTGTTAAATTTATCTAGATAATTTCCACTTCACTAATACTTCTTTTCTGTTACCTGAATAACGAGTGTCAATTATTTTATCTATTTTATTGTTGGTGGTTGTAAGTGATTTTCTGTAATGTAAAATAAAAACTGTAAAATAAAAAGCACCAACTATTGGTTCATTTTGTAAATCTGTTATTGTATAAACAACCCATGGAGATCTATCAATTATTGAAGATATAATAAATATTTCATTATCCCAATTTGATTCATATCCTTTTTGGAAAACATGTTTATATTTAGTTATTCGAACATAATCACCCACATTGAAATTTGGTTTAGGATTTCCTAAAGAAAGTTTGTTTGACTGTCTATCATAAAGATTAGTCCAAACTGTCATAATATTGTTGAAATTTACGTTACATGGGCACATCTCAATACTAGAGTTAAAGCTGTGATTATAAGAGTATATTAAATCTTGTAAAACATCTATACATCTATAAGTATTATTATGAGTGAAATAACGCCACATTTTCATTTTTAGTGTTTTTTGAAATTGTTCAACAATACTGGCCTTAATGTCAGGATTGTTAGTGGTATAGTAATTAATGTTTTTGGTTTTAAAGTATTTTCTACATCTTTTGAAACAAATTCTGTGCCTTTATCAGATTGTATGTGAGTAGGTGTTAAATTACTTTCAGTAAATATACTTTCAAAACATTCTTTAGTTGTTTCTGAATTTTTTTTTCATTGGTCTTGCAAAAGCATATTTACTAAATTCATCAATAACACAAAGTATATACTTGAAACCATCATTATATTGATAAAAGTTCGCATATCACTTAAATCAGCTTGCCACAGTTCATTAATATTTGATAGAATGTACCTATTACGCGGGAATTTTTTTCGAATGGGTTTATGTAATGTTTATGTTTCTTGTAATTTTAACCATTCCTTTACTTGCTTTTTATTCATTTTACCCTTCATGGCTTTTGATAATTTATCAATACTACCAAAACCAGCGGGATTAGATGGATCATAATAAATCCTGTTAATTTCTTCTAATACGGGGTCCATTTTTCCCACTCAAGCCTTTTACGTATTTTAGTTATAGACTTTTTATCTCTACTGCTCGGTGTAGAAAACTCTTGAACTTCAATCTTAGAGGATTTGTTCAGATCTTTTGCTTGAAGTTGGTTAATAAACTCACATCTCTTTGGATTTCCAATATAAGTAAGTGGTACTTTAATATCTTTTAATGCTTCAGCAAATCTATCCCACCCTACTGGATCACTTCTTTTTAAGGGTCTTAGTGAATCATTTATTAAATCAACAATATTACTTCCAGGATTTTTTTCATTATCAATTATGACTGTACCTTCATTATCCCAATGTATTTTACTTTTACTTGTTTCACCTAAGTCTAATAATAACTGTCCTTGTTTTATTATAAGTTTTTAGTATTAAACTGAGTATTTGAGCTGGTGTGTAAAGTGGTTTTCTTTTCTTTTTATGGATCGATTTTCCACCAACAAAGATTCAGCATCAACTGAAGTTTTTAGATCTCTATCTTTATTTTTAAAACCAATTTTAGACTCATTTGAATCTTCATTAGATGTATCAGAATAAATTGGTAATCTGAGTGGTTGACGATCCTCTTCGATAAAATGAAGGTATCTTTGCAATGTTTGTAAATATAACATCCATTTCTTTCGGTCTTCCCTCTTACTATTCATAATATTTTGCATTTCAATATCTAATCGAGATAAATTAATGTTAACCTTATTTTCTCGTTTTAATTTTTCAATCAATCCAGGTTCGATAAGTATAATTTTTTTTGCATTTTCCATGTTAACTGGCTAGTCCACTCACTAATCCGCACAATATTGCACCTAATATTATTGGTAAGAAAGCCCCTCCTTTTTCTATAATTATATTTTTTCTTAGTATATGTTTACACTTACGCACTAGTTGACGGAGTATATTTTTGTGTTTATTCAATTTTTGTTTATCTTGATCTTTAAGAGGTACTTTTCCTTGTAAAACGTTATGAATACACTCACAAATACAGTTAATTTCTTCTTCATCGCACGTTTTAAGTAATGTTCTTTGATATTTTGGTTTAAGCGTATGCAAAGCGTTTAGAAAATGTTTATGCGTTGTGAGTCGACGATGCATCATTTAGCAATGATTTGAAATGTTTGATTCTTGGTGTATTTAAACTCTTTTGTGTGGACGTAGACTGTACAGAAACCATTAAATGGGAAGACATTTGTCTTGATACGACAAAAATCATTGGTTTTTTATTTTAAATCTACCATTAAATATCCATGCGCCTCTAGAGTTGCATCCCTGTAGGCACCTTCAATGAATTTTGGGTTATCTGGTGACATTGTTGTGCTAAATATCTTATTTTAGTTTTATCTCGAGGGTTTTTAAAATATATTATATAACTTGAGTTTAAAAATATATGTCTTTGCCCTTTACCCTGATGAAATAAATTTTGTGTTAAATAAAAACACTGAGATTCCTGTGATGACTACCTTTTGTAAATATATCCACAATTCTTCCATCGAACTCTCTCATTAGATAATAATAATAACAAGATGTGGATTTTCACCATCAAACATATTAAGATTTGGAATTCCTTGATGATAGTTAATATTTGGTAAATTATATAAAGGTTGCATTTGATCAAAGCACCATGTGATCTGATTAAAATCACAATTACATATTTCTGTATCTGATTTTATGAAATTTGTTGCAAAATTTGACTTCCCACATCCACTTGGTCCTGCCACAATAGCAGTAAACGGATATATAAAGTGAAACATTACACACGTCTAAAGTTCTAAGGGGTGAAATAAAAAATGAAAGTGTTGGTGTAAACAATTAATATATATTGTGTACTATAACTAATGTTTTTGGGAAATCAAACAAAGTTTATTATTATTTTAAAATTTTATTTTCAAGCAATAACCACTTGTAATAAACCCACACTTCATCACAAGAACAATGTAAAATTTTGTGATTATTTTTTGCAAATATATGATTATTACACACATAACGTTTGTTTAAATTTATGTCATTTACCAAGCCATTGTATTTTGGACATTTGTATTCTTCAATATTAAAAATTCTATCATTCGTCGTCAATATTTTTAAAAATATTTTTTCTGCTGAACCACCTTTGTATGTGATCACTACGTCTTTGCACAAATTTCTAATATACCAATTTAATATGGGAATGATGTTCTCCTGTTTGTAGGCACATTTTAATTCTTCGTTCACGTCAAAATACGGAATGCCGTGCGTGTGTTTCGCAATAACGAAGATTTTTTTTGTCTTTTGGCGACAAATAATTGTAAGGATAACTTGGCCGAAACAAATAATGATCGATAAACGCATCATTTTTATTAGATAGTTTCACGTCTAGAATAGCCATTTCTCTACATTAAAAATGTTTATTAGGATTATGTAATGTAAAATCCGTCCATGTCGATGATGTATCTAATATTTTTTAGGTTTTGTGTCATTTTGAACAAAAAAGTTAAAGTATTTACACGTGACTAAAAATATGATTGTTCCAACAAACTTCACATAACAATGCTTCATTACTTCCCACCATCCCATCTCTTTCTGCTGCTCTTGTCTTCCTGTAATTTAAGTAAACAGAATTACATTCACTAATGATCAACTAATATCTGTCATTGTTAAAAAGGTATTTTTAACTTTTTCACTTTCTGCTATTGTCTTTGTATTTAGGGCTAGGAAATGTCCACCGCGCTGCCTCAATGCGTGTTGGTGAACTTCACATGCCTTGGAATTTTTTTCAGACATATAGTATTCCTCACGATGTTTTCCTTCACCGCCGAGCACGTGGTAAATCAACACCTAAAATAGCAATTAACAATTTAATTGGTGCCGGCGGGGATCGAACCCAGGTCGCTTACTGTGAAATTTGCAGCTTGCGCTAACCATCTGAGCTACCACGACTTAATAATATACACACACAATATTTAAATATAATTTGTTAACTCTAAATCATACACACGTAAGAAAATAACAGAAAGAAAAGTAAGTTTGTCAATAGAATAAACACTTACATCCATGGCCTTTGATGCGTTGAACTAACACAAATGTAGTATTGATAGATCCACTACAGTCAAACGACCATACACTAACTCCATGACTGCAGCTGCTCGGTCTTATATAGCACCAGTAAGTAATAATTCTAATCTAAAAAATTTCTGCAGTGAAACTGATTTTTGCGTCAACAAGCTTATTTCACATTCTGTTATATATCTCAACATTCCTTCATGTTGCGTCTTGCTCGATGTATCGATGACTCAAATACGATTTGTATATCACAAATAATGCAGTTTAATATTTAGAAATCACTATAATTGATCATTCATATGTTAGTCATTGAGTAGATTGGTACTGTAATAATCTACTAATAGCAGTAATATCATGGATACACTAGATGTACAACATCTTAAAAGATTCACCCCAGTCTAGAAAATAATGTTTATTCTGCTAATAAACTACCCATGTATACCCACGTACCAACGTATATAATATGCAATTTGGATACAGATGATAAACCAGGGTCACATTGGGTAGCTTTACCGATATAACTATACGAATGACGTCGGTCAATATTTTGATTCATATGGACGATCACCTGTAAGATATCATCTAGAGTTTTTAAAAAGGAATTGTAAAAGATGGAACTGGAATGTTGATAGGATTCAGAATGAGTGGACTTCAGTTTGTGGCGAATATTGCTTATTGTATTTGCTATATAAGTTTCAGAGATGTTCAATGCATAGTTTTACGAGTATATTTAAAGGGAACACATTGTACAACGATATTTTAGTGGATGAGATGTTTCGTTCCTATTTTATAGATAATAAGTAATAAGATTTTGTATTTTGTAAATTAAAATTGTAACAAAATTATGTAAAGTGTTTTATTGATGAATCAGATTAGCGTTGTAATTAGGAATAAAGAAGTATAATACAATAGCACTGATAAGCCGACGCACACGCCGAGGAAGAATAGACAATAACAATAGATAGGAAAAATGAGACGCTAATGACGGTGAAGGCCCTCACCGGACATCAATTAGATATTGGTTAATTGATCTGCACATCTCCGGCACCGTGCATCCTACGCAAAATCGGACAACAGATTCGTGATCAGAGCATGCCAAGACTTTTTTTTTAGGATCGTAAGTCGACGAACGTTGTACCACTTCTGACTCAGTGAGCCAGAACTGGTACAACGTAACTACTGATTCGCATTTGTATTTGCTTTATTTGATGTACTTACATGCGGGCTTTTTGGGTAAAGATTTCGCCAAGTACCTGTAAAAAAATCTGATTAATACAAGTAAGTTAGAATATTTATCCCGTTTAAAATTCCACTACATCAATTGATTACTCAACTATTCATAATATCTCCTTATTTTACAAGGTTGATTAAAAAGTTTAAACTTGAGTAATACACTACCCCTGTATTTAATTTTATTATATTGTCCATAATTAAATTAAAAACACGGAGCACGGTTATTACCAGCATGTGGAATAAACAAGAATGGCGGTCATGGCACAATAAAGACGACGTGTGATTGACGTGTGTGTGACTTAGGTGGGATTGAAAAAAATTATCAATTTTCATCCTTAATTTCTTAAGGAAGCCGAGGACTTAGATTGGATTGATCTAAAACGAAAAGAACCGTAATTTTTTTGCTGAATTGAAGAAATAAATAAAATTTAAAATGGCCGGTACTGGACATAGGTGAGTTTGATGTCTATCGGCACATATACAAAATACCCGATACAAGGGTTTCGCTCTCCCACATTTATTTAAAAAAATGTGAGGGAGGCACACACGCCGTGCGCGGTGAGCGCCAACCATTTTAATGCACTCCCCTCGAAAGGAACGCTAAATTGGGAACTAGAACGTAGTCCACAGCAAAATAACTGGCGAACCAGTAAAAGAGAGCTTGGCCCCTTGGTAGTGCGTAAGCACAAACATCGACCGAAGTCGCGCATGTCAATGCGTGTAAACGCCATACAGAATACGAACAAATCCAGTCACAGTGAATGTACGTCACATGGTGGAGGGAAATAAACATACAGGCCGTAAACCCTCCGTGAGTGCCACCACCTGCTAGACCACCGCTCCTGCAGACGTGATGTAAGTGTATGGCATCATCACTGATTGCATGTTTAGCACTGCTACTAGCTACAGAGCGTGTCATGAGTCTACCGCTCACCTTAATGGAATGGTGTCCCACGTTTTGCGGATTTCGGCCGCAGCCTTGGGAGTCCAGCTACCACCCGCATGAGATTGACACATATGCTCTACCAATCAATACAACGGCAGATATAGCCAAAATGCAGTTATAAGATAAGAGTAATAATTCGCCATCAGAAAGGGTTTGTGTCACTGACATTGAGTAAATGCATTTTCGATCATTTTTGTATCACCCATCAACAAGTTGCCTTCAATCATTCAAAGTTGGGAAAGTCACAGAGATATATTATTATGTTGTTATACAAAACGTTATGGAGGTCAGACAGACTGTGGCCTCGTAATGGAGGAACCCGACTTGGGCAAAACTACTTAGGTGTAAGTCGAACGAAGACGCAGAAAGCGCCATTGACAATACCTCCATCGAACAGAACCACAAGTAGCATCAAATCAGGTGCAGTACACCCGCACATCCATCACAAGATGCAATACCGCAAGTAACAGGAAGCATCAATGCAACTATCATACGGATGGCGCTCCCTCAAAACACACCCACATGACGACGGGTATCCACTTTGGTAACAAAATTTGTATTGTGATTAAATAAAAACTACACCAACGTATCATAGTAGCACGCTACTAACACGCCAGTGGACAAAACTTCATGTATCATAGCGCTAATGCACTAAGACATGAAGTTGAGTATGCCTGTTACACTTAAAAGTGATAGATGACGTATCGCTATACGCTACGACGCCGCCCACAAACGGTATGGGTATGCGATGTCCACGGGAAAGCCGTATTGCAACATACCCGCTTACCGGACACATCGGTTAGCGAGTCCAGGTTTACCTCGGTCTCAGTTGCTCGTGAAGCAGCATACATGCCACTGTAATAATCCTTTTCAAATCCTATTTCTATTAATATAATGCTTTTACTTATTTGAGACCTTCCACATATTTGCTTTATTTCATAGACCTTACTATTATATGTCTAATATATAGGACTTCAACCCATAACTCTAGTATCATAATGCTTATGCATCAAAGAGACCTTCTATAATAATGCTTTTGTATCATAGACCTTACTACCATAAGTCCCCAATATAGGACTAGTCATTGTGCAACAGTACTTCAAGCAGTCGGTAACCAGACCACGCTATATATAATGTACGACCTTGGGTATGCATCTCCGGCAGCTTCTCCATACAAACCATCTATACACGAACATTCTCTATAACTTAATTTTCTAATCCACAATTAAATTTTCTTTTATACACGAACTCCTTCCATGACAGACAATTATTAACAAATTTTCCAATTATTTTATAAATGTTATTTATCTTTATTTTTGTAAGATTTTCAATTTGTATTTCGATTATTTATCACATTTTAATAATTTTTATAAGTTTTTTAATTAATTTATTTATTTTGAAAGACAATATTTTGACTTTAATTTACTATAATACTTAATGTCTGAAATGTATTTATTTTAACTTTATGCTTATTAATGTATTTTTTTGTTTAGTATATATCTTTTAAGATTATTTTTTGACGCGACCTTATATAGAAATTAATTATTAATAATAATGATGGGCCGTCAAAATATTAAAGTATTTTCTTAATACAAATCGCAAGGAGTAATCATTATCATTAATAATAATGTCCTCTTCACCGAATTTCTGTCACGGCGGTTAGTCTCAACAGAGCCTAGCCATTAAAGTGCCCAACTGTGCGCGCTAACACAGGTTCACTATATATTCCTTTACTCTCCTCCTGCGATGCGACGGTAATCCGACACGACCGGAGCGAAATCAGGCGCAGGGCCAACGGCTTTACATGATTTTCGTGGCAATGGTGGGCGAACACAGACAGCTCAAACTCCGGGCTGCTACTTTAAGTGTTGATATATAATAACATTTCTTTCAGACGAACGTTCCCATTGCATTCAATAACCGGATACACCCAGTGGAGCTAGCTGCTGCCGACTCGGATCTGCCATTTATGTTTGGCGAGACCATCGTCACCGGATACGGTTCCGTGGTAAGATACGAACACTCGCATTAAAACTTTTAATTATTTTGCTAAATACTGTTGCAAGCCATAATTGATACCACTAGGGCCATCTAGTATCGAATAGCAGAACTAGGAGAGCTTTCTAGAAAATTTCATGCTAGAACTTTCCCACTAGCGCCATCTAGTATTAAGTGACAGAACTAGGAGAGAACTTTCTACACCTAGTCGGTCGGGACAGTTATGTGTTCGAATATTCTAGATGTTTCAGTGGAAAAGGCCTATATGAGGCCAGTAAAGTAAAGGCAGTATTGAATTGGCAATTCAAGCGAATACTTCGAAGCGATATAACTGCGAACTAAAGTGTAGTGTGATTAATTATACTTTATTTCGAATTCATATATTATTTCGTCATTTTTAATTTTATATTATAGCATGATTATACTTTACTTTATTTCGGACATAATTCGTCCATATTAAGTGTAAGTATATTAGCAACAATTTTACTTAATAACTATGTTAGTAATGTTAGTATTTATACCTACGTTATAATTATATATACATACAAAATTCATTGACATTTTAGTCCTATTAATTATTAGTGTGTTTTAAGTTGTAATTGGTGTTCGGTAATTAAAGTGGTCCTTACGCAGTAGAGCGGACCCATTTGTGTTACATCCATAATATAGCTGCTATACTACGTATAAACATAGGCCTTAATATATATATATATATATATATATATATATATATATATATATATATATGCCTTATATATATTATATATAATACCTATGTTTATATATTGATTATTTAATATATAAACATAGGCCTTATATATTGCCTCATAGGGCCACGCTTGTCAGGCGAGTTAGAGGCCGTTGTTTTATTTAATATTATCGTTTTCTTATCAGGAAGATGCTGGTGCCCATCTTCTGTATCAGTTCCTCTCTATCGCTTTTTACGACACCCATGGGCTAATAATATTAATAATTTAAAGTTTTATGTCGTAGAAATACAGATATTTCGTATTATCTTTATTTCGGTGTATTAAAGTATACTCGTACATTCTAATAATTTATTTTTTACAGGTGACTGGTCAGATCCGGGAGGGCGAGAACCAGGAGCTGAGGCGCATGATAGTGCATGCGGTTCCTCGTCCCGAGTGCCGGCTGGTGTACGGCAACGACTACCATCTACAGCACGATCATATGTGCCTCCAGAGCACAACGAAGGGGGTCGCCTTGTGTGCTGTTAGTGTCCTCTTAATTAGAAAGAAAGAAAGAAAATAAATTTATTCAACATACACCAACACACACATTGCAAAAGAAATTATAGATCAATCAACTTATAATTACAGAACTAAAACAAAATTAAATCGAATTAGTCGAGTAATTTAGCTAAAATTTAAATATGAAAATAAAGATGCGTCATTGCGTTATTACTCCCGAAGACTAAAATGAAATGCCTCATTACCAGTAAATAAGGCCTCCGGTTCGCTATACTCACAATAGAAAACATAGCAGCATTGAGGTGGTATTGAAGTGCTATTATACGCTGGTATTCTTTGAGAGCATGGTCCTTCCCCGGTTGAGCCGAGCCATTTGTGCTACAACCATAGTATGCTACAGCGGCAGCATGGCTCTACCGTGTATTTTACTCCTCCTCCTACTCCTTGTATGCTACCATCAGGATGCTGCTGCCCATCTCCAGTTTCAGTTTTCGCCGGTCGCCCCTCACGACACCCACAGAGCGGAAAGTGCAGTAACTGAAATTAAGAAGTTGATGATTTCTTAAATTTACACGAACTCTACAAATTGAATAAAACTATTTAATCATATAATTTTTTTAATTTAAAAATTCAAATCATCCATCCGGATAAATACGGATTTTATGGCATTTAACTAACTTGTTTTAATTACCCACGTTTCGGATACTTTACAGCACTATTGGTCATGGGGGGGGGGGACTGAGATGTTTGACGTCCCAATGTCATAGTTAGCCTGGCTACCTTCAGTTTTTGAATATTAATTTTTAGTCCTATCTAAGCTTGGGTTTGAATTTAATTTCGTTAATTATAGGCTCCCAAGCAGATGGCAGCACCTATTCATCTCTCATCAATCGGTGTTCTTTTGCGAGGATTTGTGGTTTATCAAATCTGATGTAATGGTGGGAACGATTTTTTTATAAGATAGGGTGACAAACGAGCACACAGTCCACCTGATGAAAAGCGGCTGCTGTGGCTCATAGACATCTACATCCATCCTCGATTACGAATCAAAATGCAGATGCGTTGTCACCCGTGAGGACTAAGATGGAATGCCTCGTTTCCAGTAAAATGGGTCTGATTAAACGAAAACGAAAAAGATTAGTCAATTTTTACCACCCATCAAGTGTAATATTCCTCTACGAGATGCAGGAGTGTACAAGCTAGATTGTGAACATGCTCTCATTTACAAAGGTCAAACAAAGAGATCTTTAAAAGCCCGCGTGAAAGAAAATATAGCTGACGTGAAGCACAGACGGTCCAGGAAGTCTGCAGTCTGTGCTTAAGTTAAAGATCGTCACCACCATTACATCAGATTGTGATGTAAATTCTATACATTTATAATAAAATTTATTTTTCAGTGTATTTTTCAGGGGTGTACCCTAATCCTAAATCTCACTCACTCAAAATCCGTATAAATAGTTTTATTCAGTCTGTGATCAGCCTTATGGGCATACAAATTTCAAATACTCGTAAGCGTTCAGAAACGACTCGACTTCAGACACAAGTTTGTCCCGGTACTCGAAAACATTTCCCCGAGAAATATTGGCACGGCTGGTGTATAGTCATCACCAGTGATGTCGCCTGCATAGCAATGAATGTTACCAGTTTACAACATATCATTGATATGCAGAAGAAACAGTGTTTGTGATAGCACGCAGCCTTGTGGAACACCAGTGTTAATATATGCCATTAATTAACAGAGTATTCTACTAAGACCTTAATGCTCCAATCAGCAAGGAAACATGTGAATCATATAATACATACATAAACACTCACGTCTGTCACCCAGAGGGGTAGGCAGAGACTACAGACTTCCATTTGGCACGATCCTGACACACCTCTCTCGCCTCCTTCACATCCATACACCTACGCATACATGCTCGTCGGTTAAGGGTACTCCTAATTTGGCCCGTTTTCAATAAATCGCCAATTTGGTCCATAAATTTTCGCCTAGGACGTCCAGGGCAGCAGGGCCCCATTTACTCTATTTCCCTCGTCTTTCTGTATCCTTATCATATCTCCCATCCCTGCTAAATACGCAGCCCAAATATACAAACTCATCTACTTGCTCGATCAACTTCCCTTCTATCCTTATTTCACAAATCGTATTACTTTCTTCTCTTTCAGAAACCATAACCTTCGTCTTACTTGCGTTCACTTTCATACCCCTTTCTTTTAATGATCTGTTCATTAATGTAACCATCATTTGCAACTCGGCCGCCGACGACGCAAGGATAACTTGATCATCGGCGTACAAAAGGCATTTGACGGTTAACTCACCCATTCTTAATCCGCATTCTTCAACTTTCAAATTTTGCAAACAACTGTCCATAAATAGGTTGAACAGCCACGGGGAAGCCACACAGCCCTGTCTGACACCTTTATGGATGTTAAACCAGTCCGAGTAGACCCCGTTGATCCTAACACAAGCACTAGAGTCCCTATAAAGAGACTCCAATGCCTATATCAAGCCAGCGCTCAACCCAAATGAGTTCAGTGTTTGCCATAGCACATCCCTATCCACTCTGTCATAGGCCTTTTCCAAGTCCATGAACGCACAAAAAACCTTTTGGTTTTTGGCCAAAAACTTCTCCGCGATCATGCGCATGGAAAAGACTTGATCTGTACATCCCATTCCCTTTCTAAATCCTGCTTGCACATCCCAAATTTTTCCATCAGTTTCTTTCATGACCCTTTTAATCAGTACCTTAGCATACAGTTTTACCACAATGCTAAGAAGGCTGATGCCGCGGTAGTTTTTACAGTCTTGCTGCGACCCTTTTCCTTTATATACTGGAACTATCACGGCTTTGCACCAGTCTACCGGTACCCGCTTCAGTTCCCAGCATAAATTACACAAGGTGTGCAGCAGGCCTGCCACAACTTCCTCTCCAGCCCTTAGCATTTCGAGTCTCTATCATATCCGGCAGCCTTACCTGCTTTCATGCTTTTCATTGCTTTCATTATTTCATCTATACTTATCTCGCTACCTCTTTCCTCTTCTTTCGGAGTTTCTACTTCACTTAATACACACGTTGTCTCCTCACTCATAAACACGCTTCCAAAATATTCTTCCATCATTTTAAACTCAAAATTTCGTCATTATAGAATTTATAGGAATTATAGAATATAGCCATTCTCGTCTCTTATAGCATTCATCATAGGCTGTTTTGAATATCCCCTGGCAGTTCTTACAAGTTTCCAGAACATTTTAATATTTGCCTGGAAGTTATCCGATATTCTTCTATCATTCTTATCCGTTCTTTCTTGCTACTATTCTTTTTTTTTACTATTATTACTTTCAACTACTTCTTTTACTCTCTTATTAAGATGTCTAAAGACTGCCTTTTTTCTTTCGATATCATCATTCGTACCGCTAGAATTACCAGCCTTTGTTGCTAGTAAATCTAGCCATGCTCTCTTCTTTGCTTCAACTTCCATACATATCTCATCATCCCACCATAACGTATTATTTTTCCTTTCATTCTTTCTCTTACTAACACCACATACTTCGGTAGCTGCATCCACTGAACCTTTCTTTACGTTTTGCCATACATTCTCCAAGTCTAACTCCTTCATACATAATTCATCCAAACCACTTATATTTTCTTTCAGTCTACATTTGAACTTGTTTTTCTCACCTTCATCTTGTAACCTTTCTGTTCTAATACGCTGTAACGCAGTGGTAGACACAGATGATCGATGGCGCCAACGCCTGAATAGACCATTAATTTATTATTAAACCAAATAATGATCCGTTCCTACGTTAGAACCCCGGTAAACCCTTGTATCTACCACTGCGCCCCTCAATCTTTCATCCACAATTATGAAATCTATCATGCTTCTATCGTCACCTCTTTCCCAAGTATACATGTGAATCCTCTTGTGGCGAAAGCAAGTGTTCGTCACAAAAAGATTCTTTTCCATACATACGGTGAGGGGACTTTCACCATTCTCATTTATACTTTCATCACCAAATGTTCCCAATATCCTTTCATAACCAAGCCTCCTCACCCCAACCCTTCCATTAAAATCTCCTAGCATAATAATATTTTCATTTCCCTTACACTTCGTTAACACCATCCTTACCATTTCCCAAAACTGCTCTCGGATATAGGTGGGCTTAGACATGTCTGGGGCGTAGACCCCTAACACAAATAACTTCTTTAAGCCCACTTTCATTCATATCCAGCAGTCTTGGGCTTACACATTCATACTCTTTCACACATTGGCCCATTCTTTCTGAAAGGATGATACCTACTCCCTGGCATGCCCGCTCGATCTCGTCTACACCAGACCAGTATGCGGTATACATGCCGTCTGTAGTGACATCCTTCCCCTTCCTTTTCGTCTCATTTACACATAACACATCTATTCCTCTATCATACATCATATCGCATACTTCATCCATTTTATCATTCATTGCTCCACGTACATTCAACGTAGCCAGACGGGCCTCTGCAATCCACTTTTCGCC
Organism: Parnassius apollo; assembly: GCA_907164705.1. NCBI lineage: Eukaryota > Metazoa > Arthropoda > Insecta > Lepidoptera > Papilionidae > Parnassius > Parnassius apollo. The sequence continues at coordinate 119,807 of CAJQZP010000280.1, forward strand.
TCTCCGGGAGACAGAACGTGACGGGTGGCGAACCTCATCGCCGGTTTTCCTCCCGGAGATTCTTCGCACCCCTGCCCCGTTAAAGGGGCACCGGGAACTCGGGGCCATTTCTTTTATATGGTTCCTCATGGTGCGAAATATGGAGTAGTATATTTTACGCCGCTACCACGGCGTGGAGCCGAGTCTGTGGTATCGGCTTGTCGCTCATTTAGCACCACCCGGGGGACACGTGTAGGGTGGGCCTAGGAATAGGTGGTCAAAGCCTACGGACGCGAGCGACTTATCCCCCTAGTCCACAGGTGAATCAATTGCACAATTTTTCGGGAAGCCCATAGGAAGGGAGCTTCGAAAGAAGTGCTTTGTGCCAAACCCGATCGAAGGCCTTCGCAGTGTCCAAACCAACAGCCAATGCCTCCCCCTTGGACTCTACTGCCGCCGCCCATCTATGAGCCAGTTAGACCAGAAGATCCACCAGCTGATCGACCACTACGAAAACCGTATTGGTGATCAATAATCGGTTGGTGATCCTCAAGGTACCTCACGAGCTAGTAGTTTACAATGGACTACATTGTTTTGGAGAACAAGGAGGTGATGGCGACAGGCCTGTAGTTGGACGGATCTGAGCGGCCGCCTTTTTTAGGGATCGGGTGGACGAACGCCGTCTTCCATGATTTTGGGACTACGCCTAGAGAGTAGGAGTACCGGAAAAAACGCATCAAAACCGATGCCAACTCTGGAGCACACGTCCTCAGCACAAATGGGGGGATTCCGTCAGACCCACTCGTCTTGTGGATGGCCAGGGATAGAAGTGCTTTGTGAACCGAGCGCTGTGTGAACCTCACCTCCGGCATGGAGATGCGGATCCCGCATCGCGGGATGGTCGGCGGCGTACTCCCCTTGTCATCGAGAGTCGAATTGGACGCAAATGAAGAGCCTAGCAGATCAGCTTTCTCCTTTGCGGCATATACTAGTGAGTCGTCCTCCCTGTGAAGAGATGGAAGAGATGGTTGAAAGAAATTCCCCTGGACAGCCTTGGCGAGGGACCAAAATGCACGTGTTCCAGAAGGAAGGCGAACTAGTTTCTTGCCAATTCTGCCTATGTGCTCTGATTTTGCCTTGGCAATGACTCTTTTGAATGACCTGGAGGCGGAATTATACTTCTTTTTAGGAGCGCTGGTATTTACATCCCGGGATGTTGCTGCGTCAACCCAGCCACCCTACTTGGTAGCACTCCTGTTTATAGCATGATGCTACTTTACAGGAGCGACCAAACCATGGCTGAGATTTGCCTACGATGTACCATATCAGCGAAAAAATCAGCAACAACGTCGGGATCGTCCGGCGAGAAGCAAACCCGATCCCAAGGGTAGGAAGCAAAGGAAGACCGCATCCTATCCCAATCGGCTAACCTATTGTGCCAAACACGGCGGCAGCCTGCAGAATGCAACCGCAATTTCAGCGTAAGTGGCACCACACTCCGGACAAGACAATGGTTCGAGGAGCCTAAAGGGGCGTCGACGTAATTCTGATATCTGTCCGGATGAAAGGTCAACAGAAGGTCCAACAGGGACGTTGCCTGATCCGTCACATCTGGTATCCACGTAGGCAAAGTAACCAGTTGTGTCAGACCAACCAAAATCATGAACAGATCTCCCCGCATGATTGGTTAAACGTGAACCCAACCATTTGGCGTAATGGGCGTCTAAATCACAGAGGATCACGATCTCTGAGGAGGAGATCTGCCGTAGCAACGAATTTGTAGCCATTTGGACGTAGTCGAAGAGGCGGTCTGTTTAGGCATTAACGCTATGGGACCTATAGAGGCACCCGCAGACGCGCGGATGGTCGTCGCTGTCTACGTGTAGCCAAAGGATGGACAGGTATGAAACTTCAGGACAGCCGAGGCGTCGAGAACAGATGTCCTCTCTGATTTAAACGCAAACTCCAGCCCGAGGAACATAGAAGTGTTCCAGTTTGTACCCCGGGTAGGAGAGATACGAAGCATCACCTGGAGAGGACACTTGCGTCTCGGTCAAAAAGAGCAGAAGCTGGCCGCGCCCTCTCGAGATGGTAGTGGACGGCGTTTAGGTTAGAGTGAAGTCCCCTGATATTGCAGAAATTTACGGATAGCGTAACAGGGGTCACCTTGGTCTTGTTGCTCCACTTGCTCCGAGCAGTTGTTGTCTTGAGCGGAATTTCAACCTCCCCCCCCCCCCAGAATACGCGGGGCAACCTGAGCACCCACGCTCTGGAGTGGAGTAACTTGTTCGTGGATGCTCAGCGAGGGATTCTCTAGGGGTGCTGGTACCCTCCGGGGGTATTCTAACATTTATTTCCGCTACGACGTTGATGGTGGGGGGACAGGGCATCCGGTTACCTGCACTCACCAAACGCGTAAGCTGAGCTTCCACTTCACGTCGGTATTCTGTGAGGTCGTGGTACCACCTCGGCTTGAGCTGGCCCAAACGTACAACAGCAAAGCTGCCGCGTGGCTCTACCACTGTTAACGCCTAAGCCACCAGTCCTAAGCCACTTGCATCCACGACTTCCTACATTTCTTACCAGATCGTCACTTATCTCGTTGGGGGCGCCACATGGCTACTATATCACGGCTAAATTTTTTTACAATGTTAAAATTGCGTTTCTTTCCTATTTACCAGGGAGACACTGGCGACCCCGCTGTGCACTTCAGTGGTATGAATCGAGCTGGCACTTTGTATGGAATTGCCTTGTTTTCAGGCACTGAAGAGTGTGCTTACAAATCCAAACCTGGAATATTTGCTAAGGTAAACAGTTTAATTATCTATAATTAGTTTTATTATTGGGTCGTGGTAGCTCAAATGGTTAGCGCTCGCTGTAAATTTCACAGTACGCGAGCAACTCGGGTTCGATCCCCACCGCCACCAATGAAATTGTTTATTGCTATTTTAAGTGTTGATTTACTACGTACTTGGTGGTGAAGGAAGACATCGTGATCTAACCTGCATTTTCGAGAAATAAGAAAAAAAAATTCGAAGACATGTGAAGCTTGCCACCACGCATTGGGGAGCGTGGCGGACACTTCCTTGCCCTAAAACCCTCTCACAAATGAGAGGAGGTCTGTGCCCAGCAGTGGAATTTATTAGGCTGTAACTTAGACTTGTTTTTCAAATCAAATCAAATCTTTTTATTTTCAGACAATATAGGTCCATAGGGGTTAGTAATTAATTCTAATAGTAAGGGGGGTTAGTAGTACTATATTATAATAATAATTTAATTTAAATAATTAACAAATCCTGACATTGTCCGCACATAGCTCCTTAATATAGGTGCATGTGGATCATCTGCTACCATCCTCAGGATGCTGTTGTCACTTCCCCGTACGCGGCTTATTAATGACGCCACTTTCTTGCGCATGAGTGCCTGAAAACCATCCGTTCTCGCCTGCGCAAACATTTCAGATGCACTACAAAAACGAGGAAGCTTCAACATCATCCTGAAGATATTATTATACTGGACGCGAAGGGTGTTTAACGATCCTTTGGTGTAGCTGATCCACAGACTGCTCATGTACATGTTTTGACAAAATGCTTTAAAAAGCGTAATCTTGACTTCATCCGTACAACGAGCGAATCTACGTACCAGCATGTTACCACGGACCGCCAAAGCCCTACGCTCCCGTTCTATGTCTAAATCGTCTCTAAGGTCGTCGGTAAGTACGTGGCCCAGGTACTTAAATTGGAAAACTCTGTTCAGCTCCACTCCACCGAGGAAAATTGGAAGTATAAATTCGGGACACTTACAGGCGGCCTTAAAGACCATAAAGGCATTGTAGGCTAGACCGTGCGACTTAGCATAGCTCTCACATACGTTCAACATTTCTCTGATAGCACTCGTAGTGGGGCCCAGCAGCACCATGTCATCCGCGTAACTAATGTTGTTTACATTAACACCACTCACTTTGCATCCGACTCGCATGCTGCTGAGCTCCACTATGAGGTCATTTACATACAGGTTGAACAGCTTTGGAGATGACAGCCCACCTTGCCTTACTCCGCACTCCAACCTCTACGACTTGGACAATTGGTCAGCCCATTTAACGCAATTTACTTGCTTTGTGTACCAATACCGAAAGAGATTTAGTACCTCCACCGGAACACCCCTGTCCTCCATCTTCCTCCAAAGCACATCATACGAAACCAGATCAAATGCTTTGTAGAGATCTAGAAAGCAGGCGTACACCGGCGTCCTCCGGCTTGTATAATATTTGACAGTGTGCTTTAGGCTTAGTATTGCGCTTTCAGTGGATATCCGGGCCAAAACCCGAACTGGCCACCGTGGTAGCAAGAGAAATAGGGCGGTAGTTGCCCTTGTCCGAGATATCACCTACCCTGTTTTTGACAATGGGCACCACAATGGTTTCCATTAGATCCGGTGGTAGATATGAATGTCCAATGCACATATTGAACAATAGAGACAGGATCCTTGGCAGGTGTACACCCGCATGTTTTAGGTGCTCGATACTAAGTCCGTCATGTCCGGGAGATTTGCCCCTGCTCATCCGCTTGATTACATCTCTGACTTGACTAGCCGTAAAGAATAGCATAGGCTCATCCACCCGCACGCCAGGCTCAGGACCAGGCATCCCCGTTGAGGGGCCCAGCGGCGATCGTACCCTGAAATGTTCCATAAACAGGTTTGCAATTCCCTCCGGATCAGTAATTCCATCTACTCTGGCCGGCAGGCCAGACTTAATCTCCAGTTTGCTGGTGGACTTCCAAAATTTACCAAAATTTTTATCCGCTCGCAGTTTCGCTATTTTATCCATTTTGATTTGCTCTTGGTTATTTATGCACCATTTGAGTCTACTTTTAAAAACCTTGCGTGACTCGCGCATCTGCTCATATATTTCGCCTACAACGGGTCTATTATATAAAACCCACATTTGAAATTTAAGCCTGGCCTCCCAATGAGCATCCCTCACATTTTTATTCCACCCATATAGGATCTTTTTTTCTACAAGGCTTAACAATTTTTACGTAATTTGTTTTAATACCAAACTTTTATGACAGGCGTTATCGCATGACCCGTGACTGCAACTAGCGAATTCGGGAGGAAAATCAATGTCTCGTAGCTCTTTATGACATAACTCTTGGTACTTTCTTATCTGAGACTCACTTCTTTCTCCCCATGTAACCGCACTGCGTTGCATGTCACGCATCACCCGTTTAGGCCTTACATTCTCTAAACTACACTCTAAGTAGATAGGCAGATGATCCGATCCACATACATCTTCAACTATACCTACATCAGTGACAGTATGCCAGGCTGATAAGGAGACCACACAATGGTCTAGCCACCTCGTGCCACCACGACACTGGTCTAGAAAGGTATACGTATTTGACCCTAGCATTTGTACATCTGCACATACCCAAGACTGATCCGTACAGAAACGACTTAGTTCGGTGTAGAAAAGTTCTTCGGGATATGAATTATAATCTCCTAATATATACATATTCTCCACGTTGTTACTAGCTTCAATTGCACTTATTTCACTTAGTATTTCTGTAAAAATAGGTAAGTTTTTATCCGACTTAGTCGGCATATAAACAGAAAATACCAAGATGGATCTATCCCCTAATACACCCTTGATGGCAGCTAGCCGCTTACTAGAACATTCTATAACCGATCCACAGTCAAACAAGCCCTTCTTCCAAAGAATAGCTACTCCACCGTATGGTCTTCCCCTCAGAATACCAGAGGAAGTGTTTTTAACTACAGTTTGATTACAAAAGAAAATAAAAAAATAACAGCCTTTATAATACGACGCCAGTACAGCAGAATACGTACCACTGCTAGACTGGCTTCACTTTCTACTGTAACGCTTTCTATGCGGTAGAGCCAAGAGGAAGCTTAATTATGGTTGTAGCATGAATGAGTCGGCTCGATCTAGGAAGGACCATGCTCTCACAGAATACCAACATAAAAAAGCATCTTAATGCTGCTGTGTTTCGTATGGTGAGTGTAGAGAACTTTCTACAGGAACTAGAAATGAGGCATTCCATTTGAATCCTCTGGAGTAATAATGCAACTGTATTTTGTTCTGAATTGCGGATAAATGTAGATGTCTACGGGCCTTAGCATCCACTTACAATCAGGTGGACTGTACGAGTATAATACAGCCAAAGACAAAGTATCGGTCCTATCAGTACGTACACAGAACCTCACCAGTACGAGTGCTGCTACTGCTTGTAGTGTCCAACCGAAGGTCGATTTCTGGCCGATGGCGAAAGTTTCAAAACCTTAGGAAATTCAGTTCAAGGTTGGCTAAAATTAATAATATAAATGAAATATGTATATGAAACTATTTCAAATAAAATGTTTATATATACTGTATAATAATTAAAGATAAAAGGTAAATATATAACGAATGGGTCGGTTCTAATGTGGAAGGACGAAGGACCATAAAAGTCCTTTTCTTATTGTCCAACATAAGCCACTTCTCTTATTGTCCAACTAAGCTGGGGCGTATCTCAAATAATTTTATAAAATTATTCTATTTTCAGGTTTCTTACAGCCGAACGTGGATCGATAAAGTTTTGAACGGCACACCTGAACCGCTCGAAAGTGCAGACAGCGGTCAAAATGAGATTGCAAATGATATTTTAAATACTGATGATTAAAATTTATTTTAAAAATGATTTTATATATTAAATTTAATAGTGGCGTAGCATAGGTTTTCTTTGGCCAGGACCCGCTAAAGCCTATGTATAATATTAAATTATGAAATAATATTACCTATTATATATTTTTATACTTGTCCTAACCCTAAGCAAGTAATAATTCATTTCTATTTTCAATACTTTTAACGCTACGGTGTTGCTAATATAATATATTTTAAAACAAAAGTATTCAACAAGAGCTATTTTTATTATTTTTGATTTTTTTACTGGCGTCATATAAAGAGTTGAGCGTAAGACAGGCTAGCAGCTGCTGTGTTTTGTATGGTGAGTGTCGAGAGCCGGAGACCCTTTTCACTGGAAACAACAACATGGTACAAACGCATGTAATAAATGTAACTCTGTTGTAGTGAAGGAAAACTTCGTGAGGAAATCTGCATATCTGAGAAATAACAAAAAAAATTTTTGAAGACATTTGAAGTTCGCCAGCATGCATTGTCGCAGCGCGGCGGACATTTCCTTGTCCTAAAACCCTCTCAAAAATGAGCTAATATTTTATCATTTCAATAATGGTTTGGTAATTAGTGTAAACGATGAAACAAGTGCTCCGACTCGACGGTGATCTGAAAATCAAGATGTGTCTGCTTAGGCACTTTGAGTAACTGTCATCAACGACTTTCTGCAGGATCGAGCTGCCGTCTGTCTCTGAAAAACTGCAGCGTGTATGGCGCATCAGCATATTGTAAAGAAGTTTTAGAAGAAATTATTAGGAAATAAGAATAATTTTTAAACTTGACACTGGCAATAGTACAACAGTGCGAGTTCATTTCCAAAGAAAGAGAAGGCAAAAAAACTTCACCTTTTGTAATTTTTAACGGTAAAATATAATTAACATGCATAAATTAAAAATAATAGATAAATTGAGTACCTAAATGTAAGTACGATAGTTCAAAACCTAATTGCACGAAAACTCTGCATAGCAAACCTAAGACCAGCCCTCACAAATAATATTTGTTCTCAAGTATAATACAAGTCACTTAATAGTAGCAAGTGACAACCTCTTTTTTCGTTTTTCTTCCTTAACTTGTAATTTTTTGTACACAATAAAGAAATAATAACCAAATGCTCATCACCGTCGCCGAAATCTCTATATTTGTACATTGCTCGCAAGCAAATAGGAAAAGAAATAAGGTACGCGAGATGCTGTGTTACTGCAGTTGTAGTGCGATATGCACAGCGAAGCTGCGCAGCATGCATCGCTCTTAAATGCGCTTAATAAAATACATAATATGCTGAGTGACCTATTTTATTGCCAAAGAATTTTCAAAACTATTAAACGATGCATACGCCCAAATTCCGTGCAAATCCTGGTAACAATGCATAAGATGTCGTTATCCTTAGGATTATGATAATTTTGGAACGACAATAGTTTTTATTTCCCATTATAAGGTAGCGGCAACTATTTTGCTACCATGTTTCTTCCAACATAGATGATGATTTTGATTGAATTATGTTTCATAAAAGATAGCTTGATCTTCTCTGCGATAGCTCACAGTAAAAATCACGCCTATGAAGTCCTGAATTTCTTAATAGTACAGACAGTACCTGTCAATGTCATACTTTATGGGCATGCCGACCTAATTAGTGCATGCCCATAAAGTATAACATTGACAGGTATTGTCTGTACTACTAAGAAATTCAGGACTTCATAGGCCTGATTTTACTGACAGCTGTCGCAGAGATCAAGCTATCTTTTATGAACTATAATGTCATTTGAGAGCAGCCCTAATGTTCATAGACAATGAAGAATTTTAGTTTGTAATTTCATATGTCAAGACTGTCAACTGATGTTGACGTAAGTTGTCATTTTGCGACGATTTTAAATTTTCTCTAGTTTTCACTTACATAGCCGCCGTCATCGTATCGATTCTTCCTCTCCAGAAGTACCATCCAAGGCAATCAATTGAAATGATCCTATTCAATATAGATGATTGCGTAATACTTATTGAGTCTGTTTTTACTTACTTTACACATACACACAATAGCCATAGCAATGCCGCAATGTCCTTTTCTATAACCATCAGCTTCAAATACATCTCCATTGTCAGATAAAGATGAGCCTCAAGCTGCAAGTACAAAATTAGACACGGTCGAGCGATGGCAGTTAGCGGGGCAGCGCGGCGAGGGGCGATTCGACAGCGATATCTCGTGTGGGCACGAAACAGCGCTCGGCCAGTCGCGCTAGAGTAGTTGTTGAGTAGTAGTGTGTGTTGTGATTACTAATGAACATGTGTTTAAGTCGAAGAGAACTATTGGAGCCTAGTCTCCTGTTCATTCAATAAATCAAGAGAGAAGTAGTTTGGAGGAATTTTTTGTGGAGTTATATGTTTATTTTTTTAAAGTCAACCCTTATATGTTATAAATTAGGTTTAAAATTGAACACGCAAGCACAATGGCACTTCTAACGAGACTAGTTTATATTAGCAACATATAAACAATAAAACTGTAACAAGACTACTTAAATCCTGCAGCGGTCGCGCCTTATAAAATAACGTAAATGGCCACGTGGATAACGTATGTAGTCCAATACAAAATAAAAAGAAAGCTTTAAAATATCAATTAAAATGTATTTTTATTTTATTATAAATATGAAACAGGGTAACATTTAGTCAACGGTTAAAAATAATTTAATAAACAAAAACCATTTATACGTACTTTTTTATTCAAATTATAATATTTAAAAAATCTTTTATATCATGATTTCTTATATTTAAGCGAATACTACACATTGAAATAATACTAGTTTTTACGGAATTTATCGCGTATATTTAACGACGCTCCGGGAAGTCTGCAGTCTGTGAACACGTACAGGATCGCCCCCGTCACTACATCAGATTTGATAGACCACAAATCCTCGCTAAAAACACCGATTCCTTCCAAGGATGATTCGCGAGGCTATTGAAATCAAAAAACATCCTAATTTCAATAGAGAAGATGGCTGGGTGCTACCATCTGCTTGGGATCCTATAATAAATAAAATTAAATCCCAACCCAAGCATACAACTGCAAGACTTCAAGATACCATAAGTTCATACTGCATAGATCGGAACAAAAGTTAAATTTTAATCTATGGTAACCGCGGTTAACTATGACATATGGACGTGGAACATCTCAGTCCCGCCCTTGACCATGAGTGCTGTAAAGCGTTCGAAACGTCGGGTATTTAAAAAGTTAAAAAGTTAAATATACGCGATAAATTCCGTAAAAACTAGTATTATTTCAATCTTTTATATCTATCTGTATTTGTCTTAATAATAATAATAAACGTTTATTTTGGACATCATGATCCATATAGGTTAGTAACAATTTTTAGAGCTTATAACTAATGTTAGTAATTGACTATTGAAACATAACACATATAACATAAAACAAGGACAAACAGAAAAACCACACAAACAAATATGGCACCCGGCCCTGCCCGCAAGATGACTACTTGACTGCGTGCAGCCGTATCCATCGAGCAAGCATCGGCGAGTCCCACCGGTCTGCCAAAGCACACAAGATACTGTTGGGGCTGTCGCGAATGCGCCTAAGGTGTGAAGCGCAACGTTTACGTATTATGGCGGTGAAACCATCTACGTGAGCCTCCGCAAACATAGCAGAAGCGCTACAGAAACGCGGCAGCCCTATCAATACCCGGAACGCGTTATTGTATTGTACACGAAGATCAAATCAAATCAAATCAAATCAAATAATTTATTTGTAAAACATAGGTAAAAAGTTGCAAGTTTGGTGGAAAAGGTATGATACATAACACTATGTTTCGCCTACAAAGGCATACAAATATTTGTTTATCACTGGCACTATGAAACTGGCACTATAACCTGGCAATATGAAAATTAATTTTTAATAAAATAACAATTTCAATTAAAATTAGTATGTTTAGAAATAACATTAATTATTATCTTAATTATCAATTACATAAATATAAACATATAATAAATAAATTGACCATTAATTATTTCAGATACCATTCATTTTATCTTCAAAGTATTCGTTGATAGAGTAGTATGCTTTATATATTAAAAAACTCGAAAGCAATTTCTTAAATTTGGCTATATCATCAGTTTCTTTGATGTATTTTGGGAGTTTATTAAAAATTTTAGGCGCCATACCCAGGAAACTTTTTGAATACAGGGCTGTTTTATGAGGTTTTGTGCGTAGTTTATTCCTATGTCGTTTATTATTAGCGTTTTCAAATATGCCTAAATGTTTCCTTACAAACATAGCTACTTCAAATATATATAAAGATGGTAGGGTCAGAATGTTAAGATCACTGAAATGCGGTTTGCAACTATCGGTAACCTGCAACTGACATACTGCTCGTAAACATTTCTTTTGCGCTTTAAATACTAGTTCGCGTTTTGGAGAATTTCCCCAAAATATTATACCATATCTCAATGTTGAAGAGACGTATGCATGGTAGGCGGTTATGACTGTTTCACGATTTGTAATTTTTATAAGGTTATGTAGTGCATAGTGGAATTGATTTATCTTTTTTTATTATGTGTTCAATATGTTTACTCCATGTCATTTTTTCGTCCCGCCAAATTCGCAGAAATTTTGTGTGTTCTTTTTCGTTTATGATTTTAGTTTTATAGTTAATATTAATTTTTGGTTGTTTTTTTCTTTGTTTGAATGACATAATATGCGTTTTATCCAAATTAATTTTAAGATTATTGTCATTCAGCCACTCTATTATCCTGTATAAATTCTGAGTTATGTCCGTTTCAATTGAGACCTTGTCTCGTACCGTGAATAAAACTGTGCTGTCATCAGCAAATAAGGTCATAGGGTGCTGAGTCACCTGGGGCAAATCATTGATATATATTAGGAATAGTAATGGACCGAGTACGCTTCCTTGCGGCACACCGTAGGTTGTTTGCTTTGGTTGCGAAAGGTATGTTATTTCAATATTAGTACAAGGACAGATCTTTTTTATTTTAGTCATTTGTTTCCTATCATTCAGGTATGATATAATAAGATTTAGCACATTACCTCTGATTCCATATTTTTTCAGTTTAAGCGCTAAGATATTTAAATCAACGTAATCAAACGCCTTGGTCATGTCCATGAACAAGGCGGTTGTTGGTGTACGATTATCCATACCGGTGATCACTTTTTCAATAAATCCATACATGGCCATATTTATGTTTTTACATTTTCTAAAACCATATTGTTCGTTTGCTAAGATGTTATTAACTTCCAAATAAGAATATAAGTTGTTATATATTACTTTTTCTATTATTTTGGAGAATGTTGGAAGCAAAGCGACAGGCCTGTAGTTTTTAGGGTCATGTCTGTCCTCCTTTTTATATAAAGGATTTATAACGGATATTTTTAAAGCACTAGGAAAAGTACCATTTTCAATACATAAATTCACTACGTAACTTAGAACTGGGGAAATTTCAACGGCCACTAACTTAACTACTTTTGTAGTTATATCATCATTACCAGCACTGTTAGTATTTTTTAATTTATTAATTATTTTATATAAATCTTGAGGAATACATGCAGGCATAAACATTGAGTTCAGTCTACTACTTATGAATGTGTTACTTTGGTGACTATTACTAAACTGGTTTATGGGCTGAACTTCATTGATAAAATAATTATATTACTTAGGTTAATTGTAGTTGTGTATATTTATTTTTGTATTTACACTTATGGTATGTCTATTTATATATTTACATTTACGTATAAATTATCCACATATTTTATGGCACCTGCTAAAGTTCTCTGCTTAGCCCATGGTTGACTGGTAGAGAATGCCTAAAGGCATTAAGTCCGCCAATTGTACATTTTAAGTGCAATAAAGTTTTTTTTAAATTTAAATTTAAATAATTATTAAATTCCTCAGCAATTTTTTCAGGATCATATATATATTTATTATTAAAATTAATTTTTGTAATATTATCTTTAGGTAAGTTGTATTTATTCTTATTTATCACTTTCCACGTGGCTTTTGTTTTATTCTCCGCATTGTTGATATAATAACTACTGCGCGATTTTTGTGTCAAATTAATGATTTTTCTTAATCGTTTACTATAAACTTTAAGCTTTCTCTTATTTTCCTTGGTAGGGTGTAGTCGAGAATGTCATAGCATTTCTCGTTTACGTTTACAACACAATTTTTTACCATTAGTAACCCAAGTAAGTTTTTTATTTATAAGAATTTTAATTTTAAGTGTCGGAAAGCAAAGATCGTAAAATAGTTTAAATAATTCATTGAATTCATTAAACGCTTCATTAGGATCAAGACATTCATAAACACTATTAAAACTGAGACTTCTGATGGCATTTTTAAATTTATTTAAGTTTTCTATGCTGTAATCCCGTTTTAACATGAACCAATGAGAGATAGTGTATGTTTTGTTAACAGGACATTTTAAGACTTGAGCAGTATGATCTGATATTCCCAGATCTATCACTTCACCTTTACTGCCTCTTATATTATGAATTATATTATCAATACACTTGCCACTTTGTAAACGTGTAGGCTCGCAAATACTCGGTCGTAAGTTAAAATTTAACAATTTATTTTCTAATTCTGTAGAAAGCCGTGTACTTTGTAAAACATCTATGTTAAAATCCCCACATATTATAAGTTTTTTTTTATTAGTACTACAAAATTTTTGTAACACACCTTCAAAGTTATTGAAAAACGTAGTTACGGCGTCTATGCTTTCTTTCGGAGATCTATATAAACAGACAATAATTATACCGTGTTCTATTAATTCCACACCACAACACTCCACAATGTTAGGGCAGGAATATTGATGTAATTCGACCATTTTGTATTTCAATTTGTTATTTATTAAAACACATGACCCCCCTCTTCTGTTATTTCTGTTGGCGTATGTTGCTAGTTGAAAATTAGCTATGTTCAAATGTATATCATCACCATTTTTCATGTTATGCTCTGTAATGCAATTACATCTATATTTTTACCATTTTGTGATAGCTCATTTAAATGGTAGGCTAACAAGTCTGATTTATTTATTAAACCATTTACATTTTGGTGTAAAATCAATAAATAATTATACGAGAAAAAGATTAGAGCTATTTTGAGTGTTAAAATTAGAGTTATTGTTTGCATTATTATCTACAGCCATGCGTACATTATCATCATTACCTAAATTATTTGCTTTAATTACCAAGTCAGTCTGAGTACAATTATTTATTACGTCTTTTTTAATTGACTATTACAATAGATTACATCAGTTTGGGTGTGTTTATTTTGTATATTAATTGGTAAGGATTTGTGAGCAACATCCTTATTATATAATTCAAAGTTCAGTTTATAATCTAAATGTAATACTTCTTTTAACAATGTTTTACAAAGATTTAAGGTAAAATGTTTTCTATAGGGTAATTGCCTACTGTAACCCATATCAATAAATGACACGTTCGGGTGTCTTTTGCAAATATATCTGACTAAGTAGTTTCATTTATTTTCATTCAAACTCCTGTTATAGGGTATTTCCAACACTATAATCTTTGGTTTTGTTAATGTTTGTAAACAGTTCCCAAAAGCAACTTCAAACTGATATGGGTCAGTATCGTTTATACCACCAATTATTACCACAATGTCATTTATAGTCAGTTCGGATAAAGACGTATTGAGTTGAAGAACGTTGTTAATTTTAGCTCCGGGCTTAAAGTAACAGGTAACTTTAAATGAAGTACCTAAAAGTCTTTGCAAGATTTGACAAACATACCGTCCTTGTTGATCTGCAAGTATAACAACATTTCGTATCTTTCTCTGTTCGTCCGGATTGGACCTAGTGTCTGGGGATGTATTTACCGTATTTTCATTTCGAATTGTGTTAATACTAGCTTTTCGTTCTAAACTTTTATCGCTGTAACTCGGTAAAGGCGCTTCGCTATTTTGTGTTTTGTTTCCTATATCTTCTTGACAGGTAAATAAATTTTTGTTCTTAGGAGAAGATGTGATGGACGAAGACAGTTGTTGTCCACTATTTGGAATATTATCTGTGTTATATATATTTCTAGTCTTCAATTTCCTTACAGAAGTAGGTCTAATTTCGGTGCATGCTATCTTTTTATACATGTTTATTACGTCGTAGCATTTTTGTAGATCATCTTTTAACTGTTTCATTTCACCATGCAAGTTATCAATTTCGTTATTGGCGGATAATAGTTTGTTAGTCAGTTCTCCTATTTGTTCGCGCAATTCTTCGCAGCAACTGTTAGCGCCACCTAGCGATGTATTGGTTAAACTAAACATCGTTGTGTCAAGTACAGATGACTTGGAGATATCTTGCATCGACGCTGATCGTCTATTTTTGCGAATTGTTATGTTATCCATATCCATATTGTAATAAATATACTAATTTTAACAATTCACAAAAATATGGTGTACTGGTATAGATTTGAAGACACGACTTGTCGTGTAGAACAGACAGCTTAAACCGCCAGACCACGGAGTGTTTTATTGAGAATTTGAAATTATGAAGTAGTTCTTAAGATTATACTATGTTTTAGGATTTGAATAATTGTGGGTATGGCTTGTGTTCAATATTTTTTCTCAACCGTTTGTTATTATTGTATAAGACTTCTTGTTTAAATTACACTTTGATACGTTTTATGCAATTAACACTGTATTCATATTTTTTATTTTTGGTGTTTATTATCGTATCTTTGAACTTCTTTAGATTATTTCACTCACTTTAGCAATGGGTAGGTATATTTTACTGTTTATTTTTCACTAACTTTATATATTTATCAGTCAAAACGTGTTAATTGGTTAATAGATGTGTTAATTCAAATATTACAAAAGTTTTGTATCTTATCCTATTCTGTCTTTTTGTTTACTAAAGGAAGAATAACCAATATATTTTAAATAAAGTTTGTAACGGTTTTTAAGTAATTAGAATTTAATTTAAATTATAACACTAATTAATAGTTACTTTCCTGCAATTCTTATTGCGTCCAATTACTTCTTTTGATTAAATGTGGTTTTGATGCACTTTATCACTTTTTTTGCTTATAAAATACTCCCAACTTTGTTACACACAAAAATCTAAATAAGTCCGTTCACACTAATCACTTTTACTGGACAACGTTTGTAATTTTTATTTACACAATTATAAACTAACTTAACTGTGAAACAACAAAAATAAATTACATCTATTATTTTTTAAATTGATAATACTACGGAGACAATGTTAACGTGACAGCAGCGCGCGTCTCCCATTGTCCCCTATTCCTATTCGAATCAATGTATGTCATCTGCGTAAAGTTAACCCACAGACTGCACGTATAAAATGACTCTTTTTTTATAGAAGAGGGGGCAAATGAGCATGCAGCTAACATGATGTTAAGTGACTACCGCCGCCCATGATCAACCGCAACACCAGGGGAATTACAGGTGCGTTGCCGGCACTTTAAAATGGAGTAAGCTCTTTTCTCGAAGGTCCCCAGGTCGTATTGGTCCGGTAAAATCACCGGTGGTAAACTATTCCACAGAGAGGTCGTGGAGGAAGAAAACTCCTTGTGAAACTTACAGTGGTGGACCGCCAAGCATCCAGATGGTGTGGATGGTATCGGGACGTTTGCCGTATTGCGTTCACGAAATTTGGCGGCTGGGATTAATCCGAACAATTCGTCAGAGCACTTCCCGTGGGTATATGCGAAAGAAAATGCAAAGAGATGCAACATCTCTTTGCAGCTCCAGTGAATTGAGCCGATCGGAAAGCACTCGGTCGTCGACGATTCGAGCCGCTCTGCGCTGAATGCGGTCAAGTGGAAGGAGCTGGTATTGGAGAGCTCCAGCCCAGAGATGGAAATAGTATTCCATGTGCGGCAGAACCTGCGCCTTGTAAAGTTGCAGGCAGTGTACCGGCATGAAATACTGTCCCGCTCTGCTGAGCACGCCAAGCATTTTAGAGGCCAATTTGGCCTTCTCTTCCAGGTAACCACGAAACTGCACGTCACTCGATATGTCGACGCCGAGGATTCCGGAACTGGCTGAGGCAACAAGGGGAGTGCCTTGAAACTGAGGAGATACGACAAAGGGTTTTTTAGCGGTTAACGTGCAAACTTATGTTTTCTGAGGGTTAAACTGGACTAGATTTAGTCGCCCCCAATCTAAGACTCTGTTCAGCAAAGACTCGACTTCAGACACAAGTTTGTCCCGGTACTCGGAGACGTTTTCCCGAGAAATATTGGCACGGCTGGTGTACAGAGCATCACCAGTGCTATCATCCGCATAGCAATGAATGTTACGGGTTTGGAACATATCATTGATATGCAGAAGAAACAGCGTTGACGATAGCACGCAGCCTTGTGGAACACCAGCATTAATAGGCTTGTAATCAGAGTTTGCACTGTCTACAACGACTTTGATGCTCCAATCTGTAAGTAAGCTGGTGATCCAATTACACAATTTCTCGGGAAGCCCATAGGAAAGGAGCTTCGAAAGAAGCGCTTTGTGCCAAACCCTATCGAAGGCCTGCGCAATATCCAAATTAACGGCCAATGCCTCCCCCTTGGACTCTACTGCCTCCGCCCATCATGAGTTAGGTAGACCAGAAGGTCACCAGCTGATCGACCACGGAGAAAACCATATTAGTGATCACTAATCAGCTGATGATCCTCAAGGTACCTCATGAGCTGGCAGTTTACAATGGACTACATTGTTTTTTAAAAGTACTATAATTAGTGTAATTAGTACTCGTACTATTAATTGTCTCTTTAAAAGCTCGCTTGCTTCAATACCTATCTTTTCTAGGGCCTGTTTGTTTTATTTATTTACCAAAGATATCTCTGTCAGAGAATCTAATACTTCTTGCAAACTTGTAACTTTTTTCTTTGAATACCGTTTAAAATAGATGTTGTCATTGTCACTAAGATCAGCCGCAAATATTTTTTTTAATTTTATTTATAATTTTATTCCTTGGGCTTGTTATTTAAATCACAAGTTCGTCCACTTTTTGTTTTTAGTACTTAGAGCCTTTTATTTCTGGTATTCATTTTTAACCATGCCAAATTACAGCTCTTTAGAATACCAATAGTCTCTGTACTAAGCCGCGGACAAGCCAACAGACTGTTGAACTTGGCGAAACTATAAGCATGCCTTGTTGTGTTACTATGGAACCTTAAAAAAACCTTACTACGCTGACCAACTAAAAGATGATTTTAATTGCTCGAGTGCATTTTGTTAATGCTTGTGAGTTTTTCTCTTTTTCTTAGGTAAAATATCGATATGGTAGCATCGCAATTAATTTGTCCGTCTTAAACTCATTACTTTTTCTATGTTGATGTATTTAACCTACAAGTGTGCGTAAAATGTAACTATAGTGGCGCCACCCTTATTTAACGGTTTTCTATGGACTCTTATTAATACACAGTCTGTACTACTTACTTCTACACTCCATACTCTATACATTGAATCATGAAGGTTAGAGAGCAGGAGAACGATCACCGTAGAAAATAGAGTCCCAGAAATATGGACACCATCAGTGAGGCGCTGCGATCGCAAAGTTCTGTCAATAAAAGTTATTTTCAGTCTTTTTTTCCGATCACATGCTAAACCTCTTGCACATCCACGCACAATAAAATATTTCTCCATTTTTTAATGTTTTTTATTGCCAAAAATTACAAAATTACGGAGCATGAAAATTTTCTCAATAAAAATGAAATGAAAATTTGTACATTATTCAACTAAGCCGAGTGAGCCGTGGTAGCTCAGATGGTTAACGCTCGCTGTAAATGAAAATGAAAAATCTTTATTCAGTATCTTTTACATAGTAACATGACTAATGGCCGGAATCTCCTTTTAAGTACGATACTTGTGTTAGGAGACTCCGCTCCTTCCCAAGATTACAAAAGATACATTGTGTTATAGTAAGTATTACCTACAGCAAGATAATATCAACAATTAGGATTAAACGGTGTCAAAAGAGAAGCATTAAGTGTGCGTGTGCGTGTGCGTGTGCGTGTGAGTGTGGGTGGGCGTGGGCGTGCGCGTGGGCGTGCGCGTGTGCGTGTGCGTATGCGTGCGCGTGCGCGTGTGCGTGTGCGTGTGCGTGTGCGTGTGTGTGTGCGTGTGCGTGTGCGTGTGCGTGTGCGTGTGCGTGTGCGTGTGCGTGTGCATGTGCGTGTGTGTGTGTGTGTGTGTATGTGTGTTGCATGCGTGTGTACATGTGAGTTAGTAAATAGAATTATGACTATATATTACACAGCATATGTTAATGTAGGATAAGGTTCTCAATGTCATCATAGTTTTTACCTCGAAGCCAGCTCTGTAGTCTGTTCTTGCGCGTGTGTGTGACTGTAGGGTAAAAATTCAGAATTTTATTTAATTTATTATAAATATTTGCAGATTATCTTCTAAATTGTCTCCTAGCGTAGGCAGTTTTAACGTGGGTTACGGGTGCAACATTTAATATTCTTCTTTTATTTTGTCTAGAGGGGTTGTAGGGCAGTTTTCTGTGAAGTTTTAGAATCGCATGTAAAATGTAAAGTTTCCTTACAGATAGTAGGCCACATTGGGAATATAGACTGACGGTTGGAAACCTATAAGGTTTAAAGTAAATCACTATAAGCAAAGGTCTATGAGCTCGTTCTAGTTCCAGAAATTTGGTTTTGGTGGCTCCACCCCAGACTGTGATAGAGTAGTTAAGGATAGATTGTGCTAGCGATATATATATATTTAATAAATCTGCATCGGCAACGTGTCTCAAAGTTTTAAAAATCCAAGTTAGTTTGCGAATTCTGCCAATCAGTAGATCAATGTGGGCACTCCAAGCAAGGCGCTGGTTAACCATTACTCCAAGATATTTGGTTTTCGATATTTTATCTATGCTATCACATGAGCAATTTTGATTGTAGAAATTGTTACATGAGTGAATTTTTATTTGAAAGTCTATATTTGGCTGAGTACTGTTATAATTTGTGAAACATATAAAATTGGTCTTAGAGGCGTTTAAAGTCAATAAATTTTTATCTAACCATTGAGATATTCGGGCCAGACCTTCTTGAGCAAAGCCATGTACTTCGTCCCATGTTGAACCAGAGAAAACTACGGCGGTGTCGTCAGCATATGAAAATAATTTACCATTACGAATATCCAAGTTACATAGGTTGTTGATATAAATTAAAAAGAGAGTTGGTCCCAACACACTTCCCTGGGGGACACCATATGTTGTGTCTGCTAGCTCGCTAATACAGTCACCAACCCTAACGCTCTATTTATGATCACTCAAATAATCACACAGCAAAGCTAGGGGAATACCCCTGATACCCACTGATTCCAATCTGCGCATAAGGATGGGGACAGAGACGGTATCGAAAGCCTTCGAAAGATCTAAAAAAACTGTAATGCACTTTTTATTTCTATCGACATTTTCAGTAATGTGAGACGTTAATGCACTTATAGCGTCATCTGTTGAAATCCCTCGCCTAAAGCCAAATTGTGAGTTAGATATGAGTTGATATTTGTTTTAGAAGCTAATTAATCTGCTATTTATAATTATTTCTAATATTTTTGAAATAACCGGAAGAACTGATATGGGTCTGTAGTTACTAGCTTCGTCTCTATCTGCACCCTTATGTATCGGAGTGACGATAGCATGTTTGAGCGCAGTAGGAAACATAGCCTGTCTTATGCAGAGGTTAGCTAAGTGAGCAATGACGGGGGCTATTTATTTGCCAACATGTTTCAGAAATTTCGTTTGTATACCATTCCAGTCCGCGGCACTGTCCGATTTTAATCCCATTAAAATTTCATAAACCTCATCCGGATCAGTTTCTAATAAGACAAAGGAGGAAGATGGTTTTAAATCCATATAATTATCAGACAGTGTACCCCAATTTGTTTGACGCTTTAAAATATTATCAGCTAGAGATTTGCCAATATTTGCAAAATAAGCATTTATGTAATTTACAGATTCTTTAGGCGTTGATTTACAGTTAAGAAGTCCTATATTATTTGATTTATTTACTTTACGATGCGTGATGTCATTTATAGATTTCCAGAGTAACCTGGGATTTTTTTTATTTTTTAATTAGTTGATCTCTTTCATAATTCCGTTTTAAGTTTTTAATCAAAGCATTACAGTGATTTCGATAGCGTCTATATGTTATTTTTAGGATTAAGTTTTTTGGGTCACGTTTCAGTTTTTTCTGTATATCGTTTCTATTTCTTATACAACGAAGAATACTTAAATTGTAATCCATGGTTTTAAAGTACGATTTTTGTATGGAATTATCATGGTTATTGTGTTAGTTAAAATACCTTGCTTTAATTTATCAATTAACAAATCAGTAAGATAAGTGGGATTAGTATGTAGTAGCATGTCATGAAGATCCAAATCCTTAAATGATTCGATTGCTTGTAGAAGGTTGATAGAGGTCCTTATTTTAGTAGAATTAGTTTCATCTTTTATATTGGATAGTTGTAGAAAAATCATGTCATGGTCAGCAATAGTAGCATTCAGAACGTATATAGAAGCAGCATTTTTGGATTTATTTAGTTTTAAAATAAAATGTACCAAACAGTTTTTGTTTCTAGTTGGCAGGGTATGTCCTGGTAACATGCCGTGTGTAGCTAGCATGTTTAAGTAGTTTATTTTATTTTTACGTTCGTTTGTCTGTAAATTGTCGTCATTTATTATATTTATGTTTATGTCTCCCGTAATAATTATAGTTTTAAATGTCTTTAGGTTATTCGAGTGATTATCTAGTGAATATACGAATTTTTCTACATCGGAGGTTGATGGTGAGCGATAAATCCCTAGAATAGTGAGGTCATTTATGGTAATCTGGAGACATGAAGCATTCAAAAGCAGGATCTCGGTAACCTTAACTTTATAATCCGTTCTTACGTAGATTACAACTCCGTCACACCGATTCAAATGATTTGTTGTTGTAAATGATGTATAATTATTTAACTGTGGTATGTTTTTTTTTTTTGGATCAATTTGACACTCAGTCAATACTATCACATCTACCGAAAACGTGAAATGTGACAATGTAAGGCAAAGATCATCAAAATTACAAATATGTAAATATAACAAAATGCGAGTAACCCGGGGTTCGATTCCCGCCGGCACCAATGAAATTATTAATTGCAATTTTAAGTGCTGATTTACCACGTGATCAGTGGTGAAGGAAAACATCGTGAGGAAACCTGCATGTCTGAGGAATAAGAAAAAAAATATTTCGAAAACATGTGAAGTTCGCCAACACGCATTGTGGCAGCGCAGCGGACACTTCCTTGACCTAAAACCCTCTCAGAAATGAGGGGAGGCCTGTGCCCAGCAGTAGGACGTATATAGGCTGTAACTTTATTTTACTTTATTCAACTAACTTCATCTTCTTGTACTCATAAACAGTTAACTTCGCAGTCACTACTCACGGACATCAGCGCCGCTATACATTCTACAATTTTCAAGGACAGACGGGCTATGCTTTAGTACGTAGTGATCGTTCTCCTGTTCTCTAACCTTCATGCATTGAATGCTCCTCACGAGTCACGAGCAGCTGGTCCGCTGTCACCTGTCAACTGTCACTGTCATTGTATCAAACTATCAAATGTATTGGTTTGAATAAAAATATGTAGGTAATTGTGGTGCAAAATAGTATAACAACAATATAACTAAAATAACTAAATAACGTAAAATCTACTTTGACTAAACACAAATAAATCTTTTTATTGTAGAGCGTGTCTGACCGAGTGTGGTAACGAATGCAATGATAATCTATTTTAAGAGTGAAGTTTTGGCCGGGTGCTGAAAGTTTAAGGTTTTGAGTATGAGTTAATTGACCATATGGAACAAGACGTTCTCCTCTAACGCTGCAGCTGATATGGACGAATTAAAGCTACGGGCTGGTGAGAAGCTCGAGGCCCTTCACGTAAGTAGTGATTAAGTTCTTAGGTTTCCCATATCAAGTAATAATCATAATAAAAGATTTAATGAATATTAACATATACTAGATTAAAAAAATTACATGATATGTTGTGTAGACAAATTGTTTTGTTGACACCGCAATGTCATAGCCCTAGTTTGGAAGGGAAGTGCCCTTGAAACTTATATAACCAAACTTAATTGTAAATCTTATAGAAAAAAAGTTTCCCCAAAAAATTTAGGCCTCTTGTATTATTATGTCATTGTAAACTTACATTGCTCTGCAATATTCACACATTATACTTGAAAAGCTTGCGTTAGTCACCACACTGAGTAGGCAGACTGGTGAGCAAATAATGGATAACTCTCACACAGATAATGATGCTTCCTATAACCAATCTGTTAGATATGGATTCAGAATAATGGCTATCTTGCTAATGATTAAGTTTTCTTTAAATCTCAAAAATTAAACTCTGCTACAACACCACTGGACTCATGAGATAACTCAAGGTCAGTCAGCAAGCTATGGCAAGGGTTACATTCAGAATTTCTGTGTACAGTGGATCCAGAATACCTGACATGGGCTTAAAGGTCAGTTACCTAAAAAGTGTTGAAATAACAGCTTCAATAAAGAACATCAGATGGGTATGAAAGGTTCTTGAGTAGCAGCTTCAGATTAGTAAGTGAAGTGGAGGGTGGTCCCCTACTAGATAGAGTGGTGACCTTCAGGTTCAGAAATGCTGAAAGTTGATGGATGCAGGTGGCTTAAAGAAATAGACATACTTCCATATATATATATATATATATATATATATATATATATATATATATATATATATATATATATATATATATATATACTTGAAAAACAATAATGATCTTTTTTATAGAATAAGGGTGACAAACGAGCACACAGTCCACCTGATTGTAAATGGTTGCTGTGGCTCATGAACATGTACATTTATCCTCAATTAAGAATCAAAATGTAGATGCATTGTCAACCTTGAGGACTAAGATGGAATGTCTCATTTTCAGTAAAGAAGGTTTGCTGAATATCTACCCTCACCATATACATGCTTAAATCAGCTGTGTTTCAACAGCTGTATTAAGCAGCTAATTTACATTGGTATTCTGTGAGATAGTGGTCATTCACCAGTCGAGCCAGTCCATTCGTGCTACAACCATAATCTAGCTGCAGTGACAACATATACAGTCGATTTTGTATTCATGTAAGAATAAAGATATATCAGACCTAATAAGTAAACACGTACATCCCTCTAGGACCCTCAGTGTAGTAGCATACAAATTTCTGAAATAAAACTTATTTTAATTTTTTTTGTTTCTTATAATTTTGAAATAAATAAAAAGTTATTCTTAAATTTCAGTCGGCAGCTAAAGCAGCAGCAGATGGGAGTAAAACAAGAGTCCGGGAAGTAGCATCACAAACAAGTGAACTCTTTAGAAAGGTTTTTTTTTCATTATTGTTATTTATATGCTAATTGCGGAATGTGATACATAAAATACAATCAAATATTTTAAATGAACTGACAACTGATGCGGAAAAAACATTCTCGAGTGGCAGCCTCATTTCCGTAGAAATTTCGGGTGACCCCCTACTAGATAGAGAAATGACCTGGTAGGACATGCAGGAAGTCGATGATGCAGGTGGCTCAGAACCGTGTTTTGTGGCATTTCTTGGGGAAGGCCTATGTTCAGCAGTGGACTTGTTAAGGGCTGTGATGATAATGAAAAGATATTTATATGTATTTATATCCACAGAGCTCTTGTGATATGGTATAAGGTTATTTTATAAAGTAATAAACAGTACGGCAGTAGGAAATGTACATATTTACTCAGCTTCTATACATGGTAGAGCCATGCTGCAGTTATATTAGTAGTATAGTTGTAGCACGAATGGGTCGGCTCGACCAGGGAAGGACCATGCTCTCACAGTACACCAGCGTAATGCTGCTGTGTTTTGTATGGTGAATGTAGAGAACTGGAGACCCTTTTTACTGGAAACGAGGCATTCCATCTTAGTCCTCTCTGGTGACAACGCATCTGAATTTTGATTTGTAATCGAGGATAGATGTAGAGGTCTATGGGCCGCAGCAACCACTTACCATCAGGTGGACTGTGTGCTCGTTTGTCACCCTATCCTATAAAAAAAGCTTTATAAAGTTACAAAACACTGTTGGTTCTGCAGACAATAAAAGAAATAAAATATATCTCTGAAAAATATATATGTCTGAAAAGAAATAAAATATATCTGAGTGGTTTTTAGTACCTACAATAATTAATGGACGATTTATTTATTATATGTTTATATTTATGTAATTGATAATTAAAATAATAATTAATGTTATTTCTAAACATACTAATTATAATTGAAATTGTTATTTTATTAAAAATTCATTTTCATATTGCCAGGTGATAGTGATAAACAAATATTTGTATGCCTTTGTAGGCGAAACATAGTGTTACTTATCATACCTTTTCCACCAAGTTTGTAACTTTTTACCAATGTTTTACAAATAAATTATTTGATTTGATTTGATTTGATCTCATTAGTCCCATGTTATTGGGACTAATTGGTCTTATGTTTAAAGTGACAAACAAACTTACGGTTCACCTGACGGTAAGCTGGTATGGTGGTGTTTGATGGTAAGACACATGCAAAAACTATGAAAAATATTTCCAATCTGTTTACAGCAGCACAGAAAATTGATACAATTTGTAATAAAATTTTGGCAAATGTTTTGGCAAGAACTGCCAAGGTCCCTTGGTCAATCTGTGCCAAAGTGATGACATCTAGCATTAAACTTGACTAAAAATAGTTAAGAGACACACATTTACATAGGCCAATATGCTGCAACAATTACGTTATATCATATTATAATCATTTATTTAGTTAAACTCTCACCATTACAGCCTATTCAAGTCCACTGATGAGGGAGAATATTTGCCATAGACTATAATTGCCATTGCAAGCAGGTTGGCAACCGCAGTTTATAATATACATATATATATATATATATATATATATATATATATATATATATATATATATATATATATATAACACTTAGAAATTATGATCTTGTTTTTACTTGGTGGAAATCTGTTGTCTATTCGTCCAAACGTATCCACAAAATGATGTATCACTTTTTGTTTTTCTTGAACAGTTTTAAGGTTTTTAGTCATTTTAAGGGCAGGCAAAATGAAGGATAAATGATTTATGCATCACAAACAGCACAATGCATAATGCTGAAAATTAAAATTACAAAGCAAATAAAAAAAATTATATACACAAATACATTGGGTTGCAGAAATGAAAAGGCATCTGACTCAGCATGATGCTGTAGCATTGTTGCCATGGCCACAGCGCTATTATTCATTTGGTGCCTTATATTATCAAACTTATATTATAAGGAAAGCTGAGAAGATAATAAATAAAGCTGGAACTGCAATAATAACATAACGTAAAATCGACCAAAGTTCTTTTGTTCGTGTAGTTTTAAGAAGAAATCGGCTATTCAAATATGGAGATCCAAAAAAGGCGACCGCGAACGGTTCAGATTCAGGATCAAGAAAATATATATGCGAAAGGTAAAATAAATTTGGCACTTCCAACAAAACGCCAAAGTTTGAGTGTTCGGAGTGCTCTTGATGAACTCAATACTAACGCGCGAGCACAACGCGATGTAAATGTTGGAAAAACAGCCGCTGCCGCTGCAGAAAATGAGAAAAAGTCTAATGGAAATCGTAATACTGTTCGACGTAATTAGAACCACGTACAATCAACAATAGATACATGACTAGCAAGTAAGCCTGTTGTGCAGCCATCTTCTGGACCAGCTCTGAGACGAGAGGAGAGCACGGCTGCGCTTGCTGCAAAGGCTGCTGCTCGGACAAGGGCTATTTTAAAAGACACGCACAATAAGCCAAATGAGATCAAAGAGTCACTCAATATTTATGTGCAGACCAAGAAAAAACAAGATGTTAAAAAGGCTAATAAACTACATGCAGTTAGGGAGATATCTAAAGAACTTAAAAGTATATTAAAACCTATCCTCAAAGATCCATCAGAGTCGTTAGGTAAACTTAAATTGTCTGAACCTTCAAGCAAGAAAAAAGAAGAGACTTTAAATAAAGAAAAACCAACAAAGCAAATAGTACCATCAACACCTACACTACCTGATGACATAGAAGATATTGATGCTAGGGATAACAATAGCCCACTTCGCATGTCAATGTACATTAAAGATATTTATGAATATTTAACAGAACTGGAAGAAAAATACCCTATTGAATTTGATTTCCTAAGTAAACAGACTGTGATCACCGGAAAAATGAGGGCAACTCTTATTGATTGGTTGGTTGGTCCAACGTCAATTCTCCTTAGTTTTAGAAACATTCCATCTCACAGTTGGAATCATTGATAGATATTTACAGGCAGTACCAAATGTTCAACGGAATCGACTGCAGTTGATTGGTGTAACAGCTATGTTCATCGCCAGCAAGTATGAAGAAATTTATGCTCCTGATGTAGGTGACTTTGTCTATGTGACTGATAATGCCTACAGCAAAGCAGATGTTTTCCAGTGTGAGAGAGATATTATGTCAAAACTTGGATTTTGCCTTGCACGACCTATATATACCTACTATACCACTCAGTTTTTTGAGAAAGTTTGTTAAAGCAGCGCATGGGACATCAAAAATCACCACCTGCGAAATACTTTATTAACCTCAGTCTTGTGGAGTATTCAATGGCCCACTATCGACCATCGGAGCTGTCTGCTGCTGCAATTTGTCTTTCCCTACACTTGCTTTCAAACAAAACTCTTTCTGAAGTATGGACAACAACACTTTCATATTACACAGCACATTGATCCTATCATTAGAAAGTTAGCTGAAGTATGGACACCAACACTCTCATATTACTCAGGATATTCTTTAGAGCACATTGATCCTATCATTAGAAAGTTAGCTGAAGTATGGACACCAACACTCATATTACTCAGGATATTCTTTAGAGCACATTGATCCTATCATTAGAAAGTTAGCTGAAGTATGGACACCGACACTCTCATATTACTCAGGATATTCTTTAGAGCACATTGATCCTATCATTAGAAAGTTAGCTGAAGTATGGACACCAACACTCTCATATTACTCAGGATATTCTTTAGAGCACATTGATCCTATCATTAGAAAGTTAGCTGAAGTATGGACACCAACACTCTCATATTACTCAGGATATTCTTTAGAGCACATTGATCCTATCATTAGAAAGTTAGCTGAAGTATGGACACCGACACTCTCATATTACTCAGGATATTCTTTAGAGCACATTGATCCTATCATTAGAAAGTTAGCTGAAGTATGGACACCAACACTCTCATATTACTCAGGATATTCTTTAGAGCACATTGATCCTATCATTAGAAAGTTAGCTGAAGTATGGACACCAACACTCTCATATTACTCAGGATATTCTTTAGAGCACATTGATCCTATCATTAGAAAGTTAGCTGAAGTATGGACACCGACACTCTCATATTACTCAGGATATTCTTTAGAGCACATTGATCCTATCATTAGAAAGTTAGCTGAAGTATGGACACCAACACTCTCATATTACTCAGGATATTCTTTAGAGCACATTGATCCTATCATTAGAAAGTTAGCTGAAGTATGGACACCGACACTCTCATATTACTCAGGATATTCTTTAGAGCACATTGATCCTATCATTAGAAAGTTAGCTGAAGTATGGACACCAACACTCTCATATTACTCAGGATATTCTTTAGAGCACATTGATCCTATCATTAGAAAGTTAGCTGAAGTATGGACACCAACACTCTCATATTACTCAGGATATTCTTTAGAGCACATTGATCCTATCATTAGAAAGTTAGCTGAAGTATGGACACCAACACTCTCATATTACTCAGGATATTCTTTAGAGCACATTGATCCTATCATTAGAAAGTTAGCTGAAGTATGGACACCAACACTCTCATATTACTCAGGATATTCTTTAGAGCACATTGATCCTATCATTAGAAAGTTAGCTGAAGTATGGACACCGACACTCTCATATTACTCAGGATATTCTTTAGAGCACATTGATCCTATCATTAGAAAGTTAGCTGAAGTATGGACACCAACACTCTCATATTACTCAGGATATTCTTTAGAGCACATTGATCCTATCATTAGAAAGTTAGCTGAAGTATGGACACCAACACTCTCATATTACTCAGGATATTCTTTAGAGCACATTGATCCTATCATTAGAAAGTTAGCTGAAGTATGGACACCAACACTCTCATATTACTCAGGATATTCTTTAGAGCACATTGATCCTATCATTAGAAATTTAGCTGAAGTATGGACACCAACACTCTCATATTACTCAGGATATTCTTTAGAGCACATTGATCCTATCATTAGAAAGTTAGCTGAAGTATGGACACCAACACTCTCATATTACTCAGGATATTCTTTAGAGCACATTGATCCTATCATTAGAAAGTTAGCTGAAGTGTGGACACCAACACTCTCATATTACTCAGGATATTCTTTAGAGCACATTGATCCTATCATTAGAAAGTTAGCTGAAGTATGGACACCAACACTCTCATATTACTCAGGATATTCTTTAGAGCACATTGATCCTATCATTAGAAAGTTAGCTGAAGTATGGACAACAACACTCTCATATTACTCAGGATATTCTTTAGAGCACATTGATCCTATCATTAGAAAGTTAGCTAAAATCGTCGTCAATGTCGAAAATTCCAAACTTAAAGCGGTTTATAATAAATATTTGGATACAACACTAGCCAAAGTATTTAGTTTACCACAGTTGAGAGGAGAAGCTATTTATGAAATGGGAAAAATTCCCTCGTTTTCTTAATTACGCAAAACCATGTGTAAATTTGTAATATACCATTAGAAATATAATGGACTTGAATACTAACTCAATATTGTTTTATAATTTATGTTGTGATTATATTATCTTATTATATACGGACTGAGTTTTTTGAGCATAGTTTGTTTTAGTACCTTGTAAATGACAAGGCTTGGTTGAGCTTTTATATTTTGATGTAGTATTATATGACATTTAAATAACTAAGATTTTATTGACTATATAACTTTTAATTATTATTTATGTATTATTTTAGTGAATTTTTTATAATATTTCAGACTTGTTTTGTAAAATGACAAAGTAAACAGAAGTTAACTACATTTAGTACAATTAATTTGGAGTAATTTATTGTATCTTTCACATTTTTATTGATGTTAAAAATAAGATTGTTTTATATACTAACTGTCTCATCAACTAAAGATGCATGCTTTTTAGTGTCAGACTGATTGTAATGACGAATTATACGAAAATAAATTTAATTAAAAATTGCTTTTTGTCTTACACCTACCTACTTAAGCAGTTGTTGGACATATTTCTTCGGAAAAAATTAATGAAAAGGAGTAAAATAAAAATCTATAGAATTGAAATAAAAAACACTTTGAGATGATTGAAATGTCCATACTGTCTACGAATATATTACCTACATATACTATAATAGATAATAATGTCCTCCAGACCGACGGAAACTAACCACGTGCACAAGACAGTATATAGTGCATGTGAATGTATGCGCACGCACACATGCACATGCACTCTATTCCTTTCCGCTCTAAGGAGGAGGATGAAAGGAGGGAGATCAGGTGCGGGACCAAAAGCTTTACGTGCTTTCCAAGGCACGGCTTGTAGGCTTTACTGTGCGATGTTATCATACATTCTTTTTTAATGATGCATTTTTTTGTTATATGCATAATGTTTAGGTAGCCTATTTGCGAATATTTTTGTATCGTCTCTTGAATTGTTTGAACTATCACTTGATGACATTTACAGAAATTTGTCTCATCTTAAGTCAATTGGAAAGAAACTATTTCATATTGGATATGATAGGATCATAGATTTTAGTCATCACAGCACAGCACACATCATCATCATTTTAAAAGATAGTAATTAATTTTGCAGATTCGTGAGGCATTCCAAGAGCTGTGGCAGAATGATTTAATCATAGAAAGCCGCGAACGGGTGGCTGCGTGGTCGCGAGACGCCGTGCAACGTATAAAAGATGGTACTCCGCCTCTCTCGCCGCTCCTGCTGTATGATGAGCTGGTGACCCTGTTTAAAGATCGAAGTGAGTTAACAATATTGTATAAAAGTTCTTATTTTCCACTTTTACGTTGCTCCGTATGAACATTTCTTTTATAGAATGGAGATGCAAAACGAGCACACAGTCCACCTGATGGGAAGTGGATGCTGAGGCCCAAACATTTACACCTACATCTATTATTAATCAATATAATCGTCTTAAAAGTATATATAACAGTCTTCAAAGTATATAATAATAGTCTACATAGAACTGCCTGCTTAATGGCAACTGGATCGATGCAATAATCGCCTGGAGCGGCTCTTATTGCAATTCTATGCCTAACGCCCCATGATCTTAATCTAGACAAGGAGATGAGGGCTAGTTTGTATAGAATTAATGCCCAGGGCGGTTTGAGCTTGCTTTTCTATAGATTGAGATCCATGGTGGACTCAATAGCTCCAGAGAAGACTGGCTGAATGGCCAGGTCATCTATGAGGTCGATAGCCTTATCATAGTATACTGATGGGTCAAAAATTTGCCTCGATATAGGGTTTGGAATCTATGGGGAACACTCCAAAATCGAACTTAGTATGAATTTGGATAGATTCACCTCCATCTTCTACAGAAATTTTCATCATACTGCTATGTGCAGAAATCAATCTGTAAAAACACTACATCAACCATATAATCTATATTAACTCTGACTTTCAACCAGCACTGCTAGCACTGAGGTCAAACTTTGTGAACTCAAAGCTAGTTGCAGACTGCGTGAACTGTCTAAACGCCCTAGGATGTAACAACAGGTTCTGATGGGTTCTGGGGCACGCGGATATTGTAGGCAATGAACTCGCCGACAAGCTTGCACGGCAGACCTCAACTATTTGGATCCAAGCCATTTTGTGGAATCTCAAAAAAGCTTAGCCCGATTGACCCTTGAAACTCTTGATTACAACAAATCTCTTAACATCTGGTCTGCCATACCAGGCTTAAAACATTCTAAAACCTTAATCCGTGCTTTTGATCGTAAATTCGATTCAGGAGCCCTAGGATTAAGTAAAAATAAATTACGCATTCTGGTAGAGCCTTGTCTGGACACTTGTCTTAAAAACCACATTTCCATCCTAGGACTAAGCAACTCAAGAATATGTCGGTATCTGTTCCCTAACGGAATAATCGCCTATGCACATCTTAAATGATTGCGGACCCTTAATCTGCAAACGCAAGACTCATCTGGGAAACTATGTACTCCGCCCAGAAGAAGTGAAATTGCTCACGGCTAAGCAACTTCTTCTATTCATAGAAGACGTAGGGCCTAGCAGTGAAATATAACCATACAAGCGATCACAATAGATCTTTCAAGTCGCCGTGATACTGGTCTCTCTCTCTAGACCTGCATACCGCTTGCACATAAAAAAAATATTAATCAATATGTAGATGTGTCATCACCCCTAAGGGCTTAGAGAAAATGTTTCGTTAATGTGTGTCACTACTGAGTATATGAAAATGCCTTGTGTGTTTCTATGTTTAGTTCACTTTAGCAGTTCTCATTTTGTCTGACAATTTTTTCCTGAGCGTTCGCTACTTATTGTGGGCTTTAGTGATTGTCCAGGTTTGACAACTGTATGGTTACTGTTATTGTTACAGCATATTAAAGTCCACTCCTGAACACAGGCTTCCCTCATACGTTGCCACATGGGGGGGGGGATATTTGCCATATTCACAACACTTGCAAGCGAGTTGGCAACTGCAATTTTCTATCGTTAGTCGTTATTACGAAGACATTGCTGCACATCTCTGGATTTGTTTCCCTCTGCCGCCTCTTACGACACTCACGGGATGATACGGGGTGGTGGGTGTTCTTACACTGCCACTGTTTAGTTATCATTGGTAGTACAGACAATATGGAATATCAAACAGTTATTGCTTGATTGTCATACTTATTTCTCTGTTTTTCATATATAAATTTTATGAATTTTTTATATACAGTGTGGCGCCGCAGCGTAGCTTTGTTTACGTTTGGCGCGTTGTTGGGTGGAAGTGCGGGACTGCTGCTTGGACTCCGAGCGGCGACTCGGGTGCCCTCGGGACCCCACGCGAGGGCTTTACTTGCCCAGCCCGACCGAGCTGTTTTGCTGGTTGACGATGCTGTTATGCCAGGTTTGTAGTAAATAATATTAAGTGTTTGTAACTATTACTATAACTCATTGTGAATGTCTAACCAGTTACTAATGACCCTTAAAACAGCTTAAAAGTGAAGAGTGGGATATCGCCTTTGAAGTCTCGCGTATTTCACGAGTGCAAAAAGGTTAAGAACCCTTGGTCTAGACATAAGTAATTGCCATAGGGTTGTCACATTTAATCTTCTACTTTTGCGGTGCATTTATTTAATATTTTTATTTTATTAACTACGTCGTGGCTACGACCATTAGACCAAGGAGGCAGTCAATTTACCTTTATGCTTATGATCAGCGGTGGACTTTAATAAGCCGGGATAAATGCCAGCTCGCGCGCCAAAACTTAACTACTTTAACGTAGGCACGTGACCCGAAGCTTGTTGTCATGCAAACTTGCTTGATGTGTTGGAGCTCGGCGGCCAATTGCTTACTATAACAGATTCTTGCTCTCTGTAACAAAGATTTATCCACAGTAGTTATCTGTGAAGGCTAGTGGTGAGATTTATCGTTTAAATATCTATTTCTATGATTTTTTTCTATATACAGTGTATGTGTATAGAGAAAAGCCCATACCGAACGATATTAAACGGAAACCACATCATCGTATCTCCTCAGTTTCAAGGCATTTCCCTTATTGTCAGAGCCAGTATCGGAATCCTCGGCGTCGACATTATTATTATTATTATATTATATTATATCGGGTGACGTGCAGTTTCGTAGTCACTTGGAAGAGAAGGCCAAATTGGCCTCAAAAAGCTTAGCCTGCTCAGCAGAGCGGTACGGTATTTCTTGCCGGCACACCACCTGCAATTTTACAAGGCGCATATTCGGAAGCACATAGAATAAATACTGTTTCCGTCTCTGGGCGGGGGCTCCCCAGTGCCCGCTCCTTCTATTTAATCGAATCCAGCGCAGAGCCGTTCGAATCGCACCGCACTGCGAAGAGATGTTGTATCTCTGCGTATTTTATCGCATCTACCACGGGGAGTGCTCTGAGGAATTGTTCGGACTAATTCCAGCCGCACAATTTCACCTTCGCACATCGCGACATAACTCGCGATATCGGCCCATACCATCTGGATGACTGTATGTATGTAGTGTTCGCGTATATGTAAATCATAAAAATATTTTAATTGCAATATACAAGTATTGGTATGTAAGTAGATACTTGAATAGTGAAGTAAATTTCAAATAAGTTTTTTTTAATAAAGTACTTAGATATTACTTCTCTTATGATTCTCTTTTGTTATAAGTGCCGATGTAACAAATAAAATATGAAATAAATTCACCTTTCATAACTTCCTACTAAAACCCTTCATATTCATTTATACATAAAGACAAAATAATCTAAGCAAAATGATAACGAACGCATAAGAAAAGACGGGAAAATACAAAGGCAGAAAACTATAAAATCCCTTTGAAAAAACTAGCGGGATGAAAAGGCATTAAAACAATTAAATCGAAAGAAAATCTGTATTGCAAACATAAAAACCTTAACCATTACCAACTAAGCTATCATAGTTTAATTTATCTATAATTGTGATCATTAATAATCATTAGTTGTAATATCTAAGTTAACGTTATTTATTACGAAATTTGACTTGCGATACCCTTCACCTCATGATGTTTTGTTTTGTATAAACGACAGTTAAGTATAAGATATAGTTACATCAAAATGATCTTCACAGAAGAATATAGAAGGCCCCTTCAGGCACAACACAGCAATTATATAGATGATAACTCATTACTAAACGTTAAAAAGTATCTTATTCCTTTGCATAATCGGCAAAATTCTAAGACAGTGACGTCACGAGTTGACCAGCATGGCGGCTAGCGTTTTTACACGAAAACGATAGATTAAATTTTTTTATTGAAATTCAGTTTTAAAAAAGTTATGTAAAAAATATAGTGCTTCATTATAACTCTAGTATTCATTTAAAATACTTTTTGAAAATGGGTGTAATATCCTATTAGTTAAGAGCGTAGACGGGCTGCATTTTTTCCATACAAAGGTATTCCCCTATTCTCTTTTAGAAAATGTCTCTAGAGTAATTGTTTTTGTTTCGAATCGAAATCTAGGTCTATTGAAGGCATCATTTATTTTTTTCCAAAAAATTATAACAAAAGTAAATATCACTTTCCAAAAACATAAGAACATGCCCCGTTTTTATCTTCGTAATGAGACGACTATCAAAGAAATTTCAAAAGATTTAAAAATAAAAACAAGTGATAGGAGCGTAGATATATTCTTCCTTTAAATTTTGATACAGGGAGAAAACAGGGAATACGAAACGTCGATCTGTCATGGATTTTGTAGGTAAAATCGTTCTGGGCTGCAGTTGTCCTAATTGCACTCTATGGGGGAGACCAGAGGTGAGGTAGGCTTAGATTAATACATACACAATTAGGGAGGTACGCGGTACTGAGGTACGCACACATATACAGACTATTCAGTCACATATATTGATACCTCGGTTGCTCTGGCGCAGCGCGGTGGCAATATTTTCTTCAAATACCTATTTTTCAATTCCCGTGCAGACCAACTACGCTCTTAAAAGTTAATATATCGTTTACTATTGGTGATTTTTGGATCTCGACAACATATGCATGTATATACATATAAACATTCCTTTTGAATCAAGAAAACCGCATCCGTTGCGTAGTCTAAGCGTACAGACGCTGGAAAGGGTTGTTTTATACTAGGTAGAGACAAAAAATGTTATTATATGCCTGTTATAGGTTTCAGCAATAAAGGCTTATTTTATTTTTATTTTTATTTATATATAACTTGATATTTGTTTAGGTGCTGGTGCGGGGGAAGTGCTGGTGCGCGTGCAGGCGTTTAGCGTGTGCGCGTGCGACCGCGCCGTGCTGCGCGGCCGCGCCGCAGCGCTGCGCACACTTGCTACGCGCTCGCAGCTCTGCATCGGACGCGGGTTCGCTGGTACTTGTCCACTTCACTGTACGAACGCTCGCAGCTCTGCATCGAACGCGGGTTCGCTGGTACTTGTGCACTTCACTGTACGCACGCTCGCAGCTCTGCATCGAACGCGGGTTCGCTGGTACTTGTGCACTTCACCGTACGCACGCTCGCAGCTCTGCATCGAACGCGGGTTCGCCGGTACTTGTGCACTTCACTGTACGAACGCTCACAGCTCTGCAGCGAACGCGGGTTCGCCGGTAATTGTGCACTTCACTGTACGCACGCTCACAGCTCTGCAGCGGACGCGGGTTCGCCGGTAATTGTGCACTTCACTGTACGCACGCTCACAGCTCTGAAGCAGACGCGGGTTCGCCGGCTCTTGTGCACTTCACTGTACGCACGCTCACAGCTCTGCAGCGGACGCGGGTTCGCCGGTAATTGTGCACTTCACTGTACGCACGCTCACAGCTCTGCAGCGGACGCGGGTTCGCCGGTAATTGTGCACTTCACTGTACGCACGCTCACAGCTCTGAAGCAGACGCGGGTTCGCCGGTACTTGTGCACTTCACTGTACGTACGCTCACAGCTCTGCAGCGGACGCGGGTTCGCCGGTAATTGTGCACTTCACTGTACGCACGCTCACAGCTCTGCAGCGGACGCGGGTTCGCCGGTAATTGTGCACTTCACTGTACGCACGCTCACAGCTCTGAAGCGGACGCGGGTTCGCCGGTACTTGTGCACTTCACTGTACGCACGCTCACAGCTCTGCAGCGGACGCGGGTTCGCCGGTACTTGTGCACTTCACTGTACGCACGCTCGCAGCTCTGCAGCGGATGCGGGTTCGCCGGTAATTGTGCACTTCACTGTACGCACGCTCACAGCTCTGAAGCGGACGCGGGTTCGCCGGTACTTGTGCACTTCACTGTACGCACGCTCACAGCTCTGCAGCGGACGCGAGTTCGTCGGTAATTGTGCACTTCACTGTACGCACGCTCACAGCTCTGAAGCGGACGCGGGTTCGCCGGTACTTGTGCACTTCACTGTACGCACGCTCACAGCTCTGCAGCGGACGCGGGTTCGCCGGTAATTGTGCACTTCACTGTACGCACGCTCACAGCTCTGAAGCGGACGCGGGTTCGCCGGTAATTGTGCACTTCACTGTACGCACGCTCACAGCTCTGAAGCGGACGCGGGTTCGCCGGTACTTGTGCACTTCACTGTACGCACGCTCACAGCTCTGCAGCGGACGCGGGTTCGCCGGTACTTGTGCACTTCACTGTACGCACGCTCACAGCTCTGCATCGGACGCGGGTTCGCCGGTACTTGTGCACTTCACTGTACGCACGCTCACAGCTCTGAAGCGGACGCGGGTTCGCCGGTACTTGTGCACTTCACTGTACGCACGCTCACAGCTCTGCAGCGGACGCGTGTTCGCCGGTAATTGTGCACTTCACTGTACGCACGCTCACAGCTCTGAAGCGGATGCGGGTTCGCCGGTACTTGTGCACTTCACTGTACGCACGCTCACAGCTCTGAAGCGGACGCGGGTTCGCCGGTACTTGTGCACTTCACTGTACGCACGCTCACAGCTCTGCAGCGGACGCGGGTTCGCCGGTAATTGTGCACTTCACTGTACGCACGCTCACAGCTCTGCAGCGGACGCGGGTTCGCCGGTACTTGTGCACTTCACTGTACGCACGCTCACAGCTCTGAAGCGGACGCGGGTTCGCCGGTACTTGTGCACTTCACTGTACGCACGCTCACAGCTCTGAAGCGGACGCGGGTTCGCCGGTACTTGTGCACTTCACTGTACGCACGCTCACAGCTCTGCAGCGGACGCGGGTTCGCCGGTAATTGTGCACTTCACTGTACGCACGCTCGCAGCTCTGTATCGGACGCGGGTTCGCCGGTAATTGTGGACTTCACTGTACGCACGCTCACAGCTCTGCAGCGGACGCGGGTTCGCCGGTAATTGTGCACTTCACTGTACGCACGCTCACAGCTCTGCAGCGGACGCGGGTTCGCCGGTAATTGTGCACTTCACTGTACGCACGCTCACAGCTCTGAAGCAGACGCGGGTTCGCCGGTACTTGTGCACTTCACTGTACGCACGCTCACAGCTCTGCAGCGGACGCGGGTTCGCCGGTAATTGTGCACTTCACTGTACGCACGCTCACAGCTCTGCAGCGGACGCGGGTTCGCCGGTAATTGTGCACTTCACTGTACGCACGCTCACAGCTCTGAAGCAGACGCGGGTTCGCCGGTACTTGTGCACTTCACTGTACGCACGCTCACAGCTCTGCAGCGGACGCGGGTTCGCCGGTAATTGTGCACTTCACTGTACGCACGCTCACAGCTCTGCAGCGGACGCGGGTTCGCCGGTAATTGTGCACTTCACTGTACGCACGCTCACAGCTCTGAAGCAGACGCGGGTTCGCCGGTACTTGTGCACTTCACTGTACGCACGCTCACAGCTCTGCAGCGGACGCGGGTTCGCCGGTAATTGTGCACTTCACTGTACGCACGCTCGCAGCTCTGCAGCGGATGCGGGTTCGCCGGTAATTGTGCACTTCACTGTACGCACGCTCACAGCTCTGAAGCAGACGCGGGTTCGCCGGTACTTGTGCACTTCACTGTACGCACGCTCACAGCTCTGCAGCGGACGCGGGTTCGCCGGTAATTGTGCACTTCACTGTACGCACGCTCACAGCTCTGAAGCGGACGCGGGTTCGCCGGTACTTGTGCACTTCACTGTACGCACGCTCACAGCTCTGCAGCGGACGCGGGTTCGCCGGTAATTGTGCACTTCACTGTACGCACGCTCACAGTTCTGAAGCGGACGCGGGTTCGCCGGTAATTGTGCACTTCACTGTACGCACGCTCACAGCTCTGAAGCGGACGCGGGTTCGCCGGTACTTGTGCACTTCACTGTACGCACGCTCACAGCTCTGCAGCGGACGCGGGTTCGCCGGTAATTGTGCACTTCACTGTACGCACGCTCACAGCTCTGAAGCGGACGCGGGTTCGCCGGTACTTGTGCACTTCACTGTACGCACGCTCACAGCTCTGAAGCGGACGCGGGTTCGCCGGTACTTGTGCACTTCACTGTACGCACGCTCACAGCTCTGCAGCGGACGCGGGTTCGCCGGTAATTGTGCACTTCACTGTACGCACGCTCACAGCTCTGAAGCGGATGCGGGTTCGCCGGTACTTGTGCACTTCACTGTACGCACGCTCACAGCTCTGAAGCGGACGCGGGTTCGCCGGTACTTGTGCACTTCACTGTACGCACGCTCACAGCTCTGCAGCGGACGCGGGTTCGCCGGTAATTGTGCACTTCACTGTACGCACGCTCACAGCTCTGAAGCGGACGCGGGTTAGCCGGTACTTGTGCACTTCACTGTACGCACGCTCACAGCTCTGCAGCGGACGCGGGTTCGCCGGTAATTGTGCACTTCACTGTACGCACGCTCACAGCTCTGCAGCGGACGCGGGTTCGCCGGTAATTGTGCACTTCACTGTACGCACGCTCACAGCTCTGAAGCGGATGCGGGTTCGCCGGTACTTGTGCACTTCACTGTACGCACGCTCACAGCTCTGAAGCGGACGCGGGTTAGCCGGTACTTGTGCACTTCACTGTACGCACGCTCACAGCTCTGCAGCGGACGCGGGTTCGCCGGTAATTGTGCACTTCACTGTACGCACGCTCACAGCTCTGAAGCGGACGCGGGTTCGCCGGTACTTGTGCACTTCACTGTACGCACGCTCACAGCTCTGCAGCGGACGCGGGTTCGCCGGTAATTGTGCACTTCACTGTACGCAAGCTCACCGCTCTGAAGCGGATGCGGGTTCGCCAGTACTTGTGCACTTCACTGTACGCACGCTCACAGCTCTGAAGCGGACGCGGGTTCGCCGGTACTTGTGCACTTCACTGTACGCACGCTCACAGCTCTGCAGCGGACGCGGGTTCGCCGGTTCTTGTGCACTTCACTGTACGCACGCTCACAGCTCTGCATCGGACGTGGGTTCGCTGGTACTTGTGCCAATAAATTGCATTTATTAACCTATATCTGGATTCGTAGTTTCATTTCAACCATAGTTTAAATGTAATTTTTTTTTATTTTTCAAATATACTTGTTCAAAGAATTCAGATTACAAGGCAGGGTTTTGAATTTGCAGGCGTGGTGCTGGACGCGGGGCCGGGCGTGGCGCTGGAGCTGGGTGACGAGGTGTGGGGCTGCCTCAGCGAGTGGAGCGGTGGCGCTGCCAGCGAGCTGCTCACGCTATGCAGGTATATGGCCACTGCCACCACGTTGCAGCTGAGCGACTAGGTATTGGACTTCCTCAGCGAGTGGTGCAGCGGCGCTGCCAGCGAGCTGCTCACGCTACGCAGGTACACGGCCACTGCCACCACTGTCACCACGTTGCAGCTGAGCAACGAAGTGTGGGGCTGCCTCAGCGAGTGTTGCGGTGGCGCTACCAGTGAGCTGCTCATGCTGTACAGTTACACGGTCTTAATAACTGCTTCCACAGATGCCATCGCCGCCTTAGCCGCCCAAACAAACTGCTACACTTGCTTGTGAAGTTTGCGGTTGGCAGGTACACCATGCTTTTGCTACACTTTTTAATACTTGGTGTCACTTAGCGGTCATGGATACACACACACATACGGTTTCCGGAAAAAATATGGTCGTGGGTGCACAGCTCGTCGTGCGTGCTTGGCCGACCGAGTACGTAACCCGGTGTGGAGTTGTCGACTAAGTCATGCAAGACTCTCAGGTGGTAAATTTTACGGGAGCTCGTAGGGCGTTCCTGGGACTCCAATATGGGTTTTTAACAATATAAGGTACTATTGTCTTATTGTACTATTAACTTACTCCAAAAGTGTTTAAAATATTAGACTATAGTAAAACGATAGGTGAATAAACGTGCTGGCTCGAAGTGACGTAAGATTAAGCGCATGTACCTAACCGTAAAATATCAGCTTAATGCAGCAAAATGTGTATGGTTAGTGTAGATAACTGGAGACCCTTTTACTGGCAATGAGGCGTTTGATATTGGTTCCCAGGGTTGACAACGCATCTACATTTTGATTTTTAAACAAGGATAAATTTAGTC
Source organism: Parnassius apollo (assembly GCA_907164705.1). Lineage (NCBI taxonomy): Eukaryota > Metazoa > Arthropoda > Insecta > Lepidoptera > Papilionidae > Parnassius > Parnassius apollo. The sequence continues at coordinate 160,793 of CAJQZP010000280.1, forward strand.
TGTGAGTCACAGTATCGACTTACCAGCAAGTGCACTGTGTGCTCGTTTGTCTCCCTTATTCTATAAGTATAGATCGCAGAATCGCGGTTCGGTTGCTCTCGTACAACGCACGAGCGAGCGATAGTAAGCTTTGGTTTACGTCACACGAACGGGGATTGAAGGAAACTTAGTACATATTCGATTTGTTTATATCGGGCCGTAGTATATATTATTATGATTGAACTGTAAGCAATATAGTTCAATAATAAAAGTATATATCATTATAGAGCTATAGTAACTACTACTTTACAAATGCTTACATTCTATAACGAATGAAATCAGATTTAAAAGATGTCTTTTAATAAGTATAAGGTAATTTGACATCTAAAATGATAATAAAAGCTTTAATACTTCAAATGGTCCCTCATTACTAAAAGGTTAAAAACAACTATTCTACCACGTTAATGTTTTCATCTCAGTTTGTGTTTTCCAGTTCAAGGGTGAGCAAACGTCCTCGAGGGCTGAGTGCGGACGTGGCTGCATCATTACCGTGGGCGGGGACCTTCGCAATACACGCTCTACAGACATCACCTTACGCAGACGAGCAGTGGAAGGGGAAGAGGTCAGTACACCGTTACGTTGTTCTTTGTTTATAGCATACGGGGACAGACGAGCTCACAGTCCACCCGTTGGTAAGTACTGTGGCCCATAGACATGTACATCTATTCTCGATTAAGAATCAAAATGCAGATGTGTCATCTCTGAAGACTTAGATGGAGACTCGTTTCCAGTAAAAAGGATATCCAGTTCTCTTGACTCATCATACGAGACTGACCTGCTATTTTACGCTGGTGTGCAGAGAAGGCGTGGTCCCCGAAAAGTGCGATTAAAGAAAGGACAGTTGTTTGACATCTAAAACTTTTTCTTTTCATGAAATTTTTTTGACCTTTAAAGTTTTAACCTTTGGACTCCTTAACTATAAAACTAAATACTCTTACTTAGAGTGGCTATCCTCGGCGCGACTACTGGTGAAGGTTTGGCTTTGCTGCAGCTGCTCAGTCGCAAAGGAGCTAAGACTTCGGTCACCGCGCCGAGAAAATACCAAAATATCTTGTATGAATTTGGTAAGTTTCAAATTGAGTATCAATAGTATTTCGAACAATTATAAGGTCACCTCAGTGTTTGTCTGTCACAATGGATTTTCTCAGAACGTGCTACATGTAAAAGTTATAGGCTATATACATTCCACTGCTGGGCATAAGCCACCTCTCACTTTTGAGAGGGTTTTAGGGCAAGGAAGTTTCCGCCGCGCTGCCCCAATGCGTGTTGGCGAATTTCAAATCTCTTCATTTTTTTTTAGGCTTGGTGGTTTTTTTTATGATAATTTCCTTCACCACAGAATACGTGGTAAATCAGCGCTTAAAACTACAATCAACAATTTCATTGGTGCCTGCGGGGATCGGACCCGGATTACTCCTCTACTGTGAAATTCACAGCGAGCGCTAAGCAACTGAGCTACCGCGACTTCACGGACTCACATGTAGCTGATTGAAATTTGACGTAGTTATGAAATGCGGCGACACAAACACAGACTACAGTTTTAGGAGCTAGGGAGTATTATACTCGACTTCAGACGCAACTTTGTTTCGGCACTCGACGACATGTTCCCGAAAAATACTAGCAGCGGCCGTTATATAAAGCATCAGCAGTGCTGTCGTCTGCGTAGCAAGCAATGTCACGGGTTTGTAACGTATCATTGATATGCAGAAGAAACAGGTTAGGCGAAAGCACGCAGCCTTGTGGAACGTCCCGTCGACCTGGCTCCCCTGACTGCGCTGCGGGAGAGAGTTGGGGGATGGAAGCACCACGCAACGTAGCGCAGTTGAGGGTAGCCCGGTTGACGGAGCCCCGCTTTGGCCGGGCCGCTGCTTCTGAGTGGTTTATAAAAAAATATAACCACGGAGGAGATGGCGCGGTCTATTCGCTCGCTCACTCGACCCGCCATCTCTTTCTAACCTAATCTGTCCGATTCGGGATGCCCTAAGTCCCGAGCTCGCATCGCTCGATCTTACACTCAATAAAAACCAAAACAAAAAAATATAACAACTTTATTTGATTATTTTAAAAAAAGTTATCAACAAATACGTGAATGAGTGCATTTTCATGAACATTTAAAGCCTTGAAACCAATATAAGTTTTCATTTTTTTTACCTATTGTAATTTTTTTCGTAAATACGCCGTGATAATGAAGATGTGAAAAAAATCATCGAAATTAGACGACTTTTCTATATTCTAGAGCCAATAAACGAGGTGACCGCGATAGTATAAAATTACCCTTCGACGCTGTTGAAAAGAGGAAAGAATTTTAGCATGAAGTTTTTATGTGCGCAGAAATTGCAAGACTAACTTCCTCCTTCTCCATTCCATCATCAGACCATTAGATACTCGGCTGTTTGTCACCCCTTTATTGTCGACATACTACACATTTGAACATTAGTATTATGTTCAAATGTGTAGTATGTCGACAATAAGGGGGTAGGGCGTACAGTAAAGGAGTGAAATAAGCCAGCATCTGTTTTTTCATCTGATTATGAGGTGAGTGTCTTTAAGGCTATGAGTGAGAAGGTTTTCGTTAAACTAAGGCAGTGGGTTATACCATTTTCGGTTGTGTCACCACTTACTATCCAGCACGGTAGCAGAGAATTACTGGCTTATTACAGGAAAGAAACTTAATTGTCATAAGAGGTCGCCCTATAACTATTTAGTTGGGGAAGAACCACTCTCACACAGGATACTTGCGTAAATAAGTAATGTAATCGTCTGCATTTTGTATGATGAATGTAGAGAACCTATTTGCTGGTACAAATGAGGTATTCTATCTTAGATGTCAGTGGTGACAATACATCTGCATTTGGATTTATAGTTAATTACAGATGTTTCTAAGCAACACTATACATTTAACGTCAGATGGTCTGCCTATTTATTGGTTACTTCTATCTACCGGCTACTAGATTGAATAAAGACTTATATATACTATTAGATGAGCTCTGCGACTTTAATATATTGCGCGCTAAGTTATGGTGAATTCTCCGTAACTCATTAGTCGACTGCGAGCGAGCAAGAAGAGTAGTTATTTGTTTTGTAAACCGCGAACGTTCTAATACTGATTTTTGTTTAATGTTCGCAGTAATTATCATAAATAACACATAATAACAACTGTGTGGCATATTTATCGTGCGTAGCCGTAGCTACCCGGCCGTGCTCACGCGATCCATTGCTATGACATGGTTTGGTTGGTGCAATTAATGTGTAGCTTTAGATTTTGCTAAGTATTAAATGCTTACCTATTTTAGTGCTAAGAGTAATGTAAATTATGATTAAGAATTATCTAGTAGTTTGCTTTGTAGTGTCTTTATTGTAGCCGTGGCTACATGTAAATGTTTCTTATAAATATCATACACATTCACACATTTGTTTCTTGTCTTACCCGGACCCCGACCCCCTGGCTTGAGCATCCATGACAAATGGCGCCCACGGGTAAAGATCATAGAAACAATTGCCTTTGTGTTTGTAGGTTAGTTATTGCCTTATAATGCGTATTGTTAATTATTGTGACATATAGCATTTTATGTATTTACATGAGGTGTAGGTATGGTAACCTTTTTACTATCTTAAAAAAAGTTTTTTTCTGTTATTTTGATAAATAGATAAACAGTTTATTTAAAAAAAATGGATAAAATTAATGTCCACGATTTATTGAAGGATGAACTTGAATTTGAATTGGCTTGCCGTGGTATTCGGGGCTTAGAAACAGTTAAAGCTATGCGTAAAGTCCTTAAACAAATTTTTATAAGAGAGCGGGAAGGCGATTCAAGTATAAACGTAGTTGTACCGTCTTGTTGTACAAAGGACGCCCTGTCTCAGATTGAAATTTGTGAAAAAAAATTGCAATTTCTAAGATCGGCCTTCGATGAAGATCCAGATGGTGATATAAAAAAGCGGTTAGCTTCGCGCCTCCAACACCTGCTCAACCGGGTCAAACTAATTATCCCTAATGAATCAGAGATAGACCGTCATTTAAAATTATGTAAGGATGTTCAAACGCTTCATGGGGCAGTAGTTCCAAAGGATATGAAAGATGAAGATATAAGTGAGGGTGAAGCAGAGATATCTAAAAAGGATAAAGAAATACTGCATCGTAGTCCTGGAGAAGAAGCAATAGAGATACTCACACATATTGACCTACAATCAAAACATAGAACTACAGAGCCAGAAACTAGTTACAGTTCAAAAGAGAGGAATTATTTTAACATGCAGGAATGCCCAGAAAAGACATCACATCTATCTATCGTAGAAAATGACTTAGGTCTTAGAAAACTTGTGCCAATCAAAGATTGGGGGTAAAATTTTCCAGCAAGGGTGACGTAAGCGTTAATGCCTTCCTGGAAAGGATAGCTGAACTTAGAGAAGCACGTAATGCTAATACAAATGATTTGTGGAGGTATGCTGTGGATTTCTTTGAAAGTGATGCGCTTATATGGTTTAGAGCTAACCGTGAATACGTGAACAGTTGGGAAGAATTAGTTAATCTTCTTTTAATTACCTTTCAGAGGCCCTATTATCAGGACGAGTTATTAGAAGAAATAAAGAAAAGAACTCAAGGTAAAGGAGAAAAGATTGCTATCTATCTAGCTGTTATGCAGAATATGTTTAACAGACTTCCAAGAAAAAATTAATGAAGAACTAAAACTTTCGATCTTGTTGAAGAATATACAGCCATATTTTCAACTAGCAGTTTGTAGAGATCAGTTTAAAAGCGTATCAGAATTGACGTCGGTGTTAAGAGTCCTAGAACGCACAAGAACTAACTGTGAAAACTTCCAAGAGCCAACAAACACTAGTAATGCGCTGGAGCCGGACCTAGCATATCAAGGACACTCTCTTGCGGAAGTAAATGAGGTAACGCAAACAGCTAAGGGAAGAAATTTTGGCTTGCAAAATATAAAGTGCTGGAATTGTCGTGTTGCTGGTCACACGTTTAAAAATTGTACGCTACCTCGTCAAAGGTTATTTTGTTATAAATGTGGCAAATTTGGCCAAACGGTAAAAAATTGTATGTGTTCGGGAAACGAAAAACAGGAGGTCATTACTCCTGCCAAATGATCTCCAAGACAGCTTCAAGTATTAAAGATGAAGAATGGCAGAATTGGTTAAAGGTTGTTTCTCATTACTTTGAAACTGGTCAGTTATGTAATATCGTATCAAAAGGCAATGACAATCGTCATTACGCTCTTGTTAAAATTTTAAACAGGTCTTTCTTGGGATTACTTGATTCAGGGGCCACTTCTTCTGTAATTTCTAGAGGCTTGTGTCGTAAATTCATGGATCTGGGATTCTCAATCCATGAAATACCTCAATTGAGTGTTTCCATGGCAGTATGAAACATCCTACAATATTAAATCAGTAATGTATTTGCCAATACAATTTTTAAAACGGTATAAAGTGGTAAAATTTAACATTATGGATAAATTAAGACATGATCTCCTCTTTGGTATAAATTTCTTTGATCATTTTAATATCACTATTGGAAATACAGAAGACATCATCAAACATGAAAGTATCCATACATTATCTAATGGTGAATTGGCAACAATGAATATAAGCAATTCGGTTAAATCAAGACATGAGTTGACAGAGGATCAATCGAAAACCTTAGATTTAGTGGTTGAAGATATAAGGCATTCGGTAGGCGAAGGTATAGGAAGAACGAACTTGATAAAGCACTACATTGATACAGGAGAACATATGCCCGTCACTCAAAGGCAATATCCCTTTTCACCGCATATTATGCAGGAATTGGAAAATGAAGTAGATGAAATGTTGGCAAAAGACATATGACCATCATTTAGTTCATGGCGTTCACCGGTACTTTTAGTAAAAAAAGGCATCAGGCTCTAATAGATTATGTTTAGATAGTAGACAACTAAATAAGACAACAAAGAATGATTCCTATCCCCTGCCAAGAGTTACTTCTATTTTAGACGGTCTAAAGAATGCTCGGTATCTATCAACTCTTGATTTGAAATCGGCTTTCTGGCAGATACCATTAGAAACTACAAGTAAAGAAAAAACCGCATTTGGTTTGCCGGGTAAGGGTTTATTTCAATTCAAGGTCATGCCCTTCGGTCTTAAAAATGCAGGTCAAACGCAACAGAGGCTAATGGACAAGTTATTTCTGCCAGAGCATGAGGGTAAAATCTTTGCTTATTTGAATGACATTGTGGTATGTAGTAAGACTTTTGAAGAACACATTAGATCGTTGATTTGGGTTAAAAAGCAGTTGCTCTCAGCAGGTCTCACAGTAAATTTTGAGAAGTGTCAGTTTGCTCGTCCGTCGTTAAAGTACTTAGGCTATATTGTGGATAAAGAAGGTTTAAGGACAGACCCAGAAAAAGTAAGAGCTATTTTAAACTATCCAAGACCAAACACATATACAGAGTTAAAACGTTTTCTAGGACTTGCGAGTTGGTATCGACGTTTTGTAGAGAACTTTGCAATTGTTGCAACTCCTTTACACGATCTCATTAAAGGTCTGAAAAAAGGTCAGAAAATTCAATGGAATGCAGAAGCTGAAACTGCTTTCATTGATCTCAAAACGGCGCTAACTACTACTCCGGTACTGAGTTGCCCTGATTTCAACTTAGGATTTATTATACAGTGTGATGCCTGAAACAAAGGTACGGGTGCTGTATTATTTCAAACTCGTGATGGTATTGAGAGACCAGTTGCGTATTCTAGCCGAAAATTTTCGGAAAGAGAGACAAAGTACTCTACTTCCGAGAGAGAGTTACTAAGTGTGATTCACGCGGTTGAACAATTTAGGCCGTACATAGAAGGCACGCACTTTAAGGTCACAACGGATCATAGCGCCTTGCAATGGTTTTACAAGAATAAGGATCCTCATGGAAGGTTGGCTAGATGGGCAATGAGGTTACAACAATTTGATCGAGGTGATATATAGAAAAGGTAAGGATAATCTTGTACCGGATGCACTATCAAGAGCAATTCCAGATAAGGAAATAAACATTATAGATATTAAACCAGATGACAAAGATAGCTGGTACAAGTCAATTGAAAAAGAAATATCGGAAGGAAAAGACAGAGATGATTGGATGCTTAATCGAGGTATTTTATGGAAATATTTGAAACTGAAACAATTTCCGGATGAAAAAGATTCGTGGAAAATAGCAGTTCCTGAAAAATTGAAAAGACATGTACTAGTAGAATGCCATGACAGTCCAACAGCAGGACATTTAGGAATTAAAAAATCTATAAACCGAGCAAGACAACATTATTTCTGGCCTACCTTAATTAAAGATGTTAAAGATTATGTACGGAAATGTGAGACTTGTTCTCAACATAAACCTAGTCAACTGCCGCCAATTGGAAAAATGGGTAAACATAAAGATGTGACAGAGCCCTTCCAAATAGTTTCCATGGACTTAATGGGTCCTTTTCCGCGATCAAAGACAGGAAATACAATGTTGCTTGTAGTTTCGTGTTGGTTTAGCAAGTTTGCATTATTATTTCCTTTGAAAAATGGTAAAACATCAACTATTGTTAAAATTATTGAAGAACAGATATTTCTCGTATTTGGAGGACCAAAGACAGTAATATGTGATAATGGGAAACAGTTTATTTCATCACAATTTAAAGAATTAATTACAAACTACAACTCAAAAATTTGGTATACGCCTTATTATCATCCTCAAGCCAATCCTACAGAACGAGTAAATAGAGTAATTGGTACAGCAATAGCGTCATATATTGAAGATAATCATAAAGATTGGGATAAGTTTGTACCTCATATAGGCCACGCCATTAGAACTGCTATACATGAAATAACTGGCAAGACTCCTTCATACTTGTTTTTTGGTAGAGAAACCTCCTTACAAAACAAAATAGATTTCGGACCAGATAAAGATGATTATGTTAATGTAAATAGAAAATATTTCGAAAATAATTTAACACTTAGAGAAGAGATATACAAAGATGTAAACAAAAGGCTGCGAGAGGCTTATGAAATCAATAGCAAAAATTATAATAAAAGAAGGCGAATATGCAATTTTAATGTTGGGGAGTTGGTTTGGAAGAAAACAAAACCACAATCATGTGCTGATAAATACTTTATGGCCAAGTTATCTCCAAAGTACGAAAAGGCTATAATTTCGGATAGAGTATCGTCCGATGTTTATATCCTAAAAAGTGTAAGGGGCAAACATTTGGGTACATGGCACGCTTCTGACCTGAAACGGGTAATTTGAGGCCTGGCTGAATCCGGTTGGATTCTAATTGTTGAGGGGGGATATGTGATGATAATTGAGATGGGACTTATTTCCGAACTTGATAAAAGGATTGGTAGGAACTGTGGAGAAACGGCTGAGGGTCGAGTTCGCGACGAGTCGTGAGAGTAAAGAATAGTACGACGTAGCGGTGATACTTGTCAGACATTTAAAGTTTAAAGGCGTATAAGTTTGCTTAAATATATTAAAACTGTATATCAGTGAACCTTATATATTTTAAATAGAAGCTTATATTTGTGGAACGTTAATTTTATAAGTGCAACGGTGCAATTAATGTGTAGCTTTAGATTTTGCTAAGTATTAAATGCTTACTTATTTTACTGCTAAGAGCAATGTAAATTATGCTTAAGAATTATCTAGCTTTGTAGTCTTTATTGTAGCCTTACATGTTTCTTATAAATATCATACACATTCACACATTTGTTTCTTGTCTTACCCGGACCCCGACCCCCTGGCTTGAGCATCCATGACAAAGTCTTTAAGATTCAATGACGCTCTGTAGAAACACGTTATTCGTAAAAAAATTATCACGATTTTGATGATTGTTTTCCATCGCTTGTTGCAGGAGCGACAGAGTTTATAGAGTTGGACACGAACGATCCCGCGGTGTGGAGCTGGGACGCTGTGGAGCAGTTCGCGTGCCGACGCGGGCCGTGGGACGCGCTGTTGTGCTGCGAGGGCGCCGGCAGCCCGCGCGCACGCCCCCGCAGCGTGCCCGCGCTGCTCAAGTACGTACTGACACGCTGCTGTACAGGAACAGTTAGTGTACCGTAACGGGCCGTGTGACGCGCTGCTGTGCTGCGAGGGCGCCGGTAGTCCTCGCGCGCGTTCCCGCAGTGTGCCTGCGCTGCTCAAGTACGTTCTGACACACTGCTGTACATACTGACACGCTGCTGTACGTGCTGACACGCTGCTGTACTTACTGACACGTTGCTGTACATACTGACACACTGCTGTACGTGCTAACACGCTGCTGTACGTACTGACACGCTGCTGTACGTGCTGACACGCTGCTGTACGTACTGACATGCTGCTGTACATACTGACACGGCCGTACGAACTGACACGCTGCTGTACGTGCTGACACGCTGCTGTACATACTGACACGCTGCTTTACGTACTGACACGCTGCTGTACGTACTGACACGCTGCTGTACATACTGACACGCTGCTGAACGTACTGACACGTTGCTGTACATACTGACACGCTGCTGTACGTACTGACACGCTACTGTACATACTGCACGCTGCTGTACGTACTGACACGCTGCTGTACGTACTGACACGCTGCTGTACATACTGACACGCTGCTAAACGTACTGACACGCTGCTGTACATACTGACACGCTGCTGTACGTACTGACACGCTGCTATACATACTGACACGCTGCTGAACATACTGACACGCTGCTGTACATACTGACACGCTGCTGTACGTACTGACACGCTTCTGTACGTACTGACACGCTGCTGTACATACTGACAAGCTGCTGTACGTACTGTCACGCTGCTGTACGTACTTACACGCTACTGTACATACTGACACGCTACTGTACATCCTGACACGCTGCTATACATACTGACATGCTGCTGAACATACTGGCACGCTGCTGTACATACTGACACGCTGCTGTTCGTACTGACACGCTTCTGTACGTACTGACACGCTGCTGTACACACGGACAAGCTGCTGTACGTACTGTCACGCTGCTGTACGTACTGACACGCTGCTGTACTTACTGACACGCTGCTGTATGCACTGATACGCAGCTGTACGCACTGACACGCAGCTGTACAGGCTATTCGGAGGCTTGATGTAAAGCATTGAGAGAAGGGGGACCTCGTGGGACACATTTTTTGAGCGTGTTACCCTAACCTAGTGTCTTAGAATTTCAAGTCAATATAGTGAAAATTATGACTTTAACTTGAAATTCTAAGACATGCGAATATCCCATAATTTGTTATTTAAACGTTCGTAACGATCAAACCAGTTACAATCAAATATCAGTACATAAAACCTTGTTTTTATCTTAGCTTAACACATTCACTCATCGTTAACTAAGTGATACATACTGATGAGTTAGTATTTTTCCTTTTCAAATATTTAAGACAATTAGAATTACTCTTTTTAACGCGTTTAAGAAAACGATAGTAAACTTACATATTCAAACATTTTTAAAAATACTTAAAACTCACACCTTTTCTATTGATTTATTTTATTATCGTACATAAAGATACTTGCCTATTTCACAAAACTAAACCGAACCGAGTTTATAACCAACCCTAAGTTCGGTATCACAAATGTCATTTACAACCCTGCAAAGAATACTTGACTTTATCCTAGTCCCAGTAGTATTTTAATTAATGCAACTTAAACTGGTTTGTAAATAAAACATTCTTCATAACCAACTCATTTATTATTCATATTTAAATTGTGAACCTCGATCGCTAATACATTTCGGGTCTATTTCGCACTTCAGTATTAATTATTTTAATAACATCTCTTTATTCTTTTTTTTTATTCAAACGCTTCATTAATCTTTTCTATTATATGTTCCCGAGTCGTTATTTCTTTAGTATAAACCAGCTCTTTGACTCAACCCCACATATGAAAATCCATAGGGCTCAAATCCGGCGATCGAACAAGCCTGGACACCGACCTTCCTCTTCTAATCAAACTGTTAAGAAAACATTTATCTAAATATATCCTGACTGTAACTCGGTAGTGCGCATGGCAGCCATCATTTCGATAGATTATTTCTGTGTCAGTTTTCATTATTGACACTTCATCCAGTAGATTGGACAAATCATTTTCTACAAACCAAGTAATGCTGTAATGCTGCAAGTAATTCTGTAAGCCCCTAAATTGCGTGCCCGACAGGATCCATAACACTGGTCTTACATTATTTTATAACATCTTATGTACATTATGGTTTAGCAATAAATGTTAGAGTTTAAGTTTAATTGTCTTCATTTAAAGATTCCGGGACAAAATGATGCCCAACACACATTTACTGCAAATTTTCTTTCGAAAGAAACTTGTTTCTTTCAATGTGGTTTTGCTTCTTTATCGGCCTATTCATGCAGGTTATGGAAGTTTATATACCTCATGATCCACCAAATCGAATTATACGTTAGACATCCAAAAACAAGGAAGAGAAGGAACACATCTTCTCGTCAGCTATACCTCAATTTCTGAAAACTGAAGTGTACAACCAGTGCGTGTTGACAGTGATAACTTACGGATCTGAGACGTGGTCCTTCACTGCTGGCCGTATGAGGACGCTCAGGTCGCTCAGCGAGCTATGGAGAGGGCTATGCTCGGAGTTTCTCTGCGTAATAAACACAGAAATAAGAATATCCGCAGTAAAACCAGAGTGACCGACATAGCCCAACGGATTAGTAAGCTGAAATGGCAATGGGCCGGCCATATAGCTCGAAGAACCGATAACCGATGGGGAAGAAAGGTTCTCGAGTGGCAGCCTCGTACCGGTAGGCGTATTGCAGGGCGACCCCCCATTAGATGGAGTGACGACCTGGTAAGACATGCAGGAAGTCGATGGATGCAGGTGGCTCAGGACCGTGCTTTGTGGCATTCCTTGGGGGAGGCCTATGTTCAGCAGTGGACTTGTGAAGGGCTATTGATGATGATTATACCTTCTCCAGTAAACTGTGATTCGTCGTTTTATAAAACACGGCAAAAATACCTAACCGTCGCTGTCACCATTTAATAAAAATCGACAAAATTGTACTCTCCGGACAGGATCTCCAGCTGTAACCGGTTTAATCATCATGAACGATTAAATACCAAATACTGCGGTATTTACCGTAAATCATAACTTTCATTATAAATAGAAATTCTACCGCTGTTTTTCGTATGGTGAGTGTAGAGAACCGGAAGCCGTTTTTAACTTTATTTATTTTATTATATTTATAAATCCCATGACCTAATGTGCCAGTGAAAACAGTAAACATTTTAATTATTGTAACATATTATAAATAAGGCAGCCTTTGTGAATTCGCTCACAGATCTAGGTACATGTCAAGCTCCTCATGGATAAGGCGTTTTAAGGTGCATTTCATTATATTCCACCATATCTAAAACGAATAAGGTTCATATTTAAGTGGGTAAAAGGATGCTGTTTGAGATATAGAAACCTAACAAATTTGTTTTGGATTCTTTTGAACATTACACTCAAGTTGGCCCCTAACTATGGCGTTATATAATACTAAAATGGCTTTAATCTTAGTGAAACAACAAGCCCTGCGCAGTATGAAACCTAAGTTGCGATACGCTCACTCGCAGGTGTCCACTATGTATATGATTTTGAAAATTAAGTACTGAGGCGAAACGAACACCCAATCCCTAAGCCTCGTTTACTCGTGCCATAGCTACTCCATCCAGCGCATACCTACAGAGTACGGGATTGCATGCGCGAGCAATAGTTAGTGTTTGTGCTCAGGGGTGGCAACGCATTTGCATTTTGATTCCTAATCGGGGATAGATCTGGATGTTTATGGGCCACAAATACAGCATCTACATCTTACATAATTTTTGATGGTTTTAGATACTGAATGTTGTTTACCAGCTGTAATAAAAAATAGATATTTTAAATTTTTTTTTCTTTTTTAGGTCGACAGCTCCCAAAAGTGCCTTTATTGACCTCCGGTCTAAAGCCCTCCTGACTGACAGGCTGCCAACCCCGCTCTGGCTCGTCTTCAGCGCCTCTTTCTATACATACAGAATGTTAAGGGTAAATATAATTATATAAATTATTTTTTAAGTTAACAATACTGAAAAGTTTTTTTTAAATATTAATATTATTTATTTCAAAAAAGTCCCGCTGGGTTTGTTTTCGATTCCTCCCTTTACAGAGGTATTTTATGAAGCAATGGTAAATTAAACATAAGAGTAACTTTGAATAAGTTTTATTTATAATCTGTTGAGTAAAAAGTTTCTGTTACTATTATAGCATATTAAATTAAAGGAATTACTGAATTTGGAATGTTGTAATCGATTTAGAAAGTGACTCAACAATCTGCTAGTAGTATATTATCACGGTCATTCACATGTTTTGTTGCGAAGTTGTTGAAATAAAAGATAAAACATTTTAGTTGTAGTTTTGTATTATACTTGTAAACGATTTTTTTAAATATGTAAAGTTAATCTTTGTAACATGGCGGTGCAGTGGGCGGTGGGGCTGGGCACGCACACGGACTGGCTGGAGCCCGGCGCGCGGCTCACTGCCGGGCTCAGCGAGCTGGCGGAGCTGGTCGACAGTGGCCACCTCACACCCACCCTGGATAAGGTATTTACACGGATTTCTCTACTGTACTAATGTTAAACACTCGCTGCCCGCGGTGCCATAAAATGGGGAAACAAGACGCCGTCTGTTGCGCTCTCTGTCGCACTAACAGGCCTTATGCGTGGTACGTGCGTACTAGGTTACGCGTCACAATGCATGAACACGGTTGTTAACACTTTCACGGACGGTACCAGATACCAGTTGAATCCGTGTTGTAGAACGACACGATACATTTCCTTATAAATAGACTTGACGTTTATACACGAAGTGCTGCACTATATTAGATATTTTGAAGACTTTATGACAGAAACGTTTTATCACGTCATCATACATTCTGTCGTAATTAGTACAATTAATAGGATGTGTTATGGACATAACATCCAATACATATACGTATTCTATCATGTCGTATTACGTAGATGAATAGTAGTAATATCACTACGTCATCATACGTAATTTTTATTCGATCTCTAGTCCCTATAATCGTTCTGGAACGGATCAACATCATCAGATTTGTCTTGCGTTTTCCAGTAAGATACCAGTTTCATAGAGCCATGTTATTTACAATACAGTTAATAACAAAGAAACGATAAAACAATTACATAACTAATACTTACGATTATTTTGTGTTTCGACGAAGTTTACTACGAATCGCTCCTGCGAAGCTAAAACTCGCACGCACCCACTCGTGACACGGCCAGACTAAATGTCTGGACGCGAGAGGCGTGCGAGGCACACGCAACGTGATCATACGTTGTGCGTGTGTGTGTAGCGTTCAACACATTGACCAAGGACACATTTTTGAAATGGTCAAAAATCTATTGTATATGACAGTAAAGTTCAGTGTTTGATATGTTGTGACACAAGGTCCAAATCGTAGAATTTTATTTGAAAATACATCGGTAATGAACGTTCCGCAGCACATGATCTTATTTTTATGAAAGTCATGATACGTTGCGCCGTATCAATTTATTACAAAAAGACGTACAATCACGTACCGTCCGTGGAAGTGTTAAGGTTGAAATCGCTGAAAAAGGTAACTTATTCATATTCATTTCTATAAATTACATTATAAGAAAAATTAAAGAAAAATAAAACCTAATAATACTTTAAGAGAAATAAAACCTGACCTTCTTTTTTTAGTAAATATATTTAATAATATTTTTTATAGTAAATGGATACTATGCTCCTTATACGTCTACATCTATCCGGTTAAGCATCAAAATGCAGATAAATTTTCACTCCTGAGGCCTATGGAATGCCTCTTTTCCATTAAAAAGGATCTCGGATTCTCTACACTCACCATACGCAACACAGCAGCATTCAGCTGCTATTTCATGCTGGTATTCTGTGAGAGCGAGAACCTCATCGAACCGACATATTCGTGCTACAACCAGAATACAACTGTAGCATCACTCTACCATATTTTCAGATTATGGCGTGTGCTTATTACCTGAGCTGCAATATACCTCATTCAGTTTTCACGGATGTTATCGGGTATAATGTCATAGATCACAAATCCTTGACAAAGAACAATGATTCATTCCAAAAAATATCCTAATTTCAATAGAGAAGATGGCTGGGTGCTGCCATCTGCTTGGGATCCTCCCATGTCCATGGATACTGTAAAGTACGCGAATCAGCGGGAACATAAATCAGCGATAAAATCTGTTTTATTTAAAGCGTAAACATAAGAAATTATCATACAGCGTTTCTTTATAACGTGAAACGTTTTTAAAATCACTCCGTAACACAATCAACAGCAAAATTCCGCTCAAGACTACAACTGCTCGGGGCAAACGGAGCAACAAGACCAAGGCGACCCCTGCCACGCTGTCCGTGAATTTCTGCAATATCAGGGGACTTCACTCTAACCTAAACGCCGTCCACTACCATCTCGAGACGGCGAGGCCGGCTCTGCTCTTTCTGACCGAGACGCAGGTGTCCTCTCCGGCAGATGTCTCGTATCTCTCCTACCCGGGGTACAAACTGGAACACTCCTTTGTGCCTCGGGCTGGAGTTTGCGTTTACGTCAGAGAGGACATCTGTTCTCGACTCCTCGGCAGACTTGAAAGTTCGGACCTGTCCATCCTTTGGCTACGCGTAGACAGCGACGACCATCCGCGCGTCTACGGGTGCCTCTATAGGTCCCATAGCGGTAATGCCGAAACAGACCGACTCTTCGACCACGTCCAAATGGCTACAGATTCGTTGCTACAGCAGATCCCCTCCGCAGAGATCGTGATCCTCGGCGACTTTAACGCTCATCACGCCGAATGGCTTGGTTCACGTTTAACCGATCATGCGGGGGAGATCTGTTCATGATTTTACCTTGGCATATGGTCTGACACAAGTGGTTACTATGGTGGTGGTGGTGGAGGATCATGCACCTTCCCTGTTGGACCTTCTGCTGACCTCTCACCCGGACGGATATCAAATTTCCGTCGACGCCCCTTTAGGCTCCTCGGACCATTGTCTTGTCCGGAGTGTGGTGCCACTCACGCTGAAATCGCAGTTGCATTCTGCAGGCTGCCGCCGTGTTTGGCACTATAGGTCAGCCGATTGGGATTGGATGCGGTCTTTCTTTGCATCCTACCCTTGGGGGCGGGTTTGCTTCTCGTCGGACGATCCCAACGTTGTTGTAGATTCTGTCGCTGATGTGGTACTTCAGGGTATGGAACTTTTTATTCCTTCCTCTGTGGTGCCCATTGGAGGCAAATCTCAGCCATGGTTTGGTTGCTCCTGTAAAATAGCATCATGATATAAACAGGAATGCCACCAAGCCTGGGCTGACGCATCAGCGTCCCGGGATGTAAACACCAGCGTTCTAAAAAAGAAGTATAATTCCGCCTCTAGGTCCTTCAAAAGAGTCATTGCCAAGGCAAAGTCAGAGCACATAGGCAGAATTGGCGAGAAACTAGTTCGCCTTCCTTCTGGAACCCGTGCATTCTGGTCTCTCGCCCGCGGAATTTGTGTCGCCATATTGTGTCGGATATCCGGCCATAATAAAACAATTTTTAATTGTGTGTTTGCCGAATAAAGCATGCCAGAATTTGTT
Organism: Parnassius apollo; assembly: GCA_907164705.1. Classification (NCBI taxonomy): domain Eukaryota; kingdom Metazoa; phylum Arthropoda; class Insecta; order Lepidoptera; family Papilionidae; genus Parnassius; species Parnassius apollo. Next base: position 177,499 of record CAJQZP010000280.1, read on the forward strand.
TCTATTTATTCAAATACAAAAAATTATAGAATAATTGATGGTATATCCATTAGGAGGATATAATGATTTTTGGAGCACAAAATGACAAAATAATCGCAACACTTTTCCAAATGGCGCAAAAGTATGACGTCATATACTGTCCAATGTTTTGGAACGAATCACCAGTATAGCGTCGATTCATGACGTCATTTGCATTGGACAGTACACTGCGTTGTATTTCGGAACATACCCATAATATTCTGATTTCGGTTGTCACGAGCTATGATTTGCGCGCGGAATTTCTTGTGTATTATACATATTTTGTATGTATGTTTTCATTGATTCGAATTGCAATATTTCTCTAGTATATATTTGAGACTATATTGTAATTTATCGTAGGTATAGTAATTAATTATTTTAAAAACGCAATTATGTTTTCAATAGTATTATTAACAGCAGGCTGGCCCGTGATTTTTCTGAAATATCGTCACAATACTGATTACCTACGTCATACGTGTCAGTGTTTCATATATGAATGTATTTGCTTTCTTGCAGATCGGGGCATCAAGGTCGTTGTAGACGGTGCAAGCTCCGATTGCAAGCCTATTAACGCTGGTGCTCCACAAGGCTGCGTGCTATCGCCAACGCTGTTTCTTCTGCATATAAATGATATGTTGCAAACCATGTTGTTTCATTGCTATGCAGATGGCAGCACTGGTGATGCTCTTTACACCGGCCGAGCCAATATTTCTCGGGAAAACGTCTCCGAGTGCCGGGACAAACTTGTGTCTGAAGTCGAGTCTTTGCTGAACAGAGTCTCGGATTGGGGGCGACTAAATCTAGTCCAGTTTAACCCCCAGAAGACACAAGTTTGCGTGTTAACCGCTAAAAAGAACCCCTTTGTCGTATCTCCTCAGTTTCAAGGCACTCCCCTTGTTGCCTCAGCCAATATTGGAATCCTCGGCGTCGACATATCGAGTGACGTGCAGTTTCGTGGTCACTTGGAAGAGAAGGCCAAATTGGCCTCCAAAAAGCTTGGCGTGCTCAGCAGAGCGGGACAGTATTTCATGCCGGCACACCTTAAGCAACTTTACAAGGCGCAGGTTCGGCCGCACATGGAATACTGTTCCCATCTCTGGGCTGGGGCTCCCCAGTACCAGCTCCTTCCACTTGACCGCATTCAGCGCAGAGCGGCTCGAATCGTCGACGACCGAGTGCTTTCCGATCGGCTCGATTCACTGGCACTGCGAAGAGATGTTGCATCTATTTGCATTTTCTTTCGCATATACCATGGAGAGTGCTCTGAGGAATTGTTCGGATTAATCCCAGCCGCCAAATTTCGTGAACGCACTACGCGGCAAACGTCCCGATACCATCCACACCATCTGGATGCTTGGCGGTCCACCACTGTACGTTTCAAGAGTTTTCTTCCGCGTACAACCTCTCTGTGGAATAGTTTACCACCAGCGATTTTTCCGGACCGATACGACCTGGAGACCTTCAAGAAAAGAGCGTACTTCTTTCTAAAGGGCCGGCAACGCGCCTGCAATTCCCCTGGTGTTGCGGTTGATCATGGGCTGCGGTAGTCACTTAACATCAGGTGAGCCGCATGCTCGTTTGCCCCCTCTTCCATAAAAAAAATCAGATAAGTGAACCGTAACGAAAAATTACAAAACTGTTACTCTTAGAAACCTAAACGAAGGGGCCATTATTTAACTTATATAGTCAGCTTGCTGTTACGTCCTTTGAGTTTGCATGAAGGCTGTGCGGGTTGGCGGGAAAGCGCAACGTGCACATTGACCAAAACCGGCGCTCTCTCACCGTCCTAACACTAAAAGTGATTCGCTGACGTTTTTACGTGGTAGAGCCACGTTGCAGCTATATTATAGTTGTAGCACGAATGGGTCGGCTCGACCGGGGAAGAATCACGCTCTCACAGGATACCAGCGTAAAATAGCAGCTTATAACTGCTGTGATTCTTATGGTGAGTCCTAAGAACCGAAGACAATTTTTACTGGAATAAAGGCATTCCATCTTATTCCTCAAGGGTGACAACGCATTTGCATTTCGATTCTTAATTAAGGATAAATGTGGATGTCTATGGGCCACAGCATCCACTTACCATCAGGTGGAGTGTGCTCGTTTGTCACCCAATGCTATAATATATAAAAAATAGACGTTTCACGTTATACCAACGGCCGTGTGTCCCGACGCAACTCACCCGATTTCGTTTTGAATTTCAGTTTATAAATAAAACATCACGTTATATTCCAGGTGTACCTTCCCCTAGACTTCGAGACCGCTTTGGCGCATGCCTGTAGTGATGATGCGTTTGGCTCCACCGTCATTCGGTTTCCATAATGCCACAAACAACTTCAACCTTTCTCGTTCAATAAGGAGTAGAATAGAACAGAAGATATCATTGTCTACCTTAAATAAGGTAACCAGTGATTAACACTTAGAAAACAGTCAGGGTCAGGCGAAGTTAAAATTATGTAAATGCGTTTACGTGTTTAACCAATCACTATTTGTTTGTTATATTATTTATAATGTTAAAATAATTTAGTTGTGACGCATAAAAACATATGTATATGGACATTTTCTAAAGACAATATACAGGGTAGGTTCAAAATAAGTAATATAGGCAGATGATGAAGAAAATTAATTAAAAAAAAATCTCAAACATTCTGTCTTTTTTATCTTTGAAATTCAAAATGCGTGTTAATGCATTATTTTAACTGAAGTTACTGCGCACGCACACATTCGTAATGGTCGATGAATAGCCAAAAATGGGATACTTTCGAATGAGATAGAACCCTTATAAAGTTTTATTTTCAAAAACTGCTATAACCACATATCATTATTAATATATTTGAACTTAAGTTAAAAATTTGTATATATATAGTATTTATATATATTTGTGTGTATATTGTTAAAAAATTTACCGTGTCGTGCGCTCGGTTAAGAATAAAAACGCAGGCGCATTGTCACAAAAAGAGAAGACTTACTTTTACTCACCATACGATAAACAGCAGCATGGAGCTGCTATTCTGCGGGCCCTGCGGTCGGGCTGATCCATTCGTGCTGCAGCTGTAATATAGTTGCAGCGTGGTTCTACATTCTTTTTTATTTCAGTCTTTTGTTCCTTCTAGTTCCTTCTATCTACATTTTCTTCTTTGTGGTTCTTTGTGATGTGGTTGTGAGCCGCGGGTTTGAATCTCGCGAGACACGCTTATTTGTATAGTCTACAAATAACTGTTCTGTGTCTAAAATATGTAGTTGTCTAGATGTATATAAAATACCTCCACGAAACGGGAGAAAATCCTAATAAAAATAAGTAATATCCCTTTAAAACAATTGCATATATTATAAATCCAATCAAAATCGAAAAATATACTTAGTCGAATCCAGATAATATATTTTAGAACAGTTTATCAAATGCATAAATCCGAACGCAACAAGATCCGATTAAAAAAACTTTGATACACGTTTACACATGTAGCTAAACAAATGTATACACAAAAATTTTGATATGTATTTATAAAGATAACTCGTACATTAAATTACACTAATCTTTCGGATTTTATCCGTATTTTATTCGTAGGTAAAATCCGTAAAATAAGTTTCATTTAATGTGTAGTGTACACACGTACACGTGCCCGCGTGTGCGCAGATGTCCGTGCGATATGTACGCACTCACGCACGTGTAATTCATGCAGGTGTTATCGCCTTGAAATGCGAGTTGGTGGTGATGTGAGTGATTATGGGTGATTGTTCCTACAATAGTAGACTGATTACGAGCTGATGGAGATGTTCATTCATTAATTTATGCATAACAGCCTATCAAAAAATGTCCAGTGCTAAACCCAGGCCTCTCCACAGCCTCATACTTTAATTTTTCTGTTGTTATTAGCTGGTACCCGTCGTATTGCTGCGGCAGAAGAAATAATAATAATTGTGGAAATAGTGTTTTAAAATTGGAGGTTACGAGTATATTGTTAAATTAAGAATATTAATATATTAATTAAAATTGAATGACATCATGACTTTCAAATAAATTTGTCAGTACTATACGCACGTCGCCTACTGTAAGTTGCTTGATCTATGCCTATAACCTTCAGGCAAGTGCAAGCAATATGTTGACAAAGTTTATCGCAATCTGATGAACGGTATGTCAACACATAAAGTACGAACAAACGAACATTTATTTTTATATATTAGATTAGCTGCTGCGCGTCTCGTTTATTTCTCTCACCACACCCAGAGGAAGATATAGAGCTCAGCTGGTTAAAGAATCTAGCTGTAAGACCTAACAGCACGGGATCATTATATCATTATATTATATCTTATGTTTTTCACGAGATCTAATTACTATTTTATAGTCTATAACATTTAAAAGACAATAATTCCGGAACAGTTAAATTGTTATACAATTCGGCTAACTTAGTGTATAGTTACAAAAATGTAATAGAATAGAATAATAACACAACAATAATACCATTTTTTGACGGCTCCGTGGTGCAGTGGCTTAGCAATGAGTTAGTTTCTAAAGGCCGCGGGTTCGAATCCCGCACGTAAGTATTTGTATTGCCTAAGTAATTTTTCCGTATCTGGATGTTGCCCTTGTGAAATTTATGTTTGTAAACTGCCCCCGATACAGGACAAAATCCTAGTGTGGAAGTAACGTTTTTTTAAAGAAAAAGAAACAAAGAATTGACAGCGACACTAGCCTAATGGCAAAGCATTGATCGCGAACTCGAGAGTCTGCAACGTTTTACTACTGTCATGAACCACTCCTGACACAAGCGTTTCAAGCTTACCAGGAGTGGTTAAAAGGAATATTAGTAATGTTAATTAATAAGATTACTAATATTTAAAAAAAAAAGGAATAAAATTCGCGTACATATATGAAATTGTAGATGTGTGTCTAATTATTATGTTAAAAAAATATCAAACAAGTCTTCTCGGAAAAATCTTTGTAAAAGGTTTTTATTTTTACCCGACTTAAAAAAAAGTAGTTCTTAATTCGAGTGTATGTTCTTTTTCTTGTATGTATGTTACGCGATATCTTCGCAGATTGTGAATCAATTGTAATAATTTCTTTTTCATTAAATAGGTTTTACTCATGGGTGACATTAAATTTTAAAGAAAAGATTTTACCCTAAGGGTGGAAAATAGGGGAAAAAGTTGTATGTTGGACTATTCTTTAAGTAATTTCATATTATATCTTCGCAGAGAAAGAACCGATTATAATGATTTTTTTTCTTAAATAGTTTATACTGCAAGGGTGATCCCATATAAATTTGGAGTTCAAATTTCACCCATAAGGCTTGCAAATAAATAACTTCTTTTTTAGCAATTTGAAGTCGTTTTTTTTAAATTATAATTATTATTCATAATAATAAGATACCGATACACTATACCAATATATCAGCGCCATAGCTTTCCGCCGTTATCTCGTTTTGGAAAGCGTGCCTAACGTGCTTAGTAAAAAAAAACTTATTTAAAAAATTACACACAAATATACTTCTCTCAACACAAACTAAGTGTCATAACAACTAATGTTTTCAACAGTAATGTTTTGTCTAGAAAAAGACTGTCATCTAGTACTTAAAACATGTTTTTTTTTAACTAAAATTTACCTTCATTAAAGTTAAGTAGTAAGTCGAAAACGCAGTCAATTATAATTAACAACTTCAATTTTTATTTCAAGTTGGTTTGATGATAAATAAATAACATCATGATGACTCTAACGGTCCGCGCCGCCGCTTCGCTTCGCGCAGTCGATTTCTGGATTTTGCCAACAGCGCCACCTTCCGGGTCCAATTGTAAATCTAAACGATTTTCCAATCAACTTGATCACACACGGAATTTCATAAACATCGGTCCAGCCTCTAGTCCATTAGAAGTTCAGTCACACGCACGGACAGAATAATTATATATCCTTTTCGGGCCCTAAATCTTTTTTTTAATATTATTGTTATTTTTTCATGGAATCTGTTGGGCGAACCAAAGGTTTGCGTAAAAATTAATAAAAGAAATCCAAAACATCCCCAACTTCCGTAAATACCCCTGCACGATCGTAACGTATGGGCTAACTTTAATAGCGCACGATCGTGATATTTTTAGGATTTTGACTTTTGGTGTGCTTTTTAATATTAAAAACAGCAAGAATTTAGATATAAAATGTCTTTTATTAAAATATGTAGTCACATACTCAATAAGTAACAATTAGAAAAACAACATACAAAGATCTAACATGTACAAATCACTACAGTTGAGATCAAAACTAAATCAGCTTTTACTATTGCTTCATCAGACTTGATTTGATGATTTGATGACACTAGTATTGATAGCTATTACTTTTATGGTAAGCTGCAAAGCAGTTTTGTTTTCTCGAGAGGCACAGGTACACGTTCCATTTTTTGCATCAAAGTTTCGATCGGCTCGTACATCCTTCCATTCGGCATGATTTGATCTCCTAAAATTTTGCATGTTCAGCTCTAAATTTTCGGCTTAGTCAGTATTATTACTTGGAGTTTTTCTACGAATGAGTAAGCTGGTAAATTCATCGACTACTTGCATTCCAATTTGTACAGGTTCCATGCATTACAGCCAGATCAATGAAATGGAGTATTACCTTCAGTGTCCACTTTCTTGTCTTCGTGAAGATGCGGTAATATTCCATTGATTGGTCAACGATGACTACACCGCCCATGTGCCTGTTGTAGATCGCGATGGTTTTTTGTGCGGAGACGTCCATGAATCCTGACGTATTCCCAGTGCTTTACAAAAGTCGTTTCGTCTGCAGAAGTGCACTTTGATGCGATTAACATGGCTGGCCTTGTTGCCCATCCATTCAATTACGACGACATCGCACGGACGAAATCGTTCACAAGCTTCTTTGGTCCGGTCAAGTATCGGTTGGACTTTCCAGAGCGTGTTGGTATTACCTGGTGGAGCAGTATCGCAGTCGAAGACATGACAAGCTGAACGCAGTGTCTTTAACCTTTCTCTAGTCATGGTGTTTGTCACCATGTGTATTCGCGTCCCATCCCAGCTCGCCAGTTCATGAACAGCCTTGGCTATTGGATGACACCCATAATCAAATGAATACCATCAAGTTTTTTCAGTTCAATGGAATTTATATTTAGAAATCCGGCCTGTGCAGCGCATGTAGAGGATCGTTACTAAACGTAGCAGATTGTTCAAAAAACTCGTCATCAAAGTAGTCTTTGAAATAGTTAAAGGCCCTCTAATTGCAAAAAAAAAAAACGAAAGGCGATACTGAAGACTGTGCAGTTGGAATTCCATCAGCGGGAGTCGATGACCTTTGGAGAGATAATTCTGTTCCATTATCTAGTCTTCCTAACTCTGAATTGTTGCCATGCCCAAGTAGATGAAATACCAAATCACTGGTAAGTTCAACTCCTGTCCAAAATAAAAGTAATTACAAACAAATTCAAAGAAATGATAATCAAAACCGTCTTAAGAGAAGATGGACCTGAACGTCACGATCGTAATTATTTTGAGTTCGTGGAATAATTTTGTTTGACAAATCGTTTTTACGGTAAAAACGTGTTGAATGGATAAACAATGATTACGTTTACGAAATTACATCAAGATCATTACTTACGATTACCGCTGCCAACGTAAAAAAACGCTGCCATGTGTGTCACCTCACTGATACCAACTAAACGACAAAACGCGCCAAAATTGTTATATAAGCAGCTTAATGCATGCACGATCCTCAGAATATAGAAAAACCCAGAAGCCGTTTAGCTGTATAATAATTACACGCCGCACACTGTGTCCAAAAACTAAACGAACGTCCCGCAGCCGTCCCACTTACCACTCGCGTGATATTGTTAGCTCAGAAAATTTTACGCAGTACTTACCGCTTATTAAGGTAAACGATGATAACATTACAGGTAAGATAATAATGATAAAATCATTATTATTCATTCCTAAACATATTAATTTTGTATAAAAAATAATATAAATAAATAAAAATAAGTACTTTAAAGAAAATACGGTTTCAGTGAGGTACTTAAACATTCAATTTCCTTTTTTATGAGTTAGCTTTGTAAATATTGTCTTTTGAAATTTGAACTAATTACCAGAAATTCATATTTAGATAAATAATGAAAAGCTCTTTTCCTAAGTCTTATCAAACCTCGCTTTTGTCCGTTCTGTGTATTATACTTGTTTCCTCTGTTTTCCTTTTTCTATGTAATTAATTGCAAAAATAAACTGTATTATTTCGTTATCCAAAAAAGTTTTTAGCGATAGAAATGTCCATATATTATTATTTGGCCGGAAAAACTTCATTTTAACTAATTTAGAAAAATATATACCAAGCAATCAATGTACTACCTATCTACATATATATTTTATATTGAAACTCCGTTCCATAATATAACTATTGACGCTATTAATAAAAATTATAATTAAAATTAAGGAAAAAATGTTTATGCAACATAAGATAGCAGCTAAATTGTTTTGATAAGCTAAATTAATGCCGTTTAATAGACAAATAACATGGCTCTTAATAATTCAAAGTAGGAAAAAACAAAACTATTATATTGACAACACTAACAAAATGGACCCATCATTCTCTAATACAATTACGAACAGAACAAATAGGTAATTCAATTCATAAATAAAACGCCATCTGATTGCGCTACTTACATATGAAGTGTGATCCCATCCTATTTCTTTTGGAGCCTAACAGTTTTTTAACAGGCAAAGATGGCACAAAACGGCATAATTTAATTAAATTTTACACTGGCGAAACACTTCTAAGTGTAGTTTTCGTTGCCTCAGTTTCAAGCGCGTGCACGGCTTCTGGTTTTTTCTGTATTCTGAGGCACGGTCGTGTGATGACGCTCTGGCACGGTAATTTTATCTATACAGTATTCCAACTTCATACAAACGGACGAAGCGAGAGCTATGCGTAGGCATGCAGACAATCGTGACTGTGCCGCAGTGATGATTTTGTGGAATATATATAAAAATAGTGGAAATAAATAATAGAAGAGAAATAAATAAATAATAAATCCGAACTTCATGTAAAATCAAACATATAAATTGTAAAATATTTTTTACTTGGTTATAAATTATAGACACCTCTATAACCAAGTAAAAGATATTTTTTTCTCCACCGTGTCCATGTTCCATGTCCCAAAACAATTTTAATTAAGCTTTATATTAGAGTGCGGATTTTTTATACTTAAAAATTTAATAATAAAGCATTTCGTACGTCTCAGCCGAGGCGCAAATATTTTTCGGTCGCAAATTCATAAGACCGATTTGTTATTCAAACATAAACTTGGTTTTTTAATTAAATTTACCAATCAAAAAACGACACGCATTTTTATTGAAAACTTCCTATTCTATTCACAAAGTACCTATTATATTTGTTTATAAAAAAAAGTATATCTACAATCATAAAACTAAATGGAAACACAAAGTAGGCAAATGAAAAAATGTTGGAGGCAGGTAGCTCCATTGATTTAGTATTGTATAACTCAATGGGCAGCCCTATCATGTTTACGTACTGCGCGGCTGTAGGTATTTATTTCAAAGATACGGCTGAGTTACAATACTGTATAGATAATATTACCGTGGCTCTGGCTCTACAAAATTGATTCATAGCGGCGCAAGAATTTCAAAAGAAATGTGCACGATCGTTTTTGGCGGGACTGAAAAGGATATATAAAGACTAGCGACCCGCCCCGGCTTCGCACGGGTGATGTCTGGATCTCGACAACAGCGCCACCTAGTTGGTCCTATTGTGAATCTAAACCATGCTCGAATCACCTTAATCACACACACGAGTTTTCTATCTTTCATCAAAGCGGTCTATCCGTTTAGAAGGATTTCAGGAACAAACACTCGTACAGAAGAATTTTATGTAGATACATGAAGTTATAATAAGTTTCTGCGTTTAAGATTTCATTTTCTGCCACCATAAATACGGTATACCATAATATCGGTACGTGTATCGGTATCGCTGATTATTTACAAGCCGTTTATATTTATTATAATAAATTAACTTCCAACAACTATATCATAATCACAAAATTAAAGACTGCTTTGAAAACTAAACTGATCTGTAAATATATACATACCTATGCCATACTATTATATTGTAGTAGATTATATAATTCAAACGATATTTTAATTTTTTTATCGTTCAATCTGATTCTATGCAGTTCCATATACACAGATCCTAGTTATTATCTTGTTCACAATAGCATGAGGCAAAATGTTGGTCCTGAAATTGATATTAAAATATATATTTAGAAGGAAATAACTAAATAGTATTGTTTGTCTATTATTTGTATTATTAAATGAATTATCTAAATATATTTAAGAGAGGTGCATTTTTTACAACAAATGAGAGTTTCCTGGAAACATTAAACCTTGAAAGGTATTGGTTTGCTTTGTCATGTTACATTAATTTATCGCAAGGATAAATATTTGCTTACACCTAAATATTTTATTTCTATTTATATCTTTTTGATCTGTGTTAAAGCTGTAAATAAATGGTGTTATTCTATTTATTAATCTAAAATTGTTCTCATGCTATAGCGAACGCAATACAGATGCTAAATCATTCACTAAAAAAGACATTGTACATACAAAACTAATGGAATTAATTGTAGATAAGTGTTATTTTGGAATAAATGTTTTATTGTATATTTTCGTTTTTTTTTAATATCACCAATGATAGAAGATTCCCCAATGTCTATATTAACAGAAATTGTCTATTAAAGCAGATAATATTTGATGCTCTCACCTTGCTGCGTTGGTCTAGGGGTCATAATCACGACAGCTGTTCAGAGGTCCCGAGTTCGATCATGAGTCGAGCCAATAATCAGTTAATGGGGTTTTCTGCAAAGGAATTCTCAGTAGCACTCTGGAGTTGGGAAATTGGTGCTGTTTGACCCCTTAGACTCTAAAAGCTCGTAAAGCTGTTGTTCGTGCGGTTTAACTATCCGGTCGGGAGACTTTGCCGTCCCATAAGACTTTGACTGTGAGGAAATAGAGTGCACCTGTGCTTGTGCACAAACTTGTTCACTGTATACCGACCTGTGCAGATGGTTAGTTTTCTTTGATACTGGTAGCCGTGACCGAAATTCGGTCTGGATGTTGTTTGACACTCTATGGCAACTAAATATACTTTTTTTAAACCATTTTTAAATACGGACACAATTATCTTTTGCAGATTATGGGCAAAGATTTAAATCGTTAGATTTGCCCTTACCATAGTATGACCACCGAAATGTGTCCATTCTCAAACGAGTGAGCTCACTCATTCGCAATCAGTGCGCGGTGACAGCCAGACGTTGCTCATTGGAGGTGTGGCGCTGATTTCACCAAAAAAAATCAGAATGCCATCGTGTGCCTTTCGAAAGTGCAACAATAATTCTAGAAACACAAATAAAGCCAAAGGTATAGCATTTCACTATAGTCCGTTCGCGTTAAGAAAATAGTGAGTCATCGTTGTCCGCCGGCCTGGCCACACCCCCCAGCCAATTAAAATGCAAGAAATTAGAAAGTCGAGTTCACAGTGACCAGTTGAAGTCAGGCCTTCGAACAAAACGGTTGTGTATTTTGCGTGTTACTCGTTCAACATTAAATTTTGAAAATGAATACCTATTCGAAAGAATAAAAGTGGATCAATAATCCATAGCCATCCATCATGAATTGGTTTGGGCCCAAATAAAAAATTATGTTGGTGCCAATAACTCCACGTTCAAAATGAGTGGCATAAAAAATATTAGATGACGCAATAGCATTAATAGACGCTAATCGTTGGAAGAAGTGCTGCGACCACGTGATACGCGAAGAAAATACCATGTGGAATTTGGATGACATCATGGAACTTGCAGAACAAAATTCTTTCATAATTAATGTAACTGGAGAATCTAGCGATACTGATTAGTGACTTGAGTAATTTTAAGAAAATTTGTTTCCATTAAACTTAATTAAATGTTTGAAAAAAAAAAAAAGAATTTTTACTCCACTGTGAATGCACCTTTACCCTGTAGTTGCACTGATGACTCACTATTTTCTTAACGCGAACGGACTATAGTAGGCTGCACTAAAAGTAATGGGAATGGAATATTTCCACTGTTCCTGTCATATTAAAATAATTTTTAATTGAAAATTCCTTGGTTTTAAAAATCGAATACCATTTATTTATTTAAAAAAAGATTCTCGGTCTTTTTTTTTAATCTTCGCAAAAAAGGGCTTTGTCGCTGAAGCGATTATGACGCCCTGGTACAACAAAATTCTTAAATAGGATAAATACTAACAACTATATAAACTTATTAATTACTTAATCTCTTATTTACTAACACATAAAGCTTTTTGGCATCTTCTGATAACGGGTCTGATAAAATACTATTAATACTGGCAATCAATGACAAATGTATATTACAATTTTTTCTTTCTATGGAGTTCTGGACACATTCTATCAATAATAATATAATCTTTATTGATATCATCGATAATGTTGCAAGTTGAACAGTTTGGTGAGGTAGTTTTTCGCATCAAGTATGAAAATTTATTGCATGGAATGTGCCCATCTGAGTCTTAATGATATACAGTGTCGCGTCTACACAATATTTGGTTATCTATCCAGGTTGAGCGCATTGGATACGGCTGGATAGTACGATACCATATACCCTTCTCTTTTGCTCTTATATCAAAATATTCCTTCCAGAGGTCATAACAAGTTTTTTTTTAATAACGGTGTATAATTTTGAGATGAAGGGGTAATATTAATTAATATTACCCCTTCATCTCAAAATATAATAATAATATCAGAAAAATATAATAACATCAGTGCCTTCCGAAATGGCTTGTTTGGCTAAAATATCAGCTTTTTCATTACCCTCTAAGCCAATGTGCGAAGGTATCCATTGTAAATATACTATTATGGAATCAGAAAGATTCTCGGTCTTGCCACAAGGTTTTGTCAAACTTGTTTAGTCGTTGAGAAAATGGAATTGACTCGAGAATATTCAAGAGCGATGATTTATTATGACTTTCGAAGTGGTTTAACACAAAAACAGTGTGTTGACCGGATGATTTCTGCATTTGGTGATAAAGCCCCATCCAAAACCACAATTTATCGCTGGTTTGCTGAATTTCAACGTGGATGTGTCAAGCTCAGTGATGATCCCCGTCAAGGTCGTCGAAAAACTGCAGTCACCCAAGAAAACGTTGATGCTGTGCGTAAGCTGATTGAGGAAGATTGACATGTGACATACCGCGAAATTCAGGCAACTTTAGACATTGGCATGAGTCAAATAAAGGGTTTTTCAACAAGAACTTTGTTTTCTAAAACAAAATAGAACAAAGAGTTTAGATGAAGATGATTCAAATTTTTATTGTATTACGAAGAGAAAAGTTTGGCAATTATGAATGAAAAATTATATCTGGCAAATGTCTACTACGACCACCCTGACAGATGTCGATTCTTTCATCAAAGTTTTTAATCACTTTTTGGCAAAATGGCGGGTCTATTTCGTTAATCACGTCGTGGATTTTGAGTTTTAAGGCCGCGATCGATTCGATTGGCTCCGTATAGACTCTGTCCTTAACATAGCCCCAAAAAATAATCCAGTGGTGATTTATCACACGATCTGGCTGGCCATTTAACAGCTGAATTTCGTGAAATTATGCTATCGGGAAATTTGGTTTGCAATAAATTGATCGTTTCGTTGGCTGTATCATCAATAATAGGCCAAAATTGAGATACTAACATCTCGCGATAGCGTGATCCATTGACCGTTACCGCATTTCCAGCCTCATCTTCGAAAAAAACGGCCCAATCACGCCTCCAGAGCACATAGAGCACCATACAGTGACACGTTGAGCATGCAAAGGCTTCTCAATAATCGCTTTAGGATTTTCAGAAGCCCAAATGCGGCAATTTTGCTTGTTGACGTACCCTTTTTTTTTTTTTTTTTTTTTTTGCATGGGGAAATGCCTACGCATACCCGCCTCGCGGGGGCAAGGACGGGTTATGTCGGACTCGCACCGACTAAAACCCCATGGTGTTCCACCTTTGTCGCATATTGGCAGGGCTACGGGAACGCTTTCGCACACATCCGCGGCCCTACTAGCGCCTGCCGCCCCATGGCAGCACCTCCTCGGGAGAGGAAAATTCCTCCCCGTTCTCCTTCCCAGGTAAGGCGCACCAGAACACATGGCGCGCCTTCCTCCACGGCCTCCAACTACGTCTGTGCAACAGACGCCCCCGCGTCCGATGCACAAAGGCCATGGGGCCAGGAAAAACGAGCACTTAGAAGTACTAGCCTTCCCGACCCCAGCGGCGGATCTGGTCTATGGCTCCGCCGCCAACCAAGATTCGGCTGCGGAGGGTAGGGAGAGCGGCGCCTCGCAATACCGACAATCCTCTCCCCCCGCAGCCCCACCACCACCGCATCAACGGTGCGGCCCCGTTTGAGTCGCGAAGGATAGGGCGAGTGGCGCATCGCCATACCAACACTCCTCTTCCTCCGCGACTCCACCTCGGCTGCAGCGGTAGAGGGTGCGCGAGTCCTCACTCGCTGCAGTCCATCAGCACACATCCGAAGTGGGCTCCCCAAGCCCACTCGGAGCGGCCACCTCAGGCCGGCCCTTCACCTCGGGCCAGCCACGTGGGTTCCTCTTTGTTCACCGGGGGAGACCAAGCCACGGCTACTAAGCTCCCCCGCCACGACAAGGCGGGAACCCGTTCGGGGGGGGTTGTTGACGTACCCTGACAAGCGAAAATGGGCTTCGTCTGAAAAAATGATTTTTTTCAGAAAAACCAGCGGGCTGTTCCTGAATGAATTGAGCGAATCTACGGCGATGTGAATGGTCGGTCAGCTTCAATTCCTGCACCAGTTGAACCTTGTAAGGCTTCAAAGCCAAATCCTTACCCAAAATTCGCCATGTGGTGGTTTTGGATAACCCCAATTGTTGAGAACGTCGAGGAATTGACAAATTTGGATCTTCTTCAACACTGTGGCTCATAGCTGCGATGTTTTCGGTTGAACGACCCGGTCGAACACGCGTTGGTGTTGGCACATTTTGTACCGAGCCTGTCGATTCAAATTTAGCGACCAAATTCTTAATAGCGGTCTCAGAAGGACGATTATGTTGTCCGAAAATATCACGAATTTTACGAAACGTAACTTTAACAGAACCACCATTTTCATAGTGGATTTTAATTATTTTAATGCGATTTTCGAGCGAAATCGAATTCATTGTTGCAATTGCCAAAGCATCTACTACGAATAGGTCAAAAAACTAAATGTCAAAACTGTCATGTTGCTGGTGTTGCCCCAATTGAAAAACAAAGTTCTTGTTGAAAAACCCATTACAAATAATCTTGCATGAACAATTAGGTGTAAAAAAGTTGTTTTACCGATGGATACCGCATTCGCTCTGTGAAGAGCAAAAAGCGGCTCGCGTTCCTTGGTGCGTCAGAACTCTCGAAAGATTCCACGCAGGATCCTCAAATGCTGTACACAACATCGTATCAGGTGACGAATCCTGGATATACGTACGAACCCGAAACAAAAAAACCAGTCACGAGTTTGGGTGTTCGAAAATGAGTTAAAGCCAACAAAAATTGTTCATTCACGGAGTGTTGCAAAAATTTTTTTGCAACACTCCGTGAACGAACAAAAAAATGGTGGCCACGTTTGTCTCCAAAACCATGTTACGACTATTCCTCTTGAGGGACAAAGAACGGTTAATGCAGAATGGTATGCTAGTATTTGTTTGCCACAGGTCATTTCTGCAGTGGCGAAGCTAGGGCTCCAAACTGGGGCAAGCCCAAGATATGCTTTTGTTTTTTAGCAGTTTTAAAAATACATCTATCTTGATCTGTCTTCACTCTTCAGTGTTATAATCAGTTCTGTCGAGGATGTGTTTAACAAAGTACACCGAAGGCATACTACTGCTAGATAGATTGTATGACATATCAGCAATTGCATACCTTCGGTGGCTTTGAAAAAAGCCGTTTGGGTTTGCTTGAGCGAAAAAAAAGATGTTTACATACAATACAATACATGAACAAAAGAAAAGCATGAACAAAGTATAAACAAACTATGTACAAAAATTAAAAAAACAAATTATTTATATTCTAAATCGAATCGTCTCTCTTTCTTAAGGAAAGATTTAATTACGTCCGCGTAAAATGTTGGTGAACGTTTTAATTGTACCAATAACTGTTTTTCAATCGCGATAATTGATGTCTGAAAGACGCTCTTGACCTTGTGTATTTCTCAAATAAATATGGATGCGCTTCAGAGATGAGAAAGCACGTTCCGCGGAGGAACTTGTGGCTGGAATAGTTACGACAAGATAAGCTAACTTTAAAAGTTGGGGAAAGGCCTCTTCAAAACTATTTTCGTTTATAAAGTCAATGAGTTCGAAAACATTACGGTCTTTTAATTCAGGGGAGGAATACAATGAAATCAATTGGTTTTTCAATGTTTATTTATCAAAATGGTTTATGTAATTTTCAAATAATGAATCTAATGCCTCTAAAGGAAAATCTGAACGATATTTTTCGAATAGTTTGTTGTTGAACAATTGGAAAAATTTTAATTTGAAAATTTCAGAATATCGGCCATTAATTTCTGAAGATATGTTACCAATTATTTCAATAAAAAGTCGTTTATATTCTGTCTGAGCACAGCGCACATTGCGTCTCAAACGAGGAGCAGAGGTATTTTGTAATGTGTTTTCATAAATGTGATCAAAATCTGACTGAAATTCAGTAAGTAACCATGTCTGAAACTCCTTTATATTATGACTGCAATAATCGACATCAACTTGTGATTTTTGTAGAATATTGTACAAGCAGTCGGTTTTTTCAAATACCCGTTGAAATATTAAAAGAAAAAAATTGAAATTAAATGAACACAATGTGTTTTCAAAATTCTCGGCGGCCAAGATCGTATCGCCGTCCCATTTCTGCAGATTTGCGACAATCTGCAAAATATCCGAAAACAAATTAGGGTCTTGTGGGGTAAGATGAACATACTTTATTTCTCACGTAATATTTTATACTCTAGCTGCTTTATAGAATGTCGTTTTATAGTTTTGATATATATAAAGTATATTTATGTCCGTTATCTTTCCATGATTGAACATCCATATAAGCCAACTATAATATTTGTTAGGCTAGTACTTTTGTTCCACTTTCCCTGTTTTTGGGGTAAGGGAAACGGTCTGCGTATATTAATAAATACAGTACCTCTCTTGATTATTCTAGAACTATTTCATATCTAAGAACGTCGTTGATTGAAAATGAATTTTATTCCAATGAAACAGGGCTAAAAGTATAAATTATTGATTAAAAACGGAATTTGGGGTAAGGGAAACATATTATGTGGAGGCAGGGGTAGTCAACTAAAACAATATTTTTTTATACCATGTAATAAACATTAAGGAAATATTTAATTATGTACATCTACTGAATATTAAAAGAATTAAAAGACATTTTAAAAATAACTTGGCCTCTTCGACCAATTGCTGGTGTGGGCAATTTTGTGATAATGTCCTCGGTGTGTTTAATTCCGAGATGTCGTCCACTGCAGGGAAAGCAAAAACAGTTGATGTTTCTCCTTTTGATTTCCTTCTTGTGTATTTTATTACAGGAGAACCGTCATCATTTATATTTATAACGACTCCTACATAATGTTTGAGCGACTTTTTTTGTGCAAAATTTAACCAGCACTCAATCATTTTTACCCACTGAATTAACATCGTTTTCCTTGCCATCATCGAGTTCTATATCTTCTGCTTTGTCATCATCACTACTACCATGCAGTATTTTTTCCCAAAAATCGTAATCGTCGCTATCTTCGTCGTATTTAATTTCTGTGTCAGTGTCAGTCGAAGACGAATGTTTTCGTTTTTTTCTATTATTATTTATCGCTTTTATTTTTGTCACTGTTTTTGAGTTTTGTCCTTTTTGTTAATTTTTTTGGGGTTTGCTTTAATTTCACGTACTTCTTTTTTAATGTCTTTCTCTGCTATTACTTTTGAGTTTTGTCCTCTTTGTTGATTTTGTTCTGGTATATATTCTTTTCTTCGTTTTGGGTTGAGTTTATTTTCCTGTATGTGGTTTTGAATTTTTTGCTCTGCTTTTGTTTTTTTTTTCTTGTAACTTTGTTAAAACCGGTTTACTTTTCCTTATCTATTTTCTCCAAAGTTATTAATACATCGTCACGGGTTATTACTTCTGCTCCAGTTGCCATACGCTTTCTTTTAGTTTTGGAGCTGGTCCCTGCTTTTATTCTCGATAATAGTAGATCTTCGAACCTGACAACTCTGTTTTCTAGAATTTGATTTTTGGGCTTCCTGATGTTTACTGAGCTCGTTGATTCGTAACTGAGCTGGTTCAAAGAGTTACCACTATATTCTTCTGTCGAATTCTGTGGGAAATCCGAAAATATAGGAATATATAGAGTCAAGTCGATGCTTTTTAGAGAGAGAGCTAGCAACGACTCCGGGCTGTATTTGGGCTGCTCAGTACACAGCGGCACATCATTCAGTACTTGCTTAATTGGGTCTTCGATAATATTTGTAGCATCACACGTTGAATTATGTTTCCATTCTCGCAAAAGAACTTGATTGAACTTATTTTCTAAGATGGCATTTTTATTAAGGGGATAAATCCCCGATTTACGAAAACCAGCTGCATATATAGCTGGGTCCAATGCACCCCAAATTTGCCCAAACATTTTTGAGAAATCTTTTTTTGGCAACGCCTTCCCAATGTTCAACCTCTGCCACTTTACAAGGGCAACGTCCCATCGATCTTTTAAAGATTTGTTTACAGCTAAATCTAGTGGTTATAAAAGATGGCTGGTATGGGGAGGTATTTTTAAAATTGTAATTTCAGCTTCTCTAGCCTTTTTAATAAGGTTTATACCAACATGTGTTGCGTGCCCGTCGAATATCAAAAGGATGGGACGTTTTGTTCCTACTGTTTTTAAAAAAACTTTTTCGATATAATTTTCGAAAACCGCAGTCTCCATCCAGCCATTACTGGTTGCCGCATATGCTGTCCCAGGATACCCGTCGTCTGTTGTCCATTCGTCCCATACATTTTTCCCCTTGAACACTTTTAGCGGTGGAGTTTTCTCTCCAAGAGCGTTACAACCTAATAGGACGGTGGTATTATCCTTTCCAGGAGAAGCGATTGTTCTCGTCGAAGTAAATCCTTTAATTCCTACTACTTTTGACTTAGAAGGATCTTTTGAAAAGCTTGTTTCGTCGACATTCCATATGTGAGATGGTCTGTCTAGTAATTTAAGTTCTGTTAGTGCCTGTTCCAGTAAATTAAAGTAGGGATATATAATATACGGGCTACATGCCTGTTTTCTCGCATGTTCCACCGGCTGTGGTTTCTTAATTGAAAGATTATGCCTTTTTTTTAAATGCAAGAAACCAATCTTCTCCAGGCACGCCATTTTTAAATGGATTTTTAATGTTATTATTTGACACATACTGACCCACTGTCTCTAATAATTCTTTCCTTGTCAGTCCGAAACCATGCTTCTCCATGTCACGCAGGTTTTTTACAAGATCTTCTATTTCCCGAGATAAGATAGCGGCTCTTCCCAAGGTATTCGATTTGAGGCCTTTACGATCATATACCTGAAAATAATATATACATGTACATTACTAAAGCCTGGACCATGATGGCCAAGAGTGCAATGTAGCGTCGGACCAGGCCATCACATCTCGATCGGCATTGTAGCCAGCTCTTGATGGACAAGCTGAATTGATAGTCAAGTTCATCATAGGCTGGCTGTATTGCTGACCACCCTAATTCCTGGTTGGACATTTCAAAATAATTAATCCAATGAGTTTTGTAAACAGATCTATTAAATTGCCGTTTATGGGTTTTACTCATCTGAGAAATACACAGATCAGGCGTTGGTTGTGGCGAGGATATGAGCTGTTTTTTCTCAACAAAGTATAAAGATTTTACCTTTTCCTCGCCGATTAGCACTTTAACACACTTCAATTCATCACAAAGAACACTTTTTCCTTCCATTTTCACTAAAAATCTTTAAAAAAGCATAAATTTTAAACTCGCAATACATTCGCTCAAGCTCAACACACAATGCACAAAGTAGAAGTACTTTTTGTTTTTGACACAATGTGAACACTAAACATTGAAATGTGACACGAACTTGCTAACATATCGTCGGCTCGTCGACGTCGGCCGCGCGCCTCCTCTCTCGACTAGCTTAATACCTAACGTGACCATACGTCCCACTTTACGCGGGACGTTCCCGATTTGTATGTTTGTGTCGCGCTTTCCCCAAAATACGTAAAAATGTCCCGCTTTGACAAACAAAAGCGTGACAATCACGCAAACCATGTCACCCGTGCCATCATTATGACAAAGCGCGTACCAGGTTTGCATAGTTTGTCTAGTTACGTGATTATTCTGAAAAGCTACACTTTTGAATTTAAAGTTACGAAGTGACAATTTTTAATTAATCTACAATAAATTATCAAATAACATAAGATATTTCCAATTAGTATTTATTTGATGTTTAGAATTCACTTTTGATCATTAAAAGACTCAAACAACTATGTGTTTTATTTATAAAACTATATTAAAGGGTTCCAGATTGATTTTTAATAATGGCGTAAGTATAATACTAACATATACAATAAGTGTAATACTACTGCTACTGAGAATTTTGTGACGGAAAACCCAATAAATGATTCTTGACCCGACTCGGGTTTCGAACTTGGGACCACATGATCAGCAATTGCGTTTACTGCCATTGGACTAAGAAGGCAGTCAAAAGTGTTAGAACTATAATACTAATTGCTATTAATACAATCGTAGTTATATTTCATTACAGAATATTTTGCCAGAAGTTAGAAAGGGAGCGATCGCCTTCTCGAAAGCCCGCTAAAAAGCCCACGCGTGCGAGGGAGAAAACCAATCGCTCAATTCAACTCTCCTTATATGTATGACAGCAGTATTCGTAAGGCTACGAGGTCGCACAGAGTGCGTGGGAAATTTGAAATAGTTTAAAACAGTTTACGAGTTATTTTATTACTTAATATAATTGATTGATTCATCTTAATGAGGCAAGCCGGGCTTTTGGGCTTGTATAGAAGCATCGCCACTGTTTCTGAACTCCTTAAAGAGAACTGCAACCGCCGCATCATCCTCCATCACGACAATGCGAGTTCTCACACCGCACACAGAACAAAAGAGTTTTTAGAGCAAGAAAACATAGAATTATTGGACCATCCGCCGTACAGCCCCGACCTAAGCCCGAATGATTTCTATACTTTCCCTAAAATAAAGAATAAATTGCGTGGACAGAGATTTTCATCACCTGAAGAAGCTGTGGACGCCTACAAAACGGCCATTTTGGAGACCCCAACTTCCCAATGGAATGGTTGCTTTCAATGATTGGTTCCATCGTATGGAAAAATGTGTCAAATTTCGCGGAGAATACTTCGAAAAGCAATAAATACATTTTTAAATAGTAATGTTGTGTCACTTCCTTGATTCCCGAAATTTTCAGTGCCACCCTCGTAGTAAATATCTGTATTTTATTAAATATTGGATATATTTTATTCCGATGTCAGAAAATACTACTAAATAATTACGGGCAAACGGAAACTGTGCGACAGAGAAAATATAAGTATCATATAAGATAATAAGAGATGACATTATTGTCTTAGTACTCTTCTAATAACCATAACATAAAACATAAACACTCACGCCTGTCATCCAGAGGGGTAGGCAGAGACTACAGACTTCCATTTGGCACGATCCTGACACACATCTCTTGCCTCCTTCACATCCATACACCTACGCTACCTGCCTACATGCTCGTCGGTTAAGGGTACTCCTAATTTGGCCCGTTTTCAATAAATCGCCAATTTGGTCGATAAATTTTCGCCTAGGACGTCCCTTTCCGACTCTGCCATTCACTTCTGCGCCATAAATTTTCTTTGTCACTCTCTCCTCATTTATTCTTTCCACATGACCAAACCACCGAAGCATTCCTTTCTTAATCCTCGTCACAACATCATCTTGCAAACCACACTCTTCTCTTATTACACAATTTCTTACCCTGTCATTCAAATTCAGCCCCAACATACTCCTTAACGACCGCATTTCTACTGCGTTTATTCTACTCTCGTGCTTCTTCTGCCACACCCAACTTTCACTACCATACGTTAAAGTAGGGACCAACACAGCATTGTGAATTGCCATACGTGCCTTTTTCGACACATTTTGACTCTACACAATCTATTGCCCCATTTACTCTATTTCCCGCATTAATAACCATCTAATAACCAATTTAGTTAAATACTCGGATGTATCAAGGAAGCGGTTTACAAAGGAATCATGTATAAATAGACATACTTGTAAACAGACGGACATGCTGTGGTAACGCACGCATTAGTGTCAGCGTCTTGCAAACGCACACATTAAAAATAATGCAACAGTTTTTCAAGGCGCATCTAACGATTTAAATCTTTGGTAGTGGGTCATCACTTCACACGGGTTGACGGTTGGCAGACACAGTTTTTATTTTCTAGTTAATATTAGGAAGACGCTGCTGCCCATCTCCTCCTCCTTGTTTGTTTCCCTTCGTCGCCTCTAGCGACGCCCGCGAGAACGATATGGAACGGTATTGTAACAACGCCACTACACACTCAACCTAACAAATGAATCGTATTTAAAAAAAATTTATACCCACAAAATATTTGGTTATGAATATCACAACACGCTTAAAAGAAATTACATTTTTTTAAATAGAAAAAGGCTGACAAACGACAAAAACATCTACATCTATCCTCGATTAAGAATCAAAATGCAGATGCGTTGTCACCCGTGAGGACTAAGATGAAATGCCTCGTTACCAGTAAAAAGGGTCTCCGGTTCTCTACACTCACCATACGAAACACAGCAGCATTAAGGGGAAATATAACCTCAAATGGCTTAGCAAGATCCTCCGTTATGCCGAAAATATTGCAGAATTAATTTTGAAATAAATATATGGTAAAGTTGAGGATTAATGTTAAGGATTATCTTAGACGAAAACACGATTCAGTGTGGCTCCACCACGATTTAAACAACACTTATTAAATGCAACAATTATTGAAGATAATAACACTTCTAATATGAATCGTACCCTTACCCTTATTTTATTATTATAGGAATACCCTTAACCGAAGAGCATGTATGCGTAGGTATATGGATGTGAAGGAGGCGAGACAGGTCTGTCAAGATCGTGCTAAATGAAAGTCTGTAGTCTCTGCCTACCCTTCTGGGTGACAGGCGTGAGTGTTTATGTATTATGTTTTATATGAATCATCTACGTCATATATTTTGCTAAGCAAACGTATATAGTCATAGTTATTTGTATGTACTAATTATACATGTATGAATACTAAAATGGAATGCCTCGTTTCCTGTAAAAAAGGGTCTCCGGTTCTTTACACTCACCATACGAAACACAGCAGCATTAAGCTGCTATTTCACGATGGTATCCAAATAAGAACACCACGAAAAAACGTTTTATCAAACCAAGAAAATAATTTATAGAGACATGCTTTGCGAGTTATAAAACCTCGTAAAAATGCAAGCACCGGCCTACAAACATACTCCATTGGTCTGAGTCTATACGTTCCTTCGTTTTTGCTTATCCTAGCTACCTAGCATAGTTGTAATCTACGAGTTTATATTTATATATTCTGGTAGGAAAAATAAGTATATAGTTGTTTTTTTTTTTATAGAATAAGGGTGATAAACGAGCATACAGTCCACCTGATGGTAAGTGGATGATGTGACTCGTATCATACTACGACACTCAATTAAGAATCAAAATGTAGACGCATTGTCCCCCTCTGGGACTAACATAGAATGCCTTAAAAGGGTCTCTATTACTCTAAACTTATCATACGAAACACATCATTATTCTTGCCGTGTAGTGGCGGTTGAGAATATCCACTACCCCATATCTTCCCGTGGGTGTCGTAAGAGGCGACAGAGGGAGACAGGCAGGAGATGGGCAGCAGCATCTTCCTGATAACAACTGTGATAAAATAAAAAACTGCGGTTGCCAACCCGCTCGCCAAGCGTGGCAACTATGGCAAATATCCCCCCATGATTAGCCTATGTCACTCTACAGCCACCGAACTATGGTACGGTATGGGGATACCAAAATTCATGCCATGCCGACGCTCTGTTGCAACGTGAAAGAAGGAGAAACTTTTGCAACATATTCTATTTTCCCACGGGAATGAAGCTGTAGAGTGACATAGGCTACTTTTTTCCGCGGAAAAACATCTCATTTCCCGTGGGAAATATTCTATTTTCCCACGGGAATGAGAATATTTCCATGAATATTGAACGTAAAATAGAATATTTCCCAGGATAGCGGGGCCGCCGGGGACTGAGGGCCGTTTGTTTGCGTTTTTGCGAATTTTGGTATGGGGATAGTTCGGTGGCTGTAGAGTGACATAGGCACTACTTTTTTCCGCGGAAAAACATCTCATTACCCGTTCCCGTGGGAAATATATCTATTTTCCCACGGGAGACATTTTTCTGGAGAATCCGAAACCTTTCAGCTCAAGTTACGTAACCGCTTTCAGTGCCTAGAAGATTGCAATGCAGTGAATGATATGAATGACAAGCTCGTGGAAACTGTCCATGCGGTCGGAGCTAAGTTCTGCAAGACCGGCCGCAGAAGAACACAAAAACTCTCCAGTCACACTCTTAATCTCATGGCTGTTAGACGGGAGATGAGGCTGCAATCGTCAACAGTTTTGACAGCATACAGGCAACTGAACAGACAGATCTCCAAGTGCATGCGGCGAGACTTACGCAACTTGAACACTGCTCGTATTAAAGAAGCGATCGAGCGGAACCAGGGCCCCAAAGTCTTCGCCAGAGATCTGTCTGCCAGAAATAGCCAACTGTCAAAGCTGAAGACTGAGTGTGGCGGCATCGTTTCCGGGACACCTGAGTTTTTGAGTGTGATTGAGAGGTTCTATGGGCAGCTGTACACATCATCTTTGGAGCCACACGCAAGTGTGAGTAACGATCAAAGAGAAAGTCTTATCCGACACTATTCCGATGATATCCCGGACGTCAGTCTGAGCGAAATTAGAATGGCTCTCCAGCACCTTAAAAACGGCAGGGCCCCAGGCGAGGATGGAATTACAGCAGAGCTTCTGAAAGCGGGTTGACCACCGGTACTTGAAGTCCTTCAGAAGCTATTCAAATCCGTCCTCCATGGTGGCACTACTCCGGAGGCGTGGAGCAGAAGTGCGGTGGTCTTTTTATTTAAGAAAGACCGGGAACGCTCTCTTGAAGAACTACAGACCGATTTCCCTTCTGAGCCGCGTCTACGTGCTGTTTTCGAGAGTCATTACGAATCGTCTCGCACGCAGACTCGACGACTTCCAGCCTCCCGAACAAGCCGGTTTCCGAAAAGGCTTCAGTACCATAGACCACATACATACCCTGCGGCAGATTGTACAGAAGACCGAAGAGTACAATCTGCCACTTTACCTGGCGTATGTGGACTATGCCTGGTAATAAAAAGCCTTTGATTCCGTCGAAATTTGGGCGGTGCTACAGTCCCTTCAGCGGTGCCATGTTGACTGTCGGTATATCGAAGTGCTGAATTGTTTGTATAGTAGGGCTACGATGGCTATCCGAGTACAGAACCAGAGTTCGAAATCTATCCAACTGCAGAGAGGTGAAGACAGGGTGACGTTATATCCCCGAAACTCTTCACCGCTGCATCTGAAGACGTTTTCAAACTACTGGACTGGAAAGGATACGGTATTAACATCAATGGCGAGTACATCACTCACCTTCGAGTTACTGACGATATAGTCCTTATCGCAGAATCGCTGGAAGACCTTAGCACTATGCTCAATGACCTCAATTGTGTCTCCCAACGAATAGGTCTTAAGATGAACATGGACAAAACAAAGATCATGTTTAATGTCCATGTCACACCTACGCCGGTAGTTGCTGGGAGCACTATGCTCGAAGTTGTTGACGAGTATGTTTACCTGGGACAAGTAGTCTAACCAGGTAAGTCCAACTTCGACCGAGAGGTCAATCGACGGATTCAACTCGGCTGGGCAGCGTTCGGGAAATTATGACACATCTTCTCGTCAGGTATACCCCAATTTCTGAAAACTAAAGTGTACAGCCAGTACGTGTTGCCAGTGATGACTCCTGAGACGTGGTCCTTCACTGCTGGCCGTATGAGGACGCTCAAGGTCGCTCAGCGAGCTATGGAGAGGGCTATGCTCGGAGTTTCTCTGCGTGATAGACTCAGAAATGAAGATATTCGCAGTAAAACCAGAGTGACCGACATAGCCCAACGGATTAGTAAGCTGAAGTGGCAATGGGTCGGCCATATAGCTCGAATAACCGATAGCCGATGAGGAAGAAAGGTTCTCGAGTGGCAACCTCGTACCGGTAGGCGTAGTGTAGGGCGACCCCCCACCAGATGGAGTGACGACCTGGTAAGACATGCAGGAAGTCGATGGATGCAGGCGGCTCAGCACCGTGCTTTGTGGCATTACTTGGGGGAGGCAGTGGCGAAGCTTCTATACAAGCCCAAAAGCCCGGCTTGCCTCATTAAGATGAATCAATCAATTATATTAAGTAATAAAATAACTCGTAAACTGTTTCAAACTATTTCAAATTTCCCGCGCACTCTGGGCGACCTCGTAGCCTTACGAATACGGCTGTCATACATATAAGGAGAGTTGAATTGAGCGGTTGGTTTTCTCCCTCGCACGCGTTGGCTTTTTACCGGGCTTTCGAGAAGGAAAGAAAGAAAGAAAGAAACAGATTTTATTTGGCACATGCAACACACTCAAGTGGATTACATAAAACACATAACATTTAAGTAGTCATACAAACAAAAAACAAAAAAAATTATACATAGAAATCATGAAACAGGACATTCACTCCTTGTTTATAGCTATATGGTAAAACAAAAAAACAAAAAAAAAGCCAAAAAATAATATAAAAAAGAAAAAATATAATAATATTAAAAAACTAGGGAATAAGGAGTAATGCATAAGGTGTATTACAAAGTTAATCCACCCGTTAATGCTGCTCTGCTCCAAAAAGGAAAGCCACTCAGGATGTGTTGGAATGTATCAGAAGTACAACACCCCAACCCTGATTTTCAGTGGCACCCTTATATATTTAAAATAAAAATACACAAAATATATATATATATATATATATATATATATATTGGGGGGTGTTTTTTTGTTTAAATAAAAAATAAAAAAAATATTTTTTTATAAAATAACAAAAAAAAAAAAAAATTAAAAAACAAAAAAAACACATATATATATATATATATATATATGTATATATATATACATAAATATAAACAAGCACACATATATACACATATACACGCTCATACATTATTTATAAAATTATATAATATCAAAATATCTGCACTACTTAACTTTGAGATTGCTGATCTAAGAGGAACAATTTAAATTTTTGTCGGAAGCTATGTATCGATTGCATATTACGAAACGGCGTCGACAAGTTGTTTCAACACTTGGTTGCTGCATATCGAAAACTGACTCGAAACGCAGCAGTGCGGTGTTGAGGCAGAAGCAACCCGTATGCCGAAGCTCTTGTCACTACATTTGTTAAGACGTTGTCTCGAGCCCAGCGCAATTTTTCATAGAGATAAGACGGCGTCCTGTATTTTATACAACCAAACAACAGCGTAGCAAAATGCAACTGCCAGCGGTAATCCATTTTGAGCATTTTCGCATTATTAATGTAAGGTGTAACATGTGCACGGGGAGGTATTTTAAAACAGAAGCGGGCACAGGCATTTTGACGCGCCTTTAACGAAGTCTAACCTATTACTGCATCTGCATAATTGAATTTGGACAGTATCAAGGACTCACATAATCTGATACTGACTTCCGTCTTTAGTACAATCCCTTATCTGGTATAGTACTTTTAATCTGTAAAAACAATTTTAACGTTATTTATTATATGTTTTTCGAAGTGTAGTGCCTCATCCATCAATATTCCTAAATTTCTAATCTCAGTAACTCGATCAATATTTACATTTTTAATTGAAATTAAAGGACGATTTGCCAAAACTTTATTTATTTGTTTTTTGGTACCAAGTAGCATATATTTCGTTTTATTAGGATTAAGTACTAATGTAATGTAGAAGGCGATCGCTCCCTTTCTAACCTGTGGCAAAATGTTCTATAATGAAATATAACTACGATTGTATAAATAGCAATTAGTGTGGAGCTAAAAAGCCCGGCTTTTTAGTGACCATTAATTATTTCCTCAGAGCGTAACGCTTTTAAAATTATTATACTCGTAGTTCTAACACTTTTGACTGCCTTCTTGGTCTAATGGCAGTAAACGCAATTGCTGATCATGTGGCCCTAAGTTCGAAACCCGAGTCGGGTCAAGAATCATTTATTGGGTTTTTCCGTCACAAAATTCTCAGTAGCAGTAGTATTACCACAACTTATTGCATATGTTAGTATTATACTTACGCCATTATTAAAAATCAATCTGGAACCCTTTAATATAGTTTTATAAATAAAACACATAGTTGTTTGAGTCTTTTAATGATCAAAAATGAATTCTAAGCATCAAATAAATACTAATTGGAAATATGTTATTTGATAATTTATTGTAGATTAATTAAAAATTGTCACGTCGTAACTATAAATTCAAAGGTGTAGCTTTTCAGAATAATCACGTAACTAGACAAGCTATGCAAACCTGGTACGCGCGGTGTCATAATGATGGCACGGGTGACAGGGTTTGCGTGATTGTCACGCTTTTATTTGTCAAAGCGGGACATTTTTACGTATTTTGGGGATAGCGCGACACAAGCATTTAAATCGGGAACGTCCCGCCTAAAGTGGGACGTATGGTCACGTTAGGTATGAAGTTAGTCGAGAGAGGAGGCGCGCGGCCGACGCCGACGAGCCGACGATATGTTAGCAAGTTCGTGTCACATTTCAATGTATAGTGTTTACATTGTGTCAAAAATAAGCATGTCGATTCACTCTTAAAAAATCGATCTCTGAATCGATTTGAATCGAAGATACTAGAATCGATTATCGATTAAATCGAGAATTAAAAGATCGATTTTCGCTTAATCGCGACATTTTCAAACGTGAAATTTCAAGAATTTGCGATTTTTTCATTAATTAAACTTTAATATATCTTTTTATATAAAATATTAGTAATCTTATTAATTAACATTACTAATATTCCTTTTAACCACTCCTGGTAAGCTAGAAACGCCAGTGTTAAGAGTGGTTCGCATATACGCCACTCAATCCCTTTTTTTACGAAGTGATTCCATGTATCGCTTTTATTTGACATTTTGGGCTAAAAACAACAACAATACTTTAACAAAAGTGCAAACTGCAACGTACATTTCTCGATAAAGCTGTTTCAATCTAATAACTCACTATTTATCAAATTGAAATGAATGCTTCACGAACACAATTCTGGTTATTTCCTTATTACAAGTACACACACTTACAGCTCACAGTATGTATGTTTTTCATAATAAATAAAGTAAATTCACAAGTTCCACACGCAAGATTAGAATTAGAATTTAAGAAATGAAAATAAACTTACAACTTTTCGATATTGTTGGATGCGTTCATAAATATTTATTTTATTCAAATAAATATTGCGTTCAAATTATCAACTGAGTACGACCGGTTGTTTTTGCGTTCCCCAACAGCAAAAAATTAAAAAAAAAACTGCGGTGTCTTACCCCAGCCAGTTTGGGAATTTTATCGCTAGTTCTTGAATCGGATGAATCAGTCCGATTCGAGAGGTTTTTGGATCGATTCAGTGAATCGATGCGGTGCTCTGCATCGATCTAAAAAATCAATTATTTTACTCCTAAGAATCGATTTTAGATCGACATTACCTTCTCAAAAAGTACTTCTACTTTGTGCTTTCTGTATATATTACTCTACTCCAGTGCTTCCAGATTCACTGTAATTACAGTAGATTTACTGTATTTTAGACTTTTCTACTGTATACTGTAATGATAAAATACAGTGTATGGAATATACTGTATTTAATTTTCATATAGCTTTATCAATTCTAATACGTAAAACAGAACGCAGCTAATCTACACTACCACAGACTAATATGATGCTAATACACTACCTTGCTACAAATTTATTTATCTATGATCTACACCCACTGAACCACAAACTAATAAGAGTGCTAGCGCCATTATCCATAGACAATGTACAGTAAGTTTGTAACAAAGTTGCGGGGAATTCCCTGGCAAATCGGAACTAACGTGGAGCACTCTGGGACGCAACTAGCATAAGTAGGTTCTTGTTACTTGTTTTAACTGTCTTACAAAGGAACATTGTATTTTTCGTCTAATTCATTACACTTAAAGTAGTTTTGCCATTGTACATACATTTTAATTGAGATTTAAACTTTTTAATTGTTTTGGGTGATGTGAAATAAAATTTAAACTAAAAACTTATTCGCTATAATTTTTTCACTGTATTTATTACTGTAAAAATGAGCTCAAGCAGTGAGGAAAGTGATGTGCGTAGCGATGCTGGTCCGTCAAGAGCTAAAAAGAAATATCGGCAACAATTCCGTGATGAATGGCTTCAATTACAAGACTACCGTAAGTGGTTAAAGCGTGATAAAAAGTCGATTTATAAATGCATTTGCACTGTTTGCGATTCTTCTTTGATTGCCGATCTGGGTGCTATTAAAAGACACAGTGAAGGTGCTAAGCATAAACTTCGTCTTCCTGCCCTATCGCATGTGCGTACCATTGATAATATTTTTAAAAGTCAGCAACGCGCAAGTGATGATGATCAGCGGAAAATTACAGAATTAAAATTATCGGCTTTTATGGCAGAACATAAAATATCGCACATAGTGATGGATCATCTCGTTGATTTACTTCCAAAAGCTTTTCCAGATTCTAAAATCGCAAGTAATATCAAACTTAAACACACTAAATTACAAGCAATAATAAATAACGTTATCGGGGCTTCTGAAGGAGAATGTTTAGTCGAAGATTTAAAACGCGAAAAGTTCTCTATAATGGTAGACGAAAGTACCGATGTTGCCAGTGTGAAAACAATGTGTGTTGTAGTCAAATATTATGATCCTAATTTAGGACGTATCGTCAGTCGATTCTGGGACCTTATTCAAATATTTGATGACAAAAAAGCTGGAACGTCTGGTGATTACTCAGCCACGGCTGAAAAATTATTTAATTCAATAATAAAATCATTTCGAGACAAAAATATACCCTTAGAAAATACTATCGGGTTTGGTTCTGATGGATGTAATATGATGATGGGCTGCCATAATTCAGTGTCCTCACGATTTAGACAACTATGTCCAGGTATTACAGTGATCAAATGCCTTTGCCATTCTTTACATTTGTGCGCTTCCGACGCTTGCAAAGAATTGCCCCACGATGCAGAAAAACTGACTCGAATGATATACAATTACTTCAAAAATAGTAGCAAACGTCAAGCAGAGTTAAAGGAATTTCAAGTATTTACAGACACTAACATACACAAATTGCTACGTCCAGCCCAAACGCGTTGGTTGTCTCTTTCCAGTGTTGTGAACAGAATTATGGAGCAATGGGACGCTTTGCGATTGTACTTTGACGATAAATGGCTGGAAGACCAAGATTGCCAAGCCATTCATATTCTTTTGAATGATCACATCATCAAGGCATATTTTTATTTTTTATGTTGGATGTTGCCAAAGTTTACCCGCGTCAATGTATATTTTCAAAGCGAAGATCCGGTTATTATAGAAGCCCATAACAAAATGAAAGAGCTATACAGAGAACTCTTATCCTTATACATAACTCCGAATCATTTAAAGAACACCCCACTCGACGCAATTGACCCTACTGATAGTCAACATTACATAAATCTGAAAAATATATACCTGGGATTGGGTGTTGCTAATCAAGTTGCTGTCCCAGAGCTACATGTAAGTACCGAAGAAGTTACAGTGATGAAACAGAAATGCCTGAATTTTATCGTTAAAGCATGCGTGGGTATTCGGAAAAGATACAGTTTGAATGACCCAGTTTTGAGCTCAATCGCAAAGTTGGATCCCGATTCTTGCTTATCTGATAATAGACTACAGTCTTTGTCTTCGCTGTTCCCAGTGCTGCCAAGGCTTAAACCCCAAACTTTAAATGATCAACAGACGTTAGATGATGAATGGAGAAATTTAATGTTGACTGCGGATGAACAACATTTGAATACAAATCAACCAGCAGACGTGTTTTGGCATCAGGTAAAATTTTATCACTTAAGAACTTTACGTATAATATTGCACATATGTTTACATTTTACAGATTTGTTTTTTTTTCAGTTGTCTCAAATCAAAGATAGCAACGGAGATAATAAATATCATTTTCTGCCTCGTTTTATGCTCCAAGTTTTATCGTTGCCTCACTCGAACGCTGAGTGCGAACGAAAGTTTAGTGAAATAAATAATATAAAAACAAAGCAGAGAAACTGTTTAGTCACAAATACCATCAAAGGCAACATGCTAGCTCAGCAAGCCATTCGGCGGACTTCCGAAAATTGCGTGAATTTTAATCCAACTAAGGAAATGATTTCAAGGATGACAGCAAAGATTTATGAAAATCATGAGCAAATTGTTCTGGAATAAGTAAATCAATAATAAATGTTTTTTCTTGTATCTAAATATATGTTTTTATTTATTTAATAACTTATAGCAATTTGTATTGATAAAGAGTCATAAAGCAGCTTATTTTTCTATCAATATTTAAACAAAGTGTTTCCTGTAATTTTACTGTAATTGATTTTGAAATCTACTGTATTGTTTTTAGAAACTCCTGTATTTTTTAACTGGCAACACTGTAATTTTACTTTTGGGATCTGGAAGCACTGCTCTACTCTATGCTTTGGCCATGCATTGTGTGTTGAGCTTGAGCGAATGTATTGCGAGTTTAAAATTTATGCTTTTTTAAAGATTTTTAGTGAAAATGGAGGGAAAGAGTGTTCCTTGTGATGAATTGAAGTGTGTTAAAGTCCTAATCGTCGAGGAAAAGGTAAAATCTTTAAACTTTGTTGAGAAAAAACAGCTCATATCCTCGCCGAAACCAACGCCTGATCTGTGTATTTCTCAGACGAGTAAAACCCATAAACGGCAATTTAATAGGTCTGTTTACAAAACTCATTGGATTGTTGGCTGCTCACATACCAATAAATTGTACTGTTGGTGTTGTATATTCTTTTCCAACGACAAAACGGCTTGGAATACTACTGGATATGACGATTTAAATAACTTATCTGGAGCCATTAAAAGGCATATGAATTCTCAAAAACACATGAATGCAGTAATTTCGTTTAGTAATTTTGGAAAAAATCGGATTGAAACATCTTTATCGCGCCAGTTATCAGAGGAAATTATAAAACACAACATGCGTGTTGATCACAACCGTAGTGTTTTTCAAAGATTAGTCGATATTGTTTGCCATTTAGCACAACAAGAACTTCCTTTCAGAGGTCACGATGAGTCGAAAACTTCATTAAATAGAGGCAATTTTTTTGAACTTGTATCGCTTCTTTCGAAGTACGATCTCGTGTTAGAAAAGCATATACAATATCAACAAAGCGACAAACGGCCGAGTTATTTATCCAGTACAATCCAAAATGACATTATTCATTCTGTCGCTGATGTAATGAAAACTCACATCGAGTACGAAGTAAAATTGTCAAAATTTGTTTCAATTATTATTGACGAAACTCCCGATGTTAGTCACAGAGAGCAATTGTGTCTGATTCTCCGATATTATTATGGAAATGATATTCATGACCGTTTTTTGGGGTATGTAGATGTGTCTGAAAGTCGCACAGCAGACACACTTTGTAATATCATATTGGAATTATTAAACAAACATGACTGCACCACAAAACTAGTTGCGCAAAGCTATGACGGCGCAAGTGTCATGTCCGGTGTTAGAAATGGAGTGCAACAAAAAGTTAAAGATATTTGTCCCCAAGCCATGTATATTTGGTGTAATGCACACATTTTGGCATTAATTTTATCTAAATCTTGTAACAGGATTGGGGAAGTCAGCACTTTTTTTTCAGCCCTTCAGGCTTTATTTAATTTTTTTAATAACAGCACAAAACGGTCGTCTTTTTATGATGCACATTGCAGCAAAAAATTGCCTAATGCCCCCGCAACTCGTTGGACGTATACGTCACGAATTGTGAATACAGTATTCGAACAAAAAGATAATCTAATTAATTTGTTTTCGGATATGTGCGACAATCCGCAGAACTGGGACGGCGATACAATCTTGGCCGCCGAGAATTTTGAAAACGCATTGTGTTCATTTAATTTCAATTTTTTTCTTTCAATTTTCCAACGGGTATTTGAAAAAACCGACTGCTTGTACAATATTCTACAAAAATCACAAGTTGATGTCGATTATTGCAGTCATAAAATAAAGGAGTTTCAGACATGGTTACTTACTGAATTCCAGTCAGATTTTGATCACATTTATGAAAACATATTACAAAATACCTCTGCTCCTCGTTTGAGACGCAATGTGCGCTGTACTCAGACAGAATATAAACGACTTTTTATTGAAATAATTGATAACATATCTTTAGAAATTAATGGCCGATATTCTGAAATTTTTAAATTAAAATTTTTCTAATTGTTCAATAACAAACTATTCGAAAAATATCGTTCAGATTTTCCTTTAGAGGCATTAGATTCATTATTTGAAAATTACATAAACCATTTTGATAAACAAACATTGAAAAACCAATTGATTTCATTGTATTCCTCCCCTGAATTAAAAGACCGCAATGTTTTCGAACTCATTGACTTTATAAACGAAAATAGTCTTGAAGAGGCCTTTCCCCAACTTTTAAAGTTAGCTTATCTTGTCGTAACTATTCCAGCCACAAGTTCCTCCGCGGAACGTGCTTTCTCATCTCTGAAGCGCATACATACTTATTTGAGAAATACACAAGGTCAAGAACGTCTTTCAGACTTATCAATTATCGCGATTGAAAAACAGTTATTGGTACAATTAAAACGTTCACCAACATTTTACGCGGACGTAATTAAATCTTTCCTTAAGAAAGAGAGACGATTCGATTTAGAATATAAATAATTTGTTTTTTAATTTTTGTACATAGTTTGTTTGTAATTTGTTCATGGTTTCTTTTGTGCATGTATTGTATTGTAGGTAAACATCTTTTTTTTTTCGCTCAAGCAAACCCAAACGGCTTTTTTCAAAGTCACCTAAGGTATGCAATTGCTGATATGTCATACAATCTATCTAGCAGTAGTATGCCTTCGGTGTACTTTGTTAAACACGTCCTCAACAGAACTGATTATAAAACTGAAGAGTGGAGACAGATCAAGATAGATGTATTTTTAAAACTGCTAAAAAAACAAAAACAAAAGCATATCTTGGGCTTGCCCCAGTTTGGAGCCCTAGCTTCGCCACTGGGGGAGGCCTATGTTCAGCAGGGCTAGGAAGGGCTGTAATGATGATGATGATGATGATATCATAATTCTGCTGTGTCACGCTGGTGTACTGTGAAATAGATATTTTTTTGAAAAAAAGAACATTTTACAATCCTTTATTATTTTACACAATTAACTATGCAAAACAAATTAGAAATAACTTGGTAGTGATCATTTTATGCAATTGTTGTGCAAATGCGATTGTTCCACAGTACATAGTTGGTACATAGCTGTACTGTGCTATTGCTGCAGCGTGACTCTACCACGGAAAAATATCTGATAGTTGCGTTTTGTATTTCTTTTCAAACAATTATATTTATAAGTGTTATAATTTTTAACTCCTATTCCCCCGGACCGCCAAACAAGGTGAAGGTGTCCCAGTATCCGCTATGCATAGACTTATTATATTACTATGTATGGACTGGGTCATTCAACAAACAAAATGGCACCGACTTATTAGTGCTAAAATGTTTATGGAGCACCTACACAACCACTAATGCGTGCCATGCGTCCGTGCAGTGTTTCCACTTTTAGATATTTTGCGCTATTTTAGGGTAACTCACTAATACTACTAAACTTTTTTTCGGGTAGGTGTGCAAAAAGTAACAACTAAATTTTGTGCATCTCTGTAATTTTATTCATTTATTTTAGTTATTCATTGTGTACAGTATTTAATATTTGTTAAGTATCAACTAACTAAAATATATATACAATAAATTAAATACCTGCCATAAGCTGCTTCCACTTTTCTTACAAACTTCAAGTTGAGTACAATACTTAAAGAACATCTCAGTATGGAAAACATATTAATTGAAATTCTTAAAACACAAGTATCACTGGAGAAGACACTTAATCAGAAGTTAGATGAGTTTGAAGCGAGACTAGAGGGGTCATCAAAGGACTAAGCCTGAAGGATCTAAGATCTGACTACATCAACTTCAAGAATTTTGTTTATTCAACATTTACATTACTGCGGCAGCAAATTAACCATCTAATTGTTAATGTGGATGCCATTGAAAGTACACACAGAAATCTGTGTGTACTTTCCCGTACGTACTCCGTGACGTACCTTTCTGCTGCTAGGAGGAGTGGTCGAGAATACCAATGAGAATGTCCGTGAATTGGTAGCTTCAGTCATCACGAAAAATCTTGGTATTAAAAATTGTTCTAGTCAGTTGCTGCAGGTATGTCATCGTCTTGGCACAATATCTAATGGGCTCGTACGATTCTCATAAAATTTGAAGATACTCCATTACGTCAGGAGGTATGGGCCAAGAAAGCTTTGCACAAGGGTAGCCCATATGTATTGTCAGAATATCTACCACGAATGAGGCATTCTTTATTCTTAGAGGCCCGCAGGCACTTCGGCATTAGGAATGTGTGGACCTTGGACGGGGTGATCAATGTCAAGCTTCCTACTGGATCCCGTTCCAAAGTGATTACAACAAATGATCTAGAGAAGCTGACGACCAAACACATAGCTGACGTAGAACGGGCTACCTCGCTTCCAGCATCAGATGTCATTCCCAAAAAACAAGGATCTAAATCCAGGTCACAACTACTTCGAAGCGTGCAATCAGTAAGAAGTTGTGATTTATCGTAATTGTTTCCTAGTCCGTACATAATGGCATTGCACTTTACGATCAGCATCATTCTTACTGTATTTATAACTTTTTCGATTTCATTTTATGATTTCGGTGCTGACAGTAAGCTTTAATTTTACGTTCACCGTACGAAATATTAATGTACTACATATTTGGTACGAAATACACTAGGTATAAACAACCATAGATAAATAAATATGTAGCAAGCTATAAACAACACAGAACACTATTACTCCTACCGGAGATAAACAATTTATCATAGCAAATTTATCGTCAATATCATACAATTATTTTTATTAAGACATTGGCCTGGATTCTTGGTTTTTAAGCCATGTCTATATTTCATTTGTCATACAATTTCCGTACTTTAACCATTAGATTGTATTCAATTGTAGCGTTTTATTCTCAGTTTAATCTTTTCATAATTATCAATATATTTTAAATTAAATGAACAATATACTCTTGTGTCTTGTATAAATTTAAAATAGTAAACGATCACGGCCTTACTTATAATTGTTGTTTATCGCTTACTTAAGTTAGTCATTAACATTATAATATATGTCTTTCTATTGTCCTTTGTTGTATAGAAGATGAGAACAACGTTAATTATCTTTTAATTTCACCAAGTAAAATATGAGTAAGACATCATTGCTATTTCATTGGATTGTTTAAAACATTTGTGCTAATCTTCTTTTTATATGTAAACTTGATTAATAATTTTTAAGGCAGACCGGCAGGTAAAACAAATAGTGATTAATTAACTCTTTATATTTCATAATAGTTTCATTATTTTAATATTTATATTGATAAATATAGTATTTAGTATATATAAAATTTATTACCTATATAGGTATACATATATATTATACAACATTATTTATTATTACATATACCCTATATATTTATTTTTTACTATTGTTAATAATAATAGATTAAATGCCATCGGATGAAGACTCATTTTATTCTGCATGTTCTTCTCTTAACACTACCACAGCCGCAGACGATTCTTTTATCGATAACGTGGCTAATTATTTGCACACGAAATTTGCCTTTACGAATTGTTTAAATGTATGCCATATAAATTGGCAAAACATCCCTACTCAGATCTACTTGACACATTTTCCTCACCATACATCCATGCTCTACTTATCTCAGAGTCCTGGCTAAAACCCTTCCTATCCTCCACGTTGTACAGTCTTCCTGGATTTGTACTTATACGTTCTGATCGCACTGGCAAAGGTGGAGGTGGCGTAGCCATTTACTTGCGATCGGAATATGCATATGATGTCATTGCAATATCACCATCAGAATATAGAGGATCTGCTGAGTACCTATTTCTAGAAGTAAAAATTAAGGGTTTGAGGGTCGTGCTCGGAGTTGTTTACTGCCCTCCTTCAACTGATTATTTTTCCCATATTAAATCGGTGATCGACTCCATCAGCACTGATAACAAACATATTATAATAATGGGTGATTTCAACACCAACTTGCTAAAGGATTCTCCTCAGAGTCGCAAACTTAAAGCCATCATGGACTCGGCAGATTTCTATATTCTACCATCTGGTCCAACTCACCACAACGTGGATACCGAAGATTCATGGTTAGACATCATTTGCACTAGTTCAACGGATCATTTTATGTATCATGATCAACTGGCTGTTCCCGCGTTTTCTCGACACGATCTTTTGGTCATGTCGTATAAATTAAAGCCTCCCAAGCCAAAGCCAGTGATTGTGTATTTACGCAATTTCAATAAAATTGACACCATTCGACTACACCGCGATGCTAAGAATATAGAATGGGGCCCATTGCTGGATGCAAATAATATGGAAGACAAAATTGCTCATTTGAACACCCAAATTCTCAACCTATTCGATAGGCACGCACCAGTTCGAGCAGTCAGGTTACGCCGACCTCCTGCACCGTGGATAACTGACGAAGTGCGTAGAGCAATGAGAAGAAGAGATCGAGCTTTTCACATTTTTAAAAAGAATCGGAACAGTTCCACCTTTCAACAATATAAGCGAGCACGAAACCGTTGTAATCAGGTGGTAAGAACAGCCAAACGCCGCTACTTCCACAATAGTATTTCAAACTCCTCTTCTGCAGATATATGGAAGTTCCTTAAATCCCTGGGATTTGGAAAATCACATTCCAATTCTCTAATCCCAAATATTTCACTCAATGATTTGAACATACACTTCTCTTCTGCATCACGTCTGCATTTGTCCACCAAAGCTACGACTCTCCAGGAACTTAATTCCATGCCTTTGTTATCATGTAATTCTTTCGACTTCAGTTCAGTGACTGACGATGATACTAGAAAAGCCATACTTTCAATAAAATCTTCCGCAACCAGCTATGATGAGCTGAGTAGATCTATGATACTTCTCATACTCGATATTATTACTCCAGTTCTCACTCACATCATCAATTTCTCCCTCTCTACTGGTATTTTCCCCAAGTTATGGCTAAAAGCTGTTATCCTGTCTCTGGCTAAAGTACCCAATCCATCCCTACTCCCATTTTAGACCTATTTCTATACTGCCGTTTCTTTCCAAAGCCCTTGAATCATTGGTACACAAATAAGTCACCTCTTTCATTTCGAAACGCAACTACCTTAGTACATATTAATCTGGCTTCCGCCCGGAACATAGTACCACCACAGCATTACTTCAAGTTACAGAAGATTTTAGAAAGGGCATGGAGAGGTCATGTTTGACTGTTCTGGTCCTTATTGACTTTTCAAACGCATTTAACTGTGTCGATCACGACTTACTAATT